>CM027870.1:19774318-20191344 GCA_016097605.1 Eucalyptus guilfoylei | reverse complement strand
CCCACACAAAACACTTAAAGTCAACGCCCCCCAAAAAAAAAAAAAACTAAAATTCGAATCTCCCAAACTTAAAAGAAAAATCCAAACTGTAAATGCAAGATTCTAAAATGAGTTTGCAAGAAGAAACATTTAATTTTTTTTTAATATGGAGTTTTGCTTAGAGACTCATGAATCATATCAGCAAAATTTGAAGTACCTTAAATGACCATCAAAATAAGCTTTTCTTTTTATATTTTCTCTTCAGACCATCCCAACTGGAGCATGGAGGAGGAATCTTTCCATCACGGCCTTCGATGCAACGTCCATTCTTTTCTTGTCCTCTCAAATTTCGGTTAAACTGCACCTGGGCGTACAACACGAGAAACTGGCTACATCGCAGATTTTCTAGTCCGGCCTTTTAACGTGCATTTAGTAATATTTTTCTCTCAAGAAATAATTTCTTTTCAAAAATAATTTTTTTTCTATTTTTATTTGTTGAAATATTTTTTGAATGAAAGAACTCATTTGATAATTATATAAAATTTTTATTCTCAGAATATAAAAAAAAATAGTAATACGTTTGATACAATCTGCAAATTAATTTGTAAGATATAATTTCTATTAATTTTTAATTTTTTAGATTTTTCTTTTTTCCTCTATTCTTCTTCTTACTCCCTCCTCAAAGCGTGTGATGGCTAGTGGTGGCATTCGGTGGCCCGACGAAGCGCGGCAGCCAGACGTCGGTAATGGTGGACGGCAAAGGACGACGGCGGCAATGAAGAAAGAAGAAAATAAAAAAGGAAAAGAAAAAAATGAGTTATTTTTAGAAATTGTTTCCAAGAATGATAAACTATTTTTTTCTACTTATCTCTCGTTCTAAATCTATTCCTGGCTATTTTTCTATTTCGAATAGAAAAATTAATTGATGTCACCAAACGAATTTCTATTTTTTTTTTTTTTGGTTTGAAAAATAAAGAATAAAAGAACAGAGAAATTGAAGTGTTATCCTTCACATCCTTGCATGTAGATAATTATAATATCCACTTTTGGAACTTGAATTTTGGCTTTCAGACTTTACATTCCACAAGAGTAAGTGCTTAATATTTTCATACATTCACCTTACAACTGTTATAACAAATTCATATTTCCTTTGCCCATGTTTATATTCCACGCCATTATTTGTAATAACCCTTTAGCCTTTTTCCTAATAGAATTTTATATGATGTAATAATTAGAACGGGACAATTCTCCAAAAAGTTCTAAACATATTGCACATTTGTCAATTCAACCATAAACCTTTAATTTTCTCAATTTAGTTATAAATCTTTTCACGTTTTGACAATTAAGTCCATTAGATCAATTTTGGCCTAAGTCGCTAATATAAACCCTAACCATTATATGTGATGACGAACACTAATGTTGACAATTTGATATTTTAATTTTTAATTAGTTTTTTTCCTTTTTTCCTCTCCTTTTAGTTTTTTTCTTCCCTACTTCCTCCTCTAATTGGTCGCTAGGCCTCGACAATTAGCTAGAGGCAAGAGTTGGCAAGATTGACTTGGCCAGCCTCTAGCAAAGCTCACTCCCACCAACCACCGACAAGGGCAAGCCTCCCTTCGCGGGCGACGCTTAGCCATGGCAAGGCTAACCTCACTTGCTTCGACAAGGCTTGATCTTGCACCGGCGAGTAAGGTCGGCCTTGGCCACTAGCAAGCCTTTCGTTAGTACTGGCCGTGTTATGTAAGACGGTTGACATTTACATAAGCGATTTTCGGCCCAAAATTGGCTAGATAGACTCAATTGGTAAAATTAAAAAGTTTAAGACTAAATTGGCAAAACTAAAATAGTTTTATAATTTTTTGACAATTTTCCTTAATTAAGACATCAAACAAATCCAGAATACTACCCTCACATGGAGTTCGAATTTGGCCTTGGATTGAAAAAATCAAGATGCAGATGTAAGACTTGTCAAAGACATAATGACCTTCTAGTATCATTGAATTCGTAAGGAGCTAGAATATCATCTGGAGGAGTGCTTCACATTCGTGTAAGATTGAATATAATTGACATTTGGCATCCGATTGAACTAATAAATATAATATGAAATGTTGAAACCATCTCTACCTTTGGTTAGGGGGATTAATCAACCGTATGTAGAATAATTCCAGGAAAGGCTGCAACTTGACGAGTCATTATTAGGTGCAGCAGGTACTTATGGACCCCATCAAAATCAAAGGCTTTGGTGTATTGAATTCACATGCACCTGAAGCACATATTTAAGAATTTCCCAACTATACATATTTGTACCCCATTACATAGCATGGAGGACATTGTCTCTCTTTCAAATTCTTTAGTTTCCACTCCACCTTTTCTAATATCCTTAGATTTTCAATGGTCCTTAAATTCCCCCTATGATTGCAAGTACTCATCTCTGTTGACTACTTCAGATGTCCAAAACACAACATCTATTGTGTATGGATTAATATAATGAAAAATCACAAACTAATATATTTGTGATAAATTTATCAAAAATTAATTTTTTAACCACCAAAAATCACAAATTGATACATTTGTGACATATTTATCCTCCGTTAATTATTGTTAAATTTTATCATCAAATCGTTGAGTTGGATGACATGTGACAGGCTTAATAAGTCTATTAACTTAGGATTTTATCTTGTTTGTCACAAGTGTATCAGCTTACGATTTTTTGTGGTATTAATATAATTTAATGGAAATTAACAAATGATAAAGTTGTCATAAATATACCAATTTGGGAATTTTAATGGCCAAAAACTTAATTTGGTGTAAATTTATCACTGGTGTATTGTTTGGATTTTTTATGAAAAAAAAATCAGTTTAGTATAAATTTTTTACAATTGCACTAATTTAAGGTTTTTCGTGGTCCTAACCCTTTGAAATATTACTAGGCCATTAATCTAAATGTGCTTTTAGGCAATTCCTGCCCTCATAAGCCGTTCTATCACTATCCAAGTAAAATTTAAAGTATACAAATATACATCGTATGTAAGGTCCGGTTTAAGTTTCTATATGATTCGTGGCCTCATCATCGACGCTTTCACATATATTTAAAAGGCGCGAGCGACACAACCATATTTCTAAGCACCTTTACAAACGAAAAAAATTCCAAATAATTTTAGAAAATTATTGCACGAACAAGAATTAATTGTAAAAAAATGAGAATCATGTAAGGTAGGGATGCCACACGCCGCCCCCCCCGGTGGGTAAGTTTGTATATGCCACTCTCACTCCACGGGGCATTCGGGTTTGGCTGCCCCACTGGCTCTTCCTCTATTTATGTTGTCTAAAATTTTACTCCAAATCTACTTATTTAAATTTTGATATCGTGAGATTCCTATATCCTTTTAAAAGTAGGAAAAGTGATGTCAACTAGTAGGCTAGTATCTGGCCGAAGAAATATTAATTGGCTGTGAAAAGAAATAGAAACCTATCTTGGCTTTGTTCACGTTTCACCTAATATAGGGTTTTACGCAATTAATGATAGATCTTTCAACGAAATTTCAACGAAAGGTTGATTCTCGATTTTGTAAAGATGGATTCCGCAGTAATTTTGGACGGTAAATAAAATACAATTTTTGAGAAGTCGTGTGTTTGTCATTCCCACAATTACATGCCGCCAATATTTATAGCCTACCAATTACAGCCACTTACAAGCAGTTATCACTATGAGGACAGTTAAAACTGCATTCTCGAGGTTATAGACTTTTTCCTCGCATACTTATCCACAAATAGTTATCACTTCTAAAGCCACTAAGATATTTAGCCGTCTTCGTCAAAAAAAAAAAAAAAAATTAGCCGTCACTTCGTTGGTGTCTTCATTTTACATCTTCTATTTGTACCTTCCACCTCTTGTGATTGTGAGTAGTGCCATAACGTGTGCTAGTTCTGTAGTGGGCTTTTCACTCATATCTACTTACTCTAGATGTGGATGGCTACTATACTCAAATTTCTTATTCGACGGTAGCGAGTGTGCAAGTACACTCCGACATGAGGTCTACCTTCCCCACCGTAAGGCCCCCCCAAATTTCCTATTTATCTTTGTTTTCCCGATAGAGAGGAATCTATAAGACCGACACGGACACGCGACACGCGACACGATACGACACGACACGACACGCCGACACGTTATTTATCAAAAAATAGAGAATTCCGACACGTTTATATATATGCATTAATAAATAAATAATAATAAAAAGAGCATAGAATTAATTTATACTAAAAATATTAATTCAACATTTGTTAATATCATTTATTATTTTAATTTAACAGAGATTGAATGAGAAATTCAAAAATTGCAAACACAAAAGAGTAAATATGAAGGAACATGTCCTATTTTCTTACATTTGTTGGAAATTAATGAGATTTCTTATAGTCCTAGACCGAGTTCTGAGTTCATAATATAGATTGGCTTTCGAGCTCCTCTGCAAAACAAGGTTCGAGAAAATGAAAATCCAGGACAAAACTCTTAAAATACGACCAAAAGAAAAGGAAATAACTAAATTCACCATGGAAAATGTGACCAAAAGAGATAACTCAAGTGACGCCTGCGAGAGGTGGAAAGAAGTAAGAAAATCACAACTTTAACTCTACGGAGAAGCGGACCAACGCTGGCGAGAAGAGTGAAAATTTTCTTATTTCCCTTTTATTTTGTTATTTTCATCATTTTTTCATATATTTATATTTTGACCCATCAAGTATTGAAAATTTTTAAAATTGATCATGTGCGTGTCGGAGTTACGTGTCGGAATTTTGGACTTGCGTGTCGAGAAGAGTTGACCACGTGTTGAATTTCCGACACTCGTTGACCGCGTGTCGGAACGTGATGGAGTGTGTCGGAGCATGTCGGACACGTGTTGGAGTGTCGGATACGACACGAAGACTTCCGGAGAGTGTCGACGCTTGCTTAGGGAGGGAATACGAGAAGATAGCACGGGTCTCCCCACCCCGGGGTGGTTCTCCGCTACTGTTTCCTCCTAACATCTTCTATCTGGACCTTCCACTTCCTTGTGTCTTACAATTAGCCAATTTCAAAATAGTTAATCAACCATGAGCTTTATTGTCAGCTCTTGAGATTAGTCGATCATCCTCTATCCTTTGTATGTGCCAAGTGATTATCAATAGACGTTAACCTCATGTAGTTATTGATAATCAAGCCAAGTAGTTGTCGATTCTCTTCATATCGAGTCATCTTCCTTAATCAATCTCAATTAACCTATCAAACTTTACTATTTGTCTCTTACAAATAGTGGGCTATTTTTTGAGGTAAACAGCTTGGTCTAGCCAATTTTCTTTTTTTAAATCTTGGATTTTGCTTGAAGTTTTTGGTAATCTCTGTTTGCATTAACTAAATGAACAACATTACTTGGCAAGAATATTCCAGAAAAACTCGCATAATCTTTAGGATGTATTGCATACGCGTGGATGGGCATGAGATAATCATTTTATCCGCTAAGGTTGACGGCAGAGGGTGGAAATTCTTTGGTAGGTTTCTCTTACTAGTTTGTCAGTAGAATTACCGTAAGTCGAGACTGCACAGAGGACTTCCCTTGGTATCATTTCTAATCCATTATTTCGAGGTATGTGAATCAATCCACCATAGTCCCACCTGAATGCTGAAGGATTAGAACCCTTTTCATTGAGTGAATTACAAACACTATCTATCAAGAACGACTAGTTTCATAACCATTAAACCCGCGACACTAGGGCCACCACCATTCCTGTTGCACGTTTTGAATTATCCACCAAACATTAGGGATCACAACTTTTCAGAGGAAAAAATTACTCTTGATTTTACTTTTGACTATGAATCTAATTTTGGACAACTAATACTTAAATGCTACATCTTTACTGAATAACTAAAGCAAAGGGTACACAAGATGGCTTTGTTCTAGAGCATGATAGACGCCAACATAATCCTAATATGACCACTTGCTAACTACTGATTAAGATATATAAATATACTTCAACACTCTTTCTCTAAAGTCCATGATCAAAGTGTCATGTAAGCCAGACCTTATGCTAGACAAGAGATATGGATACATCGAATCGAATTTAAAATGACAATGGTATAAGTTGTTACATGACAAATTGAACGTGACCCACATCAACAAAAGATTTGACAAAAGCGCTGAAGAGACAAATTGAGGAAGGAAAGCTGACGACTTTCTCTTCCTCAAACGACAAAAGTAAAATTAAGTGGGTACCTAACTTTCTAAATATTGACAAACAAAATTGCATCGTTCCACCATGACACTCGACTCCGGCTGCTCAAGAAAAGTGTGCTTTTGACACCGGCAACTTCACTCATGGATTATGCTTACAATCGAAGATGAATTTCACCACATATTACATTCACAGTTAAGGCTGTCGAGGTCTCAAAGGACCAAAATTGGGAGCCTTTACTAGAGTCCCTGCAGCTTTAGCATTTTCTCCTTTTACTGCTTGCAATAATTGAAAACGACACAAGGCTAAAAACCAAACTACCAATCTCACAAGAATAGGGAGCATCACTGATTCGGAGGAGCAAAAACCGATCACTACGCTGGACAAGGAATGAGGACAACAAAGGACATCAACAAATAACCACGAGATGAGCGGCCGAAAAGAGCTCGACCGTACAGAAGTCACAAACGAAGAAGCTGAAACAACCACTCCCCTTCAAGACGGACAAATATATAGTCATCAACTATGCCGGAGAAGGGCTGAGGATTCTTGAAGCCAAAAAATACCAAATTATTATCAACAAGTATCAAACTTAATCAATAAGAGTAGAGTTTAATTAATAATGAACATAACAATCGACTACTTAAAGGGAATCGAATAACTCGGGGTAAGAAAGTCATCGACAACATCAATTATTGACGCAGAGTCATTATCAAGACTCCAAAAGTTCCATCTATAGCAAGCAATCAACACAAAGACACAACTATTGGGTAGTCATTTTTTGTTGCTTGCTAATTTAAGGATTTAAAACTTTATGTGGATATAAATTCTAGATAACAGGAGTTGGTAGATAAAACAACTTCTTGTAGCTGCCAATAGAAAGTTATTTGTTATTTCAATTCCAATATTTTAATCGCTGTATGCAACAATAAATTGTGTGTTATAAATGGCCACATTATACTCTTTGTAACCTCCGATCAATCGATCAAAGGACTCAACTTTCTTGCAAATTTATCTTTGTCTTATCATTTCCGCAATTTAAATATCTTTCAATTCTTGTACGTCGCTGTAGTTTTCAAATCTTCATTATCGATTAAATTCCCGACATTGTCTCTTTGTCATTGCACTTTACCATCGATTAAATTATGACATTGTCTCTTTGTCATTGCACTTTGCCATCGATTAAATTATGACAAAGCTTTTTATGTCATTGGGCTTCATGATCATTCGATTAAATTCCTTGTGTTTCATTTATACAACTCTTGTCCTAATCATCATGGAACCTGGTCTCTCTTTAATAAAAATCAAAATGAATTTTTGGGCAAAAGTTAACGCTTTCCGCCATAACTTTCAAGCGGACACTTAAGCCATAACTTACGAAACGCATACACTTAAGTGTCAAAATTGGAGCAAACGGATCACGAGTACCAATCCCAAAAAATCCGTCAAAAACGCGCGTGTCAATTTTCCTAATGAAAATGCAAAACTAAGTGTCGTTTTAATTCGACGTGGTACGTAAAAAAATTTAATATAAAAATTAATTTAATTTTAATTTAAAACTAAAAATTTTTAAAAAAATTTAAAATTTTAAAAAAACATTAAAAATTTAAAAAAATTTAAAAATTTAAAAAAATTTAAAAATTTAAAAAAAATTTAAAAATTTAAAAAAAATTTAAAAAATTAAAAAAAATTTAAAAAATTTAAAAAATTTAAAAAATTAAAAAAATTAAAAAAATTTAAAAAAATTTAAAAAATTTTAAAATTTTAACAAATTAAAAAATAAGGGAGGCGGCCCGCCAACCCTCCCCACCTTCGCGACGCGGGGAGGCGGCGGCGACGAGGGCTCGCCCTCGCCTGCTGGCCGCCTTTCTCTTCCCTCCTCCTCCGTTTTTTTTTTTAAAATAAATATAAATTATATTATTATTTTGTTTTCAATTTAATTTAATTAATTTTTATATTACATTAAAAT
Organism: Eucalyptus guilfoylei; assembly: GCA_016097605.1. Classification (NCBI taxonomy): domain Eukaryota; kingdom Viridiplantae; phylum Streptophyta; class Magnoliopsida; order Myrtales; family Myrtaceae; genus Eucalyptus; species Eucalyptus guilfoylei. Next base: position 20,183,192 of record CM027870.1, on the reverse strand, counting down.
TCAACTTATAGCAAAACAATGTTGTTTTGGCCGATTTAAGGGCTCTATTCTTCGCCAACACCCGAAAATGACGTCGTTTTGGTGTTGACATGGTAAAAAATTTAATATAAAATTTAATTAAATTAAATTTAAAAATAAATTTATTTTAAAAATTAAAAAATTTTGCAAAATTAAAAAATTTAGAAATTTTTTTGTTTAAAAATTAGAAAAGGGAGGCGCTAAGGGCTGAAATTTTTGTAAATTTTTTAAATATTTTGTAAATTTCATAAATTTTTTTAAAATTTTTAAATATTTTGTAAATTTTTTAAATTTTTTGTAAATTTTTAAATTTTTTGTAAATTTTTGTAAATTTTTTGTAATTTTTTAAAGTTTTTATTTTTGAAAAATGTTTTAAATAAATTTATTTTTAAATTTAATTTAAATAATTTTTATATTATATTAAAATTCAAATTAGCGCAAAAAACGACGTCGTTTTAGCCGAACCCGACCGACAAATTTCTCCGGTGAGACACATCGCGAGAAATATTAATATTTTAATACCACGTATGATTTCCGGCCAACTTCCGGGAGATAAGACTGTGTGTCCCACTTTTCTTAAAATGCAGACTTAAGTTGTCTCCTTTCTCAAGATTATGGCATGTAAGTATCCCTTTCACAAGTTATGGCACCTCGGTCCGTATGTCATGAATTTTGTGAAAGATATCTTGTCAATGATCTAATTTCGACAAAACATTGTTTTGGCATGCTTAGTGAGACAACTTGTGGTTCGATTTAAGGAAATTCAATGCCAAGAGCAAGGAATCATCTGAAGTCCGACAATGTCATTGTCACACCCCAAATCCTATATGCATGAAGGAGTAACACGGCTATCCTTTCACCAAAGGACCTAGCCTCAAACTATATCCCAAATATCCAACTTCCAACAGTTCCCACGATAATACTCTTGCTCTATTGGTCATTAACTGAGGCACCTGAAAAACATGATAAGAAGAAAAGAATGAGTTATCACGGCTTAGTAAGTAATACATTTCTTTTAAGCAGATTGAGCAATCATTATGCATATTTAGAACACAAACATAACTCACTTTTGCCAAATCTAGAAATTTAACAAACCTTCAAGACTAAAATGCAATATTTCGTACTTTAACATAATATGTTCAAAGCAAAAATATTCAAGACAATAACAAGCAAACACTAATGATCTAGCCCACTTTGGTTAATCTCATAAAAATACATATCAATGGTCCATTCCATTAATTAATCTCTTGCCATGCATCAATGGTCTATCCCATTAATCCATCTCATATGTCATGGTCACGACACAACGCTTGGTGACAAGGCTGACCAAGATCCCTCCCTTCGTTAGGTCTCCACCTATTAAAAGTTGGTAGCTCAGCTCACAAAGATATCCTAAACTAATATGTGCATACCCATAAGCCCCTCATTGGGCTTACGGAGTTATTGAGCACCCAACTTTATCTACTAATATGAGAAATGCAATCCATAAGTAATCTCACATATCAAAATACATTTTATGAATCAATCACCAATGGCTTTTGTGACTTAACTCATCTGCCAAAAATATTTTTTTACAAAACATTCTCAAATCATTTCAAGACTCATCTTATAAACTGGTTTTATAAACCAAATCAAATCAAATGCATGTCATAAAGTATTTCACAATTCGATATACATAATATTTCTCAAAGTCGTTCATCAAACAAAATATATATTTTCACTAAACAATTCTCACACCATTCAAATTACCAAAACTTAGTAGCTGCCCAATCCAAATTTTATACAATAAACATGCTTACTCATAACTCATAAAATATCGAATCTTTATCATATTTGAAGACATGAGTTTATGAATTCTTAGAAGAAATAGTATCACTCACTTAGGAAGGCTAAAAACTCAACGAGGTGTAGTTGATCCTCCCATCCTCCTTTGAAATCCATGATGCAAGCTCGTAGCATGTCCTCAAGGGTCTAAGTGGTCCTCTCAGATTGATTGTCCATCCGCAGATGATAAGCCGCGCTAAACTATAGTTTCATTCCCATGGCCATTTGCAAGCTCTCCAAAATGCAACCATGAACTCCATGCAACTGAATTATTTGCCGATATATAACTCAGCATACCTATCCATGGAATAATCCTTTTCGTACCGTATTGAAGTGGGCTGAGTTGGTCGGTCTATGAATCACAACCCAAATGGAATCATTTCCTCTCTAGCGCCCGAATCCCATCATAAAGTCCATCGTAATATGCTCCCATTTCTATTCTGGAATTTCCAATGATCGTAGCAACCCACTAGGTTTGCAATGTTGAGCTTTAACTTGTTGGCATGTCAAGGTCGGTTTTCATGCCATTCCATCAATAATGCTGCCGAAGGTTCCTATACGTCTTCGTGCTATAGTTGCTTCAACGAGCCTCCGCTAAGATCTTTTCCTTGAATCCTGCATTGTTGGGCACACATAGTCAACCTTAAAACCTCAAGATCCCATCGTTCGTTACTTGAAAGTTTGGTTTTCTTTTCTCAAGGCTCTCTTGCAAAATCATTTGGATTGATGGTTCCGTTGATTGTAATGTTTTAATCCTGATTTGCATTTCGGGTTCGCCTTTCGAAAGGTAGCCAAAAGACTAGAAATGTGGTTTACTCAAACTTAAAATTTGAATCCGCACACCTTCAAAAGGTATCCACTCCCAAATTGTCATTTGTGCAATCGTTGATTTTCAGCTGGGCGTATTTGCTACCGATTGGCCTTTCCTAGATGATAAAGGATGTTGTAGTCAAAGTCCTCGAGTAGCTCCATCCAGCACCATTGTTTCTGTTTTAACTCCTTTGTGAAAGCGGGTACTTCGACTCAAGATAGTCGGTGTAGATTGTGAACTTCTCCCCACATAAGTAGTGTCTCTAAATCTTCAAAATGAAGATGATCGTCGCCAATTCCAAGTAGTGCTTCAAATAGGTCAGCTCGTGAGGCCTTAATTGCCTAAGTGCATAGGTCACTACTCGTCATATTGCATTAGGATGAAACCTAGTCCTTTATACGAAGCGTCACCGTAGATCTTGTATCCTCTAGGACTAGACGGTATCATTAACATTGGGATAATCATCAATGTATGCTTAAGTTCTTAAAATTCTTCTTACTTATTCGTCCATTCGAACTTCACTTCTTTCTTTAGTAGTTGCATCAAGGGCGTGCTTGTTCTAGAGAATTTCTCTACAATCGTTGGTAATAGCTAGCTAATCCTAGAAAGCTTTGAACTTTAGTCACCGTCGTTAGTCTTGGCCAATTCATAATCACTTCGATCTTTGTTGGGTCCACAGAGATTCCTTCACCAAATATTACATGACCTAGGAACACTACTCGATTGTCCGAACTTGCACATACTAAACTTGTCGTAAAGTGCGTGTTCTCGGAGGGTTAGCAATACCATCTTCAAATGTTGTTCATGCTTTTCTAGGCTCTTCAAGTTAACCGATATTTTGTTAATAAAAACTATGACAAACTGATCTAGATATATGCCTTGAACACTTGGTTCATTAAGTCCATGAAAGCCATTGGGGCATTAGTTAATCCAAATGGCATCACTCGTAAATTCACAGTGGTTGTATCGTGTTTAAAACGTGGTCTTTAAGGTATACTCCTTCCTAATCCTTAGCTAATGATAACCCGTCCTCAGGTTTATCTTAGAGATCACCGAAACTCCTTGAAGTTGAGCAAATAAGTCCCTATCCTCGCAATGGGTACTTGTTCTTAATCGTCACTTAATTGAGTTGTCGATAATTGATGCATAATCGCAACGATCCATTCTTTTTCTATACAAACAGGGACAAGCACTCCTAATGGCAATGCATTAGAGCGAATACATCCTTATCAAGCAATTCTTGCATTGGCACTTTCAATTCCTTCGGTTGCAATATTCGATATGATGCCTTAGGCTGGTTCTATTCCAAGGAGCCAATTCAACAACGAACTCCATTTTTCCTTTACGGAGGCAATTATGGCAATTCCTTCGGAAAGACATCCATAAAGTCTCATACCATGATGATATCTTCTAAATTTGGCTCTTCTATGGTCATATCTTTAACCATTGCTAGATAGCCTTAACAGATCCTTTAGCAACCGTTCTACCTCAATCGATGTAATTAAGGGTGTAGATGGTCCACCTCTATTCCTATAAATTCATAACCAGAATTGCCATCTGAGTTGAACTGTATGACTTTACTATAGCAGTCAACCGTGGCTTGTTGCTTTTTGAGTCAATCTATCCCTATTATAACGTCAAAAGTCATACATAGCTAAAATAGCTAGATCCATCAATTCCTTTCGCCCATTAACAATTATCTTGCACCCTTGACGCGTAAAACAAATAACACCTTATTTTTCATAGGGGTACAAATGTTAGGGTTGTTTCCAATGGTTTCATTTCCAACCCGGCTAATCATAATGCTCATTCTGAGTAGATCATAGCCCCCGTATCAAACAATACGTACATAGCATATTGGTGTAAGGAAATCGTACCTAGCGATTCTGACTTGGGAATTCTTTACTTCTTCTCTAGTTATCATGTACACCTTACCACGAGAGTTAGGGGTTGGTTAGGACTATTTTGTGGCATGACTCTTGATCGTTGTCCCATAAGTAGTTGTTGAGGTTGCGCTTGACTAGTTATTGCGAACAATTTCGTACAAGGTGGCCTTGTTGGCCAATCCAAAGCTTATGCTCTGTCTTGGTGTGGCATGGTGCTGTTCCATGATACTTCCTATAGACTTGACATCCATTGCTCAGGTGTGCATTGGTTTTCTAACGCCATTCTTCCTATTATGAGGAGGTGTCTTCCTCATGTTATCGGCCTCTTTCCAAACTAATGGTTATCCATGCGAGAACCAAACCATGATCTAGATGTGGCCCCTTTGCTTAGATATGTCCCTCTTAATCACTTGGGCCCTTTCGTAAAGCTCATCATAATCCTTCAAATTTCAAGGCATCAACTAGCTACGAATCTTCGACTTCATTTCATCAAAGAATCTTTAATTTGATCCCATCTTAGGATCCTCTATCATCCTTGAAGCATACTTCGATAACTCAACAAACTTAGCCTTATATTGGTCAATGGACAGGTAATTTTGGCAAAGTCATAGAAATTCAGCCATCTTTTGCTCTCGCGCACATGGAAAAGTACTTTCCATTGAATGCTTCATAAATGCTCCCCAAGTCAAGATGATATCTTTGGGAAAAACTCTTCTCCAAGTGGCTTCTCACCAATTGTTAGCATTACCTTTATCTTCATATGTGCACCTCGGCAATGCAAAAAAGGCCTTTTCCAATTCATTAATCTATGAGGCAGCAACCTCGAGATCACCCTTTCCAGTGGCGAGGTGGCTTCGGACATATGAACTGCTCCATTAGCCTTTGTATTTCATCTCTAGCTAATGAGGCATCGTTATGGTAAGAGGCGGCGGTAAATTCAACGTTCACAGTAGCCTCTTTGTCCCATCGGGTTCCTAATAGCCTTTAGGACTTGCGGAATCCCATCCACTCTAGGATCCTCCTATGCTCTTCGTTTAGCACCAGTTTATCCACAGATTTTCCTTCTTCTATTCATCCTCGAATCTAGGCTAAACTCCTCTTCAAAGTGCTAAGAACAGCTGATTCCACAATCCTAACGATACGGTTAGGAATTCAACCACAAATCACCAAGGCAATCAACAATCACATGCATAGCATCGGCATTCCTATTTAACTTCCTAAAGGTCTCTTGTGCCTTATTACTCCAAATAACCATGTCCGATACCAACCAAGCGGATGTCACGCTTGACCCTTGGTTTTGCAACAACCCTCGATCACTTAGGTCATTTGATTGCAACATCTAAAGGTGTCACCAACCCATTCGTGTAATCATTTAAACGCATGTAAATGGAAGCAAGAATAAAATCACCCAACCATTCAAAATAGGGATAGCATAACACACACTTATATACATTCATAACATCATACTTCCATACATACTTATGCATCACCATTACACACCCTTCATACACAAATTCAAAGCGCCGCCATACATACCTCTAGAAGAGTTTCAATAGGAAGCTTAGCACACGTAGTATGATGAGGGTGACTTCAAAAAGTGATGCATCCCACTAGCTCCTAGTGCTCTATGGGCTCCGAGATACCAAGGCTACGAGTCATGATCTTGGTTAGGGTTGAGTCTCTAGGTCAATTATCGCACCTTAAGGCACATCCAAGTCCATTGGTCAGCTTTGGTTCTTGAGCCCAAGATTGGAAGCTCGTCAAAGCCTCGAATGGGATTGTATAGGTCCTTCCCCAACTTAGAGATACTAGGCCATAAAGTGATGGATACTAAGTTAAGAATACTTATCTACCAGAACGTAGTCATAATATAGCATTCTGCGGGCATTCATCCCCACTATTGGATACTTGGTCACTTCTTAACTCTTTTCCATGGGGACCCCAAATCGGACATGGTAGAAGGGTTCGGTCATGCTTGGGGCCTAAAAACATGTGAACAATAACGGTGAAATACAACTAGTGAATAAACTTCCTAATCCTCATGTAGGGAGGTAATTCACCTCGAAGTTACCTAAACGTGCAACTTATCTATCAATGGCGGAGACAATAGCAAAGCCCTCGCTTTGTCTTATCTATTAATAAGAGATAGATGTAAATCTTCTTAATGCCCTCAACACATAGTAAGCATAGACAATTCTCACAAAAATCCACGTGCTCATGAGGTATAAATAAGAACGTGCAATGTCTCATAATCATACACAAATGTCACTTAATACTGCTTTAGACATAATCAAACATCAATTTCATGCACAATGCATACATATATGTCCAGATTATTACGATCGCTCCCGGTCACAACCAACCCGATAGGCGGTGATCTTCCTACAAAGCCGAGCGTTGTCTCACCTTATCGGCACAACATTGTCTTGCATATGCATATATATGCCTCAGGATGGCATTCCAGTTGAGGAGCTTCATTCTGAAATCCCTTCACAAATAGCATCCCATTGACGTGGGGGCATGGAACTTAATCATAATCGCTTTCGCATAATCATATGCATTAGGGCGGAACCATTACCCCGCATAATAATATGCACTAAGGCATTTATGTGATCACACGAGCATACCACAGCTCAAGCTCATTTTTTATCTTCTCATTAGCCAATGCAGGCGTGTGTAATGCTCATACCATATGCAATAGCATTAAGCACATACAATCATGTCATATTATCATGTCAATTGGATCACATCCCAATTATGCATTCATCAAGTATTATGCCTCTATCTCATAACATATTACACCATATTGCCACTTAAACACTTCCACAATTTATCCTTTCAAGTAATTTTACATACATACTCATTAACTACACTCATTGAACCACGGACACTTACTATTTTCCACACTAAGGATTGCATGAGCATGTACCATATTTATATTTAGCATTCAACAAGTACTAATCATTTTAGAATTCATAATGTAGAGAGTACTTATCATAAACAAGATAGATTATCGCATCTCATGATAACCTATTACAATAACTTATCCCATTACATTATAACCTATCACGATATTATCGCATATTAGTATAACATACCACAATAACTTATCTTATATTATAACAACCTATCACGGCAACTAATCGGGATAACCTATCACGTCTAATTATCACTTATCACTACAACCTATCACCACTACTTATTGCCTAACATGATAACTTATCATTTAATCTACTTATCGTTTAAGCTAATTCTTTTTTTAGCATTTATCCTTAATCTAATACTAATCCTAGTCCTAGGTGCAATGCAACCCTAAATGAGGGGTTAGAAAGCCATTCATCCTCAAATCTTGGTTCACAAGTGACGATAGTGGCAGCAAAGAGGGCTAACAATGACGGTGGTGCATGGTGGTGGCAGATCAGCCACCAAACAACCCACAGCAGGGTTGTGTATGATAATGTTGGCTATGAACGATGCGGTGACAAGGGCGACGATCTCCGGTGGCTGTGGTGGCTCTATAAAGGAAAAGAGAGTGGAAGGAGGTGGCGTGAGGGGAAGGACGATCATGGCTTCATGGCTAAAAGCTTGACACGGTGACGTGGAAACGGTAGGCTTGAATGGTGAGTAGTGAATGGTGGTCAGCAAGTGAGGTCTAAGGGGGAAGATGAGAGAGAAATGTGTAAGAAATGAGGGAGAAATGGAGGCAAGGGGGTGTTCGGTGCAAGGGAAGAGAGAGAGAGAAAGAGTAAGGGAAATGAAAGAATGAGCGAAATTAGGGAAGAGAGAGAAAGTAGCAGTGGCCGAATGAGCTAGGAGAGGAAAAAGAGAGAAAATGGGAGGGATATGCAATTAATGTGACTGACTGACAATCTCTCCCAAACCCTCTTGCCCATGCAAACACTTGGAGGAGAATGGCCATTGACGATAGCCAATCAAAAGCAATTAATTCTTGGATAGCACATATGAGGATCTAGGGAGTAGGCTAGGCTTCGGAGTGATGTCACATTCTCCTCATCTCTCAACTTAGGCACCCCTCCTCTTCATGCTCATCTTCTTCATCTCATTTGTCCAAAGCTTCTAAAAGGGGTTAGGATGGTAATTACAAAGCTGCATACTATTCAAGCACATGGGCCATTAATGTGAAATCTTGCAAGGACCAAAATGGGCTTGGATGGCCCATGGACCCTTTGGGCTACCCATGCTTAGGTGTGAGGCCCATTAGGCCCATTCGTGGGAGCCCATGTGAGTCCTTGTCCATGGCCCGTTTCCACTTTTTTGAAATTTTGCAATATGCCAATGAAAAATCGAGTTTTTGTCCCAAAATGGCTTTCTTGGCTTCCCGTGGTCTATTGATCCCCATTGTAATCATTTTTATGAAAATTGGCCACCCTTATAATCATGTTTTGAAGATTGGGGTTGAATTGAAGATGTCACACTTGTGACATGGCACAAAAACGAGCCATTTTAGAGAATCGATTGACGACCTATGATGGCATCTTCTCTCTTTGGGTTCTCAAAAGAGCCACAACAAAATCCATACTAACATCTTCCCGTGGCTACAATGAATAGGAAATGGAGTATATAATCCTTGATGGAAGTGACTTTTGTCTCTTTGGCAAGTTCCACACCTCAACATGATAACATGCACATCTTCATTCATCTTTGGCCCATAAAAGTGCTCTTGAGAAACTCAATAGTTTTGTTCGCACCAAAGTGACCAGCCAATCCACCACCATGTGCCTTATGAATCAATAACTCTAAAGAACTTTTTTGGCACACATAAATGATTTCCTTTAAATAGAAATCCATCCTATAAAGAATAATTACCTTGAACTCCTTACTTAAAGTTGTTGATGATGGATGAGAACTTAGAATCTTAAGATGAAAGTTCTCTCATCAATTGAAAACCAAGAATCTTGGAGTCCATAACAGCAAGCATAAAATATCTCCTTAATAAAGCATCGGCTACAATATTAGTGTGACCAAGTTTATATTTTCAGATAAAGGAAAAGGATTGAAGAAATTATACACATTTCACATGTCTTGAATTGAGCTTGCGTTGGCCTAATAAACTTGAGAGCCTCATGATCGTAATGAAGAACAAACTATTTTGGCCACAAATGGTAACTCCAATGATCAAGAGCTCACAATGGCATAGAACTCTTATCATAAGTTGAATAGTTCTTCTTCGAATTTGTTAACTTCTCTGAAATGCACCAAAGGTTTTTGGGCTTGTACAAAGAATAGCATCGATGCTAACTCCACTTGCATCGTATTCAACCTCAAACACTTTATCGAAATTAAGAAGGACAAGAATAAGAGACTTACAAAGCTCCTACTTGATCATTTTAAAGGCGTTTTGGGTAGCCTTTGTCCATTTGAAAGAATCCTTTTCATGCATTCGGTGATTGGAGTCATGATGGTACTAAAATCCTTTACAAATCACCGATAAAAAGAGACAAGTCCATGGAAGCTCCTTACATTAGAAATAGACTTCCGAACCAACCAACTCTTCATAGCTTCCACCTTGGATTGATCGATGAAGATCCCATCTTTTGAAACCACATAGACAAGGAATACAATGCTTGGAGAGAAGAACTCACATTTCTCCATTTTAGCATGGAGTTTTTGTTCTCTCCAAGATTTTGAAAACTTGCATTAAATGAGATACATACTCATCCTCATTCCCGCTATAAACAAGAATATCATCAAAATATACAACTACAAATCAATCAATAAAGGAACGAAAACCTCGTTCATAAGCTTCATGAAGGTACTTGGAGCATTCAATTATCCGAATGGCATAACCAACCACTCATAAAGGCTTCTTTTAGTTATGAAAGCCGTCTTCCATTCATCACCTTTCGCATTCTAATATAATGGTAGCTACTTCACAAGTCTATTTTCGAGAACATAGTAGAACCATATAATTTAACAAGCATACCATCAAGTCTAGGTATGGTGTGTATATACTTAATGGTGATGTTATTGATGGCTAGGCTATCAACACACATTCTGAATGAACCATCCTTTTTGGGCACGAGAAAAGCTAGAACGAATCATGGGCTCTCGAACATACCCTTTGTCGATAAGTTCATTGACTTGTCTTTGCAACTCTTTTGTTTCCTCTAGATTGCATCGATAGGCTTGTTTGTTGGGTAGAGAAGCACCGGGTGGCAAATTAATGTGTTGCTCAATACCTCTTATGGAAGGTAATCTAGGTGGCAATTCATTATGGAGCACAACTGCAAATTCTTTCAACAAAGGAATGCATTTTTGGATGTATGGATCACTCTATCGACTGTTTTTCTCTATCATAAGCAAAGCAAATACATTTTTCTGTTTGCTAATGACTCTTTCAACCCGTGTTTCACTCAAGAATAGATTTTCCTTGCTTTTTTTTCCCTCCCCAGGTTGATGTTTATGTATCAAAGAAGAATTCAAGGGTACAAAGTAATGTATTTTTGTTCCTTGTTAAATGAGTATGTGTTCTTATGCCCATCATGCACAAAGATTTCTATCATATTGTCATGGTCTTCCTTATAACAAATGACATGCATCTATGGGAATCACATCACACGAGAACTTGATCTCGATTATATTTCCCAATAAAAAATTATATAAGAGCTCGTTTCATTACCTTTAGATCATTTCCTTGGCGAGCCATTGAAGCTTGTATGGTTGAAGATGTTTGAATATTGGAAGCTTGACTTGTCGATCAAGGTTGTCGAAGTGATGTTGGTGCAGCTCCCACCATCAATAATTACCGAAGATACCTTCGTTAATAGTGCAACAAGTGTGGAAAATGTTCTCCCTTTACTCTTTCTCATTTGGAGAAACTTCAACATGCAATGCTCTTCGGATGATTAACAAATCACCATCATTAGCTTTCTCGATGATCTCTTTTTCCTTTTCAGATTCAGAACCATATTGGTCCTGGATTGTTCTTAGCCTCTTGAAGTGCAAAATTGATCTCCTCAATTTCTTGAAGAGTCATAGCTCTCTGATTAGGATAATTAGCTTGAAAACGCCCATAGCCATGGCACTTAAAGCATTTCCTTGGCTTCTTTTGGAGTTCTTTGGAAGGCTTTGCAATTTTCTACTTTCCTTTGTCTTTTGTTGATGCTCTCTCGACCTTACTCTTAAAGTAGGATGCCCCTTTTGATGAGACTCTGCAAGAAAACCTCTTGCTCTTCAATTACTTTTCAACTTTCATGGTTAACTTACATACATCTTCAGAGGACCAATAAAGTTGAAGTTCAACTTTGAATCAGCAATTTCTTGATTCTTGTCACCAAGAAATCGAGCGATGGTTTGCTCCGAAACTTCTGGAACTTCTCACCTCATCTTGAGTTGTACAAACTCCCTAATGTATTCTTCAATACTCATCCCTTGTTGTTTTAGGAATTGAGTTTGAGGAACAAATCAAACTTATAATTGCCGTGCAAGAATCTTTTCGGCATCAACTTATTGAATTTTTGTGGAGACTTGATTCAACATTTTCCTTCTCTTGCTCGCTAATGCTTTAGATTTTCCCACCATAGAGAAGTATATTTTGTTAATTTCAAGATAGCAACCTTACATGTCTTCTTGTCTGAGTAGGACCTAAAGTTAAAAACCGGTTCAATTGTGTGCAGCCAATCAACAAAGTCGTTGGGATTGAGACTACCCTCGAATTCAGGCACCACCACTTTGATGTCACGTTCATTCTCCTTATGCCTCACTCTTCTTCTTTGGATTTGATATTCAGAATCACTAGAGTTACCTCCAATGGAATTGGAATCACCACTAGAACTTTGAGGAGAATTTGAATTGTCACGTCAATGACGATTGTTAAGACGCTCCTTTGGTTGTCCTTGCCTTGCTAGATCTTCTAGAAGATTGAGGACTCACTCCATTTGTTGCTGGAGATTTTGGATAGATCTCACCTTTTGTTGTATGCTTGCTCAAGGTAAAGCCTTTTGGAGCCGGATCATTCATTTTTTTAAAGGAAATAATAGACAAGATAGAAGATAGGTAATAGAATGAATCACTCAAAACAAGTTCAACCTTGAGCTCGATGCCAATTTGATGCTTTGGGCAAGTGACACATGGGTTTGGGATTTTTATGGTTTAGTGTTTAGGAAATGGTGTTTATGAGGATGGTTTCCATGGATAAATATAATAGCAGGATGTAATGGGGATATCGAATGATGAATTGTAGAACAAAAGATAGATTACAATCCCAAAAAGGTCTAAAGGATGTGTCACTAATTGAAGATGAAGATCGGGATAAACGAAGTTCACCACCAAGGCTTAAATGATGAACCACCTACCAAGGATAAAAGACTTTGGGAAAGGAAAAGCTTACCACCGGAGCTTAAAGAAAAAATCCGCCACTTGAGGATAAAGGGTTTCTTGGCTCACCATTGAGAAGTAATCCACTTTCCAAGGATAAAAAGATCGAAATAGGAGTTACCCACTCTCCAAAGATATTTGCTAACATAGAGAAAATTTCAAGTATTTTCATTTATGAAACCTAGTCTTCGTTACAATTGAGAGGCTTCCTCTATTTATAGGAGGACTACCACTTAGGAAATAGAAAAGTAATAAATAGACATGAGAACTAGCTTAACATTAAAGATCTAGGAACTCAGAAATTTGACTCTTGAAACTTATATAATAATGAAGACTCCTAGGAAAATAGAGATGCATTTAATGACTTGGGAACTTACATTTTTGATTCATCAACCTTGCAAAATTCGTGCTCCCATCTTGACTGGAAGATAAATACCTCAAGACTTCATAAAAAAACCAAGGAAGTTGTTTAGAATGGCCTCCCATTGATATGTTGTTGATAAACTTCAAGATCAACAACTAATAAAACATACCAAGAAATTAGCGACTATATCTTACCGAGAATTTTATAACTCATTAATCGTTGGTATTGTCACAACTCGATCTCGCTGCCATTGATCCCTCACCATCATGAGAGAAAAAGAGGAAATGTCGGATTTAAGGGTACTTGATCACTAGAGTTCCCTCACGACTCATGTTCCAAAAGATGTCATCACCTTGCCTTTAAGATCAAGCCTTTCATGAGTTCCATTCATGAGAGTGCGAGCTCTCCTATGCCCCACGTGACAGCGGAGTGTCGTGATTCATATCCACATAGGCGACACACCTCGAGAGAAGAGATTGGGTGTAGATATTGGATTTAAGGGTACTTTTACCATGGTAGCCCTCTCGACAGTACACTTTGCCCATAAGGATGACATCACTTCATCATTTGGGGGTACTCCCATATCGAGTATGCTAAACCATGATGAGTTTCATTGAAACTCGTACCCCGCGACGGGCTTATTTATATGGTCTAGTTGTTTTTGACAACCTAAAAATAAGATGAGAGTCGCCACTAGCCTTGTTTTGGGGTTAGCTAGAAAACCCAATTGAGGGTTGGGAGTGTTCCCTCGACTCTTACGCAACCAAATATCTAGGTTTGGGGACTTGGTTTACGCTAATATTTCTTTTAGCGCCCTTTCGGTACCTAAATAGTATGTTGTGTTTTCCTAACGTGTCTATGTGTTTCTTCTTACATTTTCAGGATCGTTAGTCAACGATCATGCGTGATTGGTCATTTTCATACTATTCTATTTCTAGAAAACAAGAAAAAAAAAGTAATCAATGGAATTGAAGTTATGAGACAGTAAGTAAACAATCAAGGAAAGCAGTAAATCTATCATGCAATCCTAAAAAATATAAAAGAGAAACACAATTTAAAAAAAAAGAAGATAAGAGGAAGAGAGAAGACCCGCAACTTATCGGACTTTATACAACAAAGAGAACTTGAGACATATGTCAGGAAAATGAATAGTACAAGATAATGGTCGGAATGGACATCGACCTCCACCGTCTTTGCCCTTTCTCCATCTTCGGGGTCCTAATCTAAACCTAATCTAGAAACCTCTAACTAGGTACATACAATGGAAAGAAACAAGCATACATATCAAAACAATAAAAAACACGACATCATATCAAGATTAATCATTTAAAGAAAGTTCAATGCGAAAATCAGATTTTGGGGCCTCTAGGTCGGCCTTTGTCTTTCACGCAAGTGTCCCACTAAGACACTTGTCCAATCCATTTTATGACTTATAGCCATTATTGACAAATTGTGTTCTCGCATGGCCAATAACACTTATAAGTCTCCTAATCAAGTGATCTATGTGATCCTAGAGTTCTCTCTTGATATCATGCATCGACCCTATCATACATCTAAAAATCACGTGCATTGTAGGAATTAAACGTGTGTGCAGGTCTTTTGGACCTTATTTCTCAACCAATCAAATAGATGAGTGAAGTGTTAGCGGATCACTTATTACCAAAGTCACACGCCAATCACAAACACATACGTTTCTAAATAATAGCGTGATTATTAGTAAGAGGGGTACATGTGATATTTTAAAAATATATTTCGAAATCATTCATGAAAAGTTTTGAGACAAAATGATGTCTTAGCTATGAAAGGCATTCAATTGCCAAGGCTAGCCCAGGACTCGCATAAATGTGCTCACAAGCGTGCCGCAGGCATTTTGAATACAATTCAAACTGTAACTTTCATGATGTCAAATCAGGATTTAAAAAGGTTTGAAAATATTTAGGATTAAGGAATATCTAGGCTATGGAACACATTCAATTGCTAAGACTAGCCCGGGGCTCGCATAAATGCACTCACAAGCATCATAGGCATTTTGAATATGATCCAAACCATAATTTTTCCTTAAGCCATGTCGAGTTTTGGAGAATAACTTCTTAGAAATTGTTTTTGAGAAACATCACATGTACCATAATATTTTTTTTGAAAGATGCAATTTGGAAATGCCAATTGTTTAACAACCAAGATCAAAATGTTTAGAGCAACTTCCATGAAGATGGCATAGCCTAATTTCATGCATAAACTAACCTAAAATGTATAACTAAACAATCACAATCATGTTTATATCAGGAAAATTTCAGAACAAGCATGTAAATACAACAAAATTGAGTAATACCCATTGAAAATATAACTATGGAAAAATTTCCTAATATGTATGACATGATAATGAACAAATTTCATGAAGGAAGCTTTCCTAAACAAGCTACACATGATTTTACAAAAATTAGAGAACGAGCAACAGCATATCAAAAATTTATCAAATCAGCAAGACACTCAGCCAATATTGCAAGGATTTGTCCAATCAAAACAAGTCTAAAAATCACCAAATTTTTACACAACACAGACAATATGTTGGTCAACAAGTTTTGTTAAGAGGCCAAGTGCAAAATCCTAATAAAAAAATGGAACAAAAATATCAAAGGTCTGTCCAAGTATGGGTTAGAACAGGGTTCCGAATTTGATCCCATGTCAAGATTCTGATCTAGTTTTGAAAAAATGGAAAATGGTCCAAACGACGAGTGGTTTGTATGAAATCAGTGGCATTGGAAATTTCTAAGTGTGTCTTATGACTTCCTAGAAGAGCTCGAGTCCAAAATAGGTCAAGTAAGTGCTCTAAGATCAAAATTTCTAAAGGTGCACATGCAAAACTAAAAATCAGAACACAAACATGCATTAATAAATCTCAAAATCATTCAAGTAATGTACAAATAGCATGAAAAGATCACATGTGACTTAGAATTAGATGTGACAAAAAATTTGGGTAATCATCTAACCCTAAGTCGACATGAGAAGATGCCATATAATTTGAGGATAATAAAAGATGACTCAAGATTCATGATGAAAGAGTTTCTTGGTGAACATATGCTCTTGCAGCACAAATTTAACATGTAAAATGACACTCAAATGCAATGACACAAACATGTACTCAAACCCTATAACATGAGGTTTAACTGTCAAGCAGATATTATCTCAAAATTTAGTCTCTAAATATCTCAAACAAATATGGTAAGATGCATAAATGGCAAGATTTCATTTCAACATTGATTTCACAGAACGTGCACAATTTCAGCCATCTCAAGATGTGTAAAAATTCTACAAAAAATCTTATATACAGAACATGAAATTATAAACATTTCTTGTTAAGAGTTTGAAATCTAATTGTGATCACATGAATCACAGAAAAAATGACAAAACAGAGATGCACATTTGGACTATGTACTGATGCAGCACATTTTAACCTTAACTCATGCAATTGACTCACTTGTCAATGTCAAGACTTTTCAAAGTATGTATCAATTGAACATATGTATCATATATTTCAACTTTCATGAAGGATTTAAGACCAAAAAAGTACATTTGTGGACTCAATTTCATCAAAATAGAATTTGGACCAATGCAGAATAGACTGCCCTATGTTCAGATCTAAGCAATTTTGACCTAATTAAAATCATTCAAAAATTAAAAAATGTTCTCCACACAACTACAAGCAACTTTCGTGGAGGAAAGTTCTTCCAGAACTCAACAAAAAAATCAGCACAAAAATGACAATATCAGATATCAATACGGAACAGATGGACCTAGGTTCAAATCTGAGTAGATCTGACCTAGTTAATCACATCTAAAAATCATGAGAAAATTATAGGATGTTCTCCACATAATTATAATAAACTTTTATGAAGGAAAATTATTTCATAATTCAACAAAAAAATCAGTACAAAAATGACAAAATTAGATATCAATACGAACAGATTGACCGACGTTTGGATCTGAGTAGATCTGACCTAGTTAATCACATTAAAAAACTATAAAAAAATTACCGGAAGTGCAAAAAACGATTTGGAACAAAACTCATGAAGACAAGATTATCCGAAAATTATCACAAAAGACTACAAAAAAATAATAAAGTCTCGTTTCGGAGCAAAAACATAATCGAAAATCCAACTGAACTACAGCAGAATAGCTCATCTTCGGAGATATTTTTCAAGGGTCAAACGATGCTCAATTAGGGCATGCAACCTACCGTTTCGAAGCTCGGGATGTCATTATCTAATTTTAAGAGGACTCGAGTTGAAACGAGGTCGTTTTGAACCTCGTTTTGGTCAAAATGGTAGATCAATCATAAGGCTACGAAATTGCAAATTTAAGCAAAATCAAGTACAATCATCCAAGTTCAAACTTCAGCAACTCATCAATGATCAACATATATCCCTAATATTGAACCCTAGCTCCAGCTAGCTAATCCGGCCTCGCTTCACGGGGTTCGAGATCGAGAAATTACCTTTTGATGTGGTTTTTCTCGATTTCGATCGCAATCGAATAGAAATTTTTCCGGAACTTTAATTGAATCTTCAAGAACCTCCTTGGACCAGATCTTGTTTGGGAGGAAGATCGGCGATCGGCACCAATTCGATTGAATCGGCGATCAAGGAATCGACCCACTTGATTGTTGATCTTTGGTGCCACAACCGAGAAGCCGCCGGATGGAGTGTGGCCACCTCTCCGAGTAAACTCATATTTTCAATTGAATTTCAATTGGCCAAATTGAAGCTCAATTACTTCAATTACACTCTAGTTTAGAATGGGCCAAGTCAAATTACATTAATTGAAGCACCTTGGCTAGGCTTTCTAATATTTGAACATGCCAAATCAACCAAATTAGAATACATCCAAGCGAATTTGCCAAAATTGACCTCGGATTTGGACTCTTCTCAAGGAAATGAGTGAAATACAAATGTCCATTAACCCCTAATTATGGCTTAAAGTGGCAGTTCTCATTTTGACTTGGTAAATCGTGAAATTAAATGCACTAGCGGGTTTAAAATAGTCCATAAACTAAACGTCGACGAAGGAAGTACACTTGATTATGACTATATTGAGAGTAATTTGATTTTTGGTCGATTTAAAACCTAAAACTGAAAAATTCATAAAACAAGGTTCTAAATCGAATTTTGTGAAATTTTTGACACAAAAGTTAAATTGACATTAACAAAAAAAAATTATGTGCATTTTTTTTTCATTTTTCATTTTTTATTAAAAGTTTGACCAAATATCAACCATTTAATTGACTTTTCCTAAAAGGTTAATTTTTTTATTTATCAAATCTTTGAATTTTTGAAAAATTGATTTGATAAAAGTGAAATTAAAGGTAAATGACATCTTTTTGGGTCAAAAGTCAAGTCAATTTGACTTTTGACCCGAGGTTGACTTTCGGTCAAAGGGTTGACCGACAAGTCAACCGAAAGGCAAACGTCTGATTTTCAAGTTTTTCTTGAAAATGAACTAGAAATTGCTTAAAAACAACAATGCAAAAGAAAGAAATGGAAAACGACACTTTTTGGCCAAGAAATGGGGCTCCATCGCGATTAGAAACACAAATCTCGATTTTTACCTTTTAATGGCCCGTCCACTAAAAATTAGGTGTCACAATGTGTATCAATAACTCAGTAGGAATGGTTTGGTAGTGCTTAGTTGGAAATTTCAGTCTCAACCCATTGAAGCACGCTATGCCCAAATGCTATCTTGACTTGAATGAGCAATGATGGTACTTAGGCCGATGGAGCTAAGTTAGTTGCTCCCACATCACAAGAGAAGGTTTGGCGACCCTCACTCGATCCGGGGAAGG
The DNA here is from genome assembly GCA_016097605.1 of Eucalyptus guilfoylei. NCBI lineage: Eukaryota > Viridiplantae > Streptophyta > Magnoliopsida > Myrtales > Myrtaceae > Eucalyptus > Eucalyptus guilfoylei. The sequence goes on along the minus strand of CM027870.1, from coordinate 20,164,116 downwards.
GTCGTGACCCCTCATCAGCAGTTGGCTAGGGTCGTCGGCCACTAACCAAGTCTTGGTGATCGTAACCAACCCTTGCCTCACCGTCATTGGCCCTTTCCGACGATAGTGGGGCAATGGCGACAGGGGCCTCTACAGCCCCTGACCTGATTCCCCTTTTTCTAAATTTAGTTTTTAAATTTAATTTGATTAGTATTCATATTAAAAATCAAATATAAATTAAAACGATGTCATTTTGGGTTTATCTAACCATATTAGTGCCACGTGGATAATTTTTTTAAAAGAATTGCCACATTAGTTAAAAATTCTCACCGGAAAAAGTCACATAAGTTGTTTGGTCAGAAATTCTCGCCGTTGGCACTTATGTGTTTCCTTCTTCTCCGATTTTGATATTTAAGTATATATTTTGAAAGTTTTGGCACTTATGTGTCCACTAGTCCTAAATTTTGGCACGATAGTTGTCCGCACCTCCGATCTTAGATTCAATGTACATACCTTATGAAAGTGCTAGTATGGACACCTAGAGAGAGGGTGAATAGGTGTGAAATTTTTTTTTCGCAAAAAGTAATAAAAATATTTTGGTTTTGAAACTGAGTCTGAAGAACAACAGACTTTGAGTGAGTTCATACTTTAACAATTAAATAGAACTAGGAACAAAGTAAAGGAGTTTATGGACGAGAATAAGAACACATAATTTATAGTGGTTCGGCTTAGATCAAGCCTATGTCCACTCTCCCACGTTGACAGCCTCCTAGCTGGTTTCCACTATGAATCAAAAGAGAATTTACAATCTGTGATCTCGATTTCACAGTGAAGAGTCTGTTGCTCTCATGAAGTCACACTATAAGTCTCTCTCTCTTTTGAGTACAATTTTGAGCTCAGAATATGGAATAACAAGAATATAGGAAGCTTCAAATTTTGGAATTTCCCTTTCACGCACTCAATCGAATGACTGGAAATGTCTCTTTAAATATTCCTTCATGCCTTCTCGACCGTTGGCACTTTCCAAATGAATTCTTCCAATCAACTTGTTGGATAGAATTAATCAAGGAGATCTCGAGCCGTTTGAAGATTGTGATAAAAACCCGTTAATCCTGTTCGCCCATATAATCAGGATCTTGGTTTCCATAAGTAGATTCTTTCCTAATTTACTTGCCTTTCGAAAAGATTTGATGTATCTATATTGATTCCAATAAAGATAACCAATCTTAGAGGTGTTGTTGTCAACCAGAAAGCCATATGTATCATGTACAAATCAAAGCTTTGAAGAAATGAAGATAATCTTGAGTTTGATTTCGTCTTCATTCTTCATCGCGTTCAGTCTGGAATTTATCAGAATGGGCAGACTTCTAGTGTAAAACAGACTTCAACACAAAGTCTAGAATTCTGATAGACTTTGGCACAGAAGTCTAGAAATCTTCAGAATAGACTTTAGTTAAGTTTTGTCAGCTTCAAAACATCAAATGAGTTTTCTTCAACAATCTCCCCATTTTTTATGGTGACAAAACTTCCCTGCAGATTTAAAGATTTATAACCTGCAAAACAACACTTTAGCAGTACATGATATCTTATAAAAACAGATTGTTAAGGATTTAGATAGCATTGATTCTGCAACAACAGAAAACCTGTTAATCTTGAAAACAAAGACAAACATCAAGATTTAAACATCCATATCCATAATCATCACTACCATAAAGATTGATGTAGATTATTAGTGTTCAAAACAATCAAATAAACTCAAATCAAATCTGTAAAAGTTCAAGTTCAAGTTCAAATCTACACTCATTCTCCCCTTTTTGCCAACAGCAAAAAGTGGAGAAAGTCAAAATAGAAAAGAGATAAATGGAATCACTGTTGTCTTGGAACTCGAACTAGTTGGAAATCCCCCATTGACTGCACTGCCTCTTCAACCTTCTGGCACCGGCGATGAACATTCTCAACTTGATTCTAAACAGTGTCGATCTTGGCCACAGTCTAAGAGACTTGTTGATTCAAAGTCTGTACCTGAGTGTCTAAAGATTGTACCTTTCCAGTGTGAAAATCAGAAGTAGATCTCAAGGCAGTGTGAATCTTTTGGATCTCAATCTCCATAGCGTATTGTTGAGTTTTAACCTCTAATAGGAGCTCTATCATCCTTGGATAGTTAGCATTCGATTCAGTCTATGCACTAGCCTCAGCAAATTGAATTCGAGGAGAATTGAGAGATAAGGGAACATCAACTCGTCTAGCACCATGACTCGGAGTAGATTCTTCAATGTTAGCTTTAGGAAATTAGGAAGCATAGACATCTTTTGAGTCTGCAGGAGATCGACTTATACCATCACTCGCAAAATGAGGAGAAGAAATCCCTGTTTTCTCTCGAGCTCCCCCTGTTTCTGTGCCTACAGGTGGAGAAGGGATTCTTTCTTCTTGTGTCTTCTCATTTTCAGAATGAGAGTGATGTTCTGTTTCTGTGCGTACTCCCTCAGGTCCACTCCTAGTTGCTTCTGAGTCTTCAGACAATGTGATTGCAACTGGCTCTTCATAAGAATCATCCTTACCCTTCTTTTCAGAATGACCTTCTTCTTCTTCTTCATCTCTTGCTTCTTCATTCTCTGTTTCTTCTTCTTCTTCTTGCTCTCCTTGCTCTTCTTTCTCCTTTTCTTCTTGTCTGTCTCCTCCTTCTCTTTCCATTGGTTGCTCAAAACCAATAAAACCTTGAAGATTCTTTAAGACACTGGTAGAAATTGTAAGATCATATTCATTCTCTTCGTCCTGCAAGATAAGTGATATTCTCTTCTTTGCAGGTTCTTACACAACTTCCTTGCCTTTTCTCTTTCTTCTAGTAGAGTCTTCCTTGGTTTTTCTTGAGGACTCCTTTTTCAAGCGCTCAATTGCCTTGTTCAGATCCTTCAACCTCATCTTTGAAATCATTTTTAGTCCTATTACCATAGGAGCAACAGATCTGGAAACTGGATCTGAAAATAAGTGATGTGGGAAACTGGATCTGAAAATGTCTAAACAACTTTGTAACCAGCGTAGAATAAGGCAATTATCCTTTATCCTTCATAACTGTCCTGTACATGTGCATCAGGATAGTATGAGGAAGTAAAAAGCTCATCCAATTGCAGATGGCAAAAATGAGTCCTCGTTCGAATCTGGAAACATCTATTTTTGATGCAGTCTTTGGTCTGATGCAGTTAATGACAATTTTGTGCAATAGAACATTTGAGGCTAGCAATCTAGAGTATGTGATGCCTTCATCTGGTAATCTATCCTTGACAAGAAATCCGGTTGCTTGTCTGATGGAGACACTAATAGGTTAAAAACCACTCCTTTCCACCCCTAGAATGTCTGCCAGAGTGTCAACATCCACCACATAGGCTTTATTACTCACAGTAAACTAGATTCGATTCTGATCAAGAAAAGATGGATTTGAATAGAAAAATGTTGTCGATTTTGGATATGCAACAGCTGTCTCATAACAGAGATTCTCAAGTTGAAGAAATGCCAACTTTTCCCTTAATTTAACCTTGATCGAGTCTAAGAAGTCAAAATCAACCGTTCAAGGGTTCATCACCCCTTTGTTTAGCATTTAGGTGTAAACCCTTTTGTGTTCCTTAGAATGAAAGAGTTTCATTCATCACCAGGTTCATTAGCAGCCACACCCATTCTAGGTTAAAAGTTTGAAAACATCCTTTCATCATCATCCTTACTCTCAGACTAATTCTCAGAACTAAATCTAGGATCAGAAGAAAAGTTAAGAAAAGCTTTATCAGTCGATCCTTCCGGCGCTATACCCAAGCGTTCCATATCTCTTAAGAACACTGTTTCATTCCCATGTCCATGTCCTTTAAGAAAATTCGTAATAAAAGACATCGGAGAACCACCCTATTTCAGATAATTATAGTGCTCAGAGAGGAACAACATCTTATTCTACTTCTTCTTCCATCGGTTAGCGCGGAGAGTTCTGAGGAGAGTGCTGTGGAGACTTCTGCGGAGAGTCTTCTTCAGTGAGATCGAAATGTGTTTGTCCTTCTAGCACATTCCAAGGCCCCTTGTTTGCAATCCGAGAGAATTTCCTTTGGCAAGACATGTTTGTAGACTTAAAGGATTTCTTAGACTTTTTCGAGTGAGGAAAAGATGGAAACTTGCAGAGAGTTTTTGAGAGAAAAAGTCAAGGGAGAAGAGAGTCTGTATTTTAGGATTTTGAAACAATGTGTTCGAAAGAAGTACTCAATGGTATATAAAGAGAATGAAAGGAGGAATTTGAAGCGTCACAATAAAATGCATTTTCAGAACAATTTTCAAAAAGGTGACTTCCAAAAATTTAAAAATCGAAAATTATTAAAGAAATAATTATTTTTAAAAATAAATTAGGCAAGTGATGATTTAGATAATCATACTTTTCATTCCAAAAATTAAAATACCCGGATTCAATACATTCTCATACTTAAGTAGCTTCTTTAAATTTTGAGTCGACCAACTTCATACTTTACTCCAAAAGAGAAATAATATTCAGCTTGCAGCGAATAGACTCAAATAAGTTTTTCTCCGGAGGCTTCGTAAAGATGTCTGCCAGCTGATTCTTCGAATCAATGAACTGAATCATAATCTCCCCATTCTGTACATGATCCCTTATGAAATGATGTTGAATCTCTATATGCTTCACCCTTGAATGAAGAATTGGATTCTTGGTGAAATTAATAGCACTAGTGTTGTCGCATCTAATCTCGGTGCATGATTCTTCTATCCCAAAGTCTCTTAGTTGTTGTCTTATCAATAGGATTTGAGAGCAACAACTCCCAAGAGCAACATACTCTGCTTCTGCTATTGATAATGCTATAGTACTTTGCTTTCTTGAGAACCAAGATACCAGCATATTTCCCAGCAGTTAACAAGTGCCAGATGTGCTTTTTCTATCAACACTACAACCGGCTAAATCAGTGTTAGAATATCCAAGTAGAGTAAAGTCTCATTCTTTTGGATACCACATACTCAGCTTTGGAGAAGTTGCAACATATTTAATGATGCATTTTAAAGAACTTAGATGAGATTCTCTGGGATTAGACTGAAATCTAGCACAAATACAAACACTAATAAAATATCGATCTAGAAGCAATAAGATAGAGAAGTGAACCAATCATGCTTCGTATAGCTTTTGATCTATTTTTCTTCCCTCCTTCATCCTTGTCTAGTTTCGAAGAGCTTGACATTGGTGTCTTTGTCTTATTGCAATTCTCCAACCCAAATTTCTTGATAAGATCTCTTGATATTTTCTTGATGAATGAATATACATTTCTTCGATTGTCTTACTTGCAATCCCGAGAAAAAAAGTCAACTCACCCATCATGCTCATCTCGAATTCATCCCACATAGATCTTAAAAATTTCTTGTAGAGATTTTCGTTAGGAGAACCAAAGATAATATCATCTACATAAATTTGTACTAGCAAAAAATATTTTCCTTCTTTCTTAATAAATAATGTAGTATCAAGTTTTCCTTTTTCAAAACCATTATGGGTTAGGAATTTACTCAACCTTTCATACCAGGCTTGAGGTGCTTGCTTTAGTCCATACAATGCCTTTTTCAGTTTATAGACTGAGTCTGGTTTTCTTGGATCTTCAAATCTTGGTGGTTGTTCCACATAAACTTCTTCTTGAATGAATCCATTGAGGAATGCACTTTTGACATCCATCTGGAATAATATGAAATTTTTATAACAAGCAAAAGCAAGTAATAATCTAATTGCTTCTAACCTCGCTACTAGTGCATAAGTCTCGTCGTAGTTTATCCCTTCTTCCTATGTATATCATTTCGCCATGAGTCTTGTTTTGTTTCTAATCACTTTTCCTTTCTCATCCATTTTGTTTCTGAAAACCACTTCGTTCTAGTCACGGATTTGCCTTTGGGTTTTGGAATCAGCTCCCGTACATCATCGATACTGAATTGTCTAAGTTCTTCCTACATAACTTCTATCCAGCTTTCATCAGACAGGGCTTTGTTTATATGTTTTAGTTCTATCTTAGAATCAAGTGCTAGAATATTGGACTCTTCTCTTCCTTTGGATCTAGTGTGAATTCCTTCATCAATGTTGCCAATGATAAGTTCTTTAGGATGACTTGACTCGTACTTCCAATTGCTGTTTAGTCTGAGAGTTTGTTGATCTTCTACTTCATTTGAATGTTTTCGATCTGCTTCTTGCTATTCTCCAAAAGTTTGAACCTCTTCAAGGGAAGTAAACTTTGTAAAGTCTAGAACGGGTTCAGATTCTTCAAGTTGAGTATGATCTGGTTGATTATGCACATAATCCTGAAACTTGACGTTCATAGATTCTTCCACGGATTGAGTCTTCTTGTTAAAGACTCTATAAGCTTTGCTTGAAGTTGAATAGCCCAGGAAGATTCCTTCATCTGATTTCTCCTCGAACTTTCCAAATCGATCATTAGGATTTTTCAGAATAAAACATTTACATCCAAAGACATGAAAATAGGAAACATTTGGCTTCTTTCTTTTACACACTTCATAAGGAGTTTTATCTAGAATAGGCCTCAAGAATACTTTGTTGATGATATAGCAAATAGTGGAAACTGCTTCTACCCAAAATCGAGAGGATATTTTGCTCTTTATTAAAAGAGTTATGGCCATCTCCTATAAGGATCTGTTCTTCCTTTCCACAACTCCATTTTGTTCTAGAGTGTATGGAAAAGGGAACACATGCTGAAAACCAAATTCATCACAGAATTTTGCAAAGTCCTGATTTTCAAACTCACATCCATGGTCAGTCCGTATGCTTGAAATAGCATAACATTTTTCATTATGAACCTTCTTTGCAAATTTCGAGAAATAAGAAAAGGCTTCAGACTTACTTGCTAAAAAGTATGCCCAAGTGAAGCGAGAGTAATCATCCACGATTACTAGACAATATTTCTTTCCACCAATACTCTGAGTTCTGGTTGGTCCAAAAAGGTCCATATAAAGAAGCTATAAAGCTCGACTTGTAGAGACTTAATTCACAGGTTTAAATGAACTTCTAACTTGTTTTCCCAAGACACAAGGAGTGCATAACTCATTCTTCCGGTAAGCCAAATTAGGAAGTCCTTGAACAAGTTTCTTAGAAGAAATCTTGGCAATTTGCTTCATATTAAGATGACCAAGCTTCCGATGCTAGAGACTTGCTTCATCTTGTATAGAAATAAAGCACAGAGAACTTTTTGGGTTTACATCCAGAAGATATATGTTGCCATGCCTTCGACTAGTTAAAGATTGAGAGAAGTCTTAACTCGTTCTAGAACAAATGCCTTTGAAGTTTATTTTGAAACCAGTATCGCAAAGTTGACTTATACTTAGCAAATTGTAGTTCAAACCTTCCACCAAGGAAACATTGTTGATAGTCAGGCTCTCGATCTTCACAGTTCCACATCCTACAATTTTTCCTTTGATGTTTCCTTCAAAAGACACTTTTCCACCATTTAGTCTAACAAGCTTTATGAAGTAGCTTGAGTCTCCTATCATATGCCTCAAACAGCCATTATCCAAATACCATTTGATCTTTCTTTTAATAGTGACCTGTAATCAAAAGAAAAACTCAAACTTTCTTTGGTACTTAAATTTTCTTGGGTCTAGGGAGTTAGTATAACTAACTAAAAACAGTCTTAGCTCGGTCCTTCTTAATTGGTCTCTAAACCTTGGGACATTTTTCTCAAAATGTTCTAAGCCGTTACACTTTGAACATCTTAGTGCACTTCGACCAATAGGTTTTACAAAGACTTTTTGAAAATGATTTTTGTAAAATGCCTTTGCGAGTCTTTGTTAATTCTTCATTTTACTTTGGGAAAATCAATTAATGGAACAATTTCTAAAGTCATACCCAAACCAGATTTGTTAAAGTATGGTATTTGAGTTGAAAGAATTTTCTCCAGTTTTCGAATCCTTTTGAAAATCTTTTTGTTATATTTGAAATATCTCTTTTCAAAATAGTATTTTCATTTGAAAGAGAATCAGAATTTTCTTTCAAATTATTAAAACTTGTTTTAGACTTTCAAAATTTTTTTCTAAGAAACTTTTTGTTGCCTAAACTTAGAATTCTCCCTTTTTAGTTCAAAATCCTTTTAAGAGAGGATTTAAGAATGAGACAGAGTTCATCTATGTACTTAGAGACTTTGACAGGAATTTTTAAATCACTAACCTCAATTTCTTTGACTGAATCTAAATCAGAGTTTGTTTCTGATTCTGAGTTTGATTCAAAATGAGCCATCAGACATATGTTGACATATTCTTCTTCACTTTCCTCACACTTTGTGTCACTCCAAGTTTATGCTTTGAGAGCCTTTTTGTACTTCTCAGTTTTTCCTTTCTTTTTCTTCAACAGAGGACAGTTAGGTCTGATATGCCTCTTTTTCTTGCACTCAAAGCATATAACATCCTTGCTAGTTTCATTGTCTTCTGTTGGTTTCTTCTGGAAATTTTGTGTGGTCTGTTTCTTCCAGTTGAATCTTCTTCCCTTTTTATTCAGCTTTTTGAATTTCTTAATCATAAGCGTCAGCTCCTCATCGTCCATATCATTATCTAAATTTGTATCATCAGAATCAATGTTAGATTTTAAAGCAATGATTTCTTACCTTTAAGATCTTCTTCATCATTTATCTAGTCCACTTTGTATGACTAAAGTGTGCCTATCAGCTCATCAACTGATAGAGGCATGATCCTCTGAGTTTCTCTTATTGAAGTCTTCACATGATTCTAGTCTTTTGAAATTCCAGGCATTTGTTGACTTTCATTGGTCTAGAAATTGGTTGACCTTGATAAGCCAGGCCATTCGCAATCTCTATAAAGCGACTGAACATATTAGTAATAGATTCTCCAGGCTTCATTCTGAAGGCTTCATACTATCCAAACAAAATGTTTATTTTGGTTTCCTTCACACAGTCAGTCCCTTCATAGGTAATATGTAATATGTCCCAAACTTCTTTTGTTGTTTCACAAGAAGAATTCGGTTATATTCAGTAGGAGATAAGGCACAATATAAAGAGTATATAAGCTTTTGCGTCAAGAGCTTGTCTCTTGGTAATTTCAGCTTGTGTTGTCATGTCAGCATCAATAACTTCTTTCTCTCAGTCTAAGGTTGATGTTGCTTTAGGATTAATCCATTTTTCAACAACATCTCACTCCAGGGGATCTCTTGATCCGAGAAATGCCATCATCTTGTTCTTCCACACATTGTACTCCTTTCCATCAAAGTAAGGAGGTCTGGTGTTGCTTTGACTTTCAACCAGTCTTGGAGCCAAAATACTAGCCATAGAAGATCTTTAGCTTATAAGTAAAACATTTCAATAATTAAGCACACAAGCTTTAATACCAATTGAAAGTGCTAATATGAACACCTAGAGGGGGTGAATAGGTGTGAAGAAAATTTTTCACAAAAAGTAATAAAAATATTTTGCTTTTAAAACCGAGTGCGAAGAACAACAGACTTTGAGTGAGTTCATACTTTAACAATTAAATAGAACTATGAACAAAATAAAGGAGTTCGGGGACGAGAATAAGAACACATAATTTATAGTGGTTCGGCTTAGATTAAGTCTACGTCCACTCTCCCACACTAACAGCCTCCTAGCTGGTTTCCACTAAGAATCAAAAGAGAATTTATAATTTGTGATCTCAACTTCACAGTGAAGAGTCTTTGCTTTCTAACGAAGTCACACTATGAGTCTCTCTCTCTTTTGAGTACAAGTTTGAACTCAGTGTAAGAAATAACAAGAAAATGGGAAAATTCAGACTTTGGAATTTCTCTTTCACGTACTCTATCGAATTACTGGAGATGTCTCCTTAAATACTCCTTTATGCCTTCTCGACCGTTGGCACTTTGCAAAGGAATTCTTCCAATCAACCCATTAGACAGAATCAATCAAGGAGATCTCGAGCCATTTGAAGATTGTGATGAAAGCCCGTCAATCTATTCGCCCATACAATCAGATCTTGGTTTCCGTAAGTAGATTCTTTCCAAATTTACTTACCATTCGAAAAAGATTTGATGTATCTAAATTGATTCCAATAAAGATAATCAATCTTAGTAGGTGATATTGTCTAACCGAAAGCCATAAGTATCCTATAAAATCTGAAGCTTTGAAGAAATGAAGATAATCTAAATCTAATTTCCATCTTCATTCTTCATCGCGTTTAGTCTGGAATTAGTCGAGTGGGTAGACTTTTGATGTAAAACAGACTTTGACACAAAGTCTAGTAGTATTAAACTTTAACACGAAGTTTGGAAATCTTCGAATAGATTTTGGATAAGTTTTGTCAACTTTAAAACATCAAAATAGTTTTCTCCAACACCTTATATCTTTTGGGTCCTTTCAAATTTCAGTTGAAGCGCATCTCGAGTGGTTTGCATCATGAGAAGCTGGCTACATTAAAGATTATATAATTAGGCCTTTTCCATGTGATAGATAAATTAATTTCCACTTGTGGAACTAAAATGCTCGCTTTCAAACTTCATTGTCCACAAGTGAAAGTTTTAATATTTTTAATCCAAGACCTTATAATTGTAATGTCATATCATGACAATTCATATTTACTAGCCCACGTTTACATCCCACGTCATTTTTTTAATCAGCTTTTAGCCCTTCTCCTATAGAATTTCATTTGATCAGTGTTAATCGATCCAAAGGGTGGAACCATCAGACAAATCTAGAACCTTACCCTTGTTGGAGAAAACTTCCCTATTTGTTTTGAAGTTGACAAAACGTTTCCATCAGTCTAGTCTGAAGACTTGCAGACTCTATCGTCGAAAGTCGAAGACCTTCGACTCAAGATTTAAAGTCCGCCCTCACCGATAGTTTCCAGACCGATGAAGAAAAGTATTATCCATTGAAGAAGACTCATCCAGATGTGAGTATATCTTTAAGGATTTGATTCATATGGTTGAAGAAGATCTCATGGTTGGAGATAACAACTCAAGATCTATTATTCGTATTGATATTAATCCAAGTAATTAGATCTGTTGATTGGCAAAGTATACTTTGAAGGTTCTGCTTATGGAAACCTAGATCCTGATTGTATGGGTGAGCAGGATTGGTGGGCTATCATCACATTCCTTAAGTAATTTGAGATCTCCCTAATTGATTCTGTCCAACGGGTTGATTAGAAGAACTTCTTTGGAAGGTGCCAACGGTTATAAAGCCATGGAGGAGTATATAAGGAAGACGCTCAAGTTACTTGAGGATGTGCGCAATAGAAAAATTCCAAAGTCTGAAGCTCCTTGTTCTTTCTTTGTTTCATTTGTTGAGCTCAAATTGTGTTCAAAGAGAGATTAGATATTTGTGAGACCTTGAGAAAGTGTAGCGAGTCTCTACACTGTGGAATCAAGGACGTGAGATTGTAAAATCTCTTTTGGTTATTAGTGGAATCCAGCCAGTGGGCTGTTAGTGCGGGAGAGTAGACGTAGGCTTGGTCTAAGACGAACCACTATAAACCTTGTGTTTCAATTCTCTTTCCCTTATCTCTTTACTTTAGTTCGCAACTTTATAAGTCTTTTACATCTTTAGTCTGTTATTCTTAGAAGCTGATTTATTTTGTTTAAGTTTCGTAAAAATTTCCTTGATCACCATTCACCCCTTTCTAAGTGTTCTTTCTAGCCTTATCAATTGGTATCAGAGCTTGTGTACTCATTTAGTTGAAGTGTTTTTACTTCGAGTTAAAGATCTATGGCTAGTATGTTGGCTTTAGGTTTGGTTGAAGGCCAAAACAACACTGACCACCATATTTCAATGGAAAGGATTATAACATATGGAAAAACAAGATGAAGGCATTCCTAAGATCGAAAGATCCTCTAGAATGGGATGTGGTAGAAAAAGGAATTACTCCTAAGGCTACATCAGTCTCAGAGAGAGGAAAAGAAGTTGCAGAAGCTAGCGAGATGACTCAAGAAGAGATAACCAAGAGAAAAGCTCTTGATGCAAAAGCGATTTATTCTTTATATTGTGCGTTATCTCCTACTGAATATAACTGAAAATCTTCTTGTGAAACAGCCAAAGAAGTCTGGGATAGGCTGCACATTACCTATGAAGGAACTGATCGAGTGAAAGAAACAATGATCAATATCCTACTCGGACAGTATGAAGCCTTCAAGATGAAGCCAAGAGAATCTATCACTGATATGTTTAGTCACTTCACTGAAATTGTAAATGGTCTAGAGTATCAGGGACAACCAATTTCAGGACCCATGAAGGTTAACAAATTGCTGCGTGGACTCTCCAAAGGCTGGAATCACGTAAAGACTTTAATAAGGGAAACACAAATGATCATGCCGCTCTCCATAGACGAACTAGTTGGCATACTTCAGTCCTATGAAGTGGAGCAAATCAACGAGGAAGAAGATCCCAAAGGTAAGAAGTCTATTGCTTTAAAGTGCTTTAAAGTCTAACGATGATTATGATATTACAGACTCTAAAGAAGATATGGATGATGAAGAGCTAGCACTTATGATAAGAAGGTTCAGAAACCGAACAAAAATGGAAGAAAATTCAATTGGAAGAAACAAAGCACTTAAAAGTTTCAGAACAAATCAAATAGGGATGAAGAATCCGATAAAGATGTGATTTGCTTTGAATGTAAGAAAAAGGGACACATCAGACCTAACTGTCCTCTGTTGAAGAAAAAGAAAGGGAAAGCTGAGAAATACAAAAAGGCTCTCAAAGCAGAAACATGGAGTGATATTGAATGTGAAAAAAGTGATGATGATTATGCCAATATTTGTTTAATGGCAAAATCAGAATCAAATTCAGACTTTGAGACAAACTCAGACTCAGACTCAGATAGCGAAATTGAGGTAAGTAACTTAAAAATTCCTACTAAAGTCTCGAAATACATCGATGAACTTTGTCTTAGTCTCAAAACTTCTCTTAAGAGGAGTTCCGAGCTAAAAAGGAGAATTCTATCTTTGAAGCAACAGGAAAACTCTTGGAAAGAAAAAATTGAAAACTTAGACAAAAGTTTTGCCAGTTTAAAAGAAAATGCAAACTCTCTTTCAAAAGAAAATACAATTTTGAAAAATGACATTTCAAATGTTTCAAAAAGATTTTCAATAGGATCTGAAAAATTGGAAAAAGATTCTTTTAGTACAAAGACCTTACTTTAACAAATCAGGCTTGGGAATGACTTCTGAAACCATTTCTCTAATTGATTTTCCCAAAGTAAAAGAAAGAATTAAACAAAGACCTACAAAAGCCTTTTATAGAAATCATTTTCAAAAAATCTTTGTAAAATCTGTTGGTCGAAGTGCTCTCAAATGTTCTCAGCATAATAGCTCAGAACACTTTGAGAAAGAATGTCCTATGGTTTGGAGACCTGTTAAGAAGGATTGGGCAAAGACTGTATATTGCACTAACTCTACTGGACCAAAGAAAATGTGGGTACCAAAGAAAGTTTGAGTTTCTTTTTTAATTGCAGGTCACTATCAAGAAAAAAATGTTAAATGGTACTTGGATAGTGGCTGTTCAAGACATATGACAGGAGATTTAAGTTGTTTTATAAAACTTGTTCAAACCATTGGTGGAAAAGTCTCATTTGGAGGAAATAGCAAAGGAATAATCGTTGGATGCGGAACAGTGAAGATTGGAAGTTTTACAATCAACAATGTCTCCTTGGTGGAAGGACTGAATTACAATCTACTCAGCATTAGTCAACTGTGCGATACTGGATTCAAAATCAATTTCCAGGAAGGAATATGTTCAGGAACTAGTAAAGATCTTTCTCAATATTTTACTGGACGGAGACATGGGAACATCTATCTTTTGGATATCAAACCAAAAAGGTCTCAATGTCTAATATCTATTCAAGATGAAGCAAATCTTTGGCATCGAAAGCTTGGCCATGTTAACATGAAGCAAATTGCCAAAATTTCTTCCAAGAAGCTTGTTCAAGGACTCCCCAATATGAAATATCAAAAATCTGACTTATGCACACCATGTGTATTGGGAAAATAGGTTAGAAGTTCTTTTAAACCAATAAATAAAATCTCTACTAATCGTGTATTGCAACTCCTGCATATGGATCTCTTTGGACCAACTAGAACTCAAAGCATTAATGGAAAGAGATTTTGCCTAGTAATAGTGGATGATTATTCATGATTTACTTGGGTTTACTTTCGGCAAGTAAGTCTGAAACCTTCTCTCACTTTTCAAAGTTTGCCAAGAAAGTGCAGAATGAGAAAGGATATGCTATTTCAAGCATTCGACAGATCATGGAGGTGAGTTTGAAAATCAAGACTTTGCAAAATTTTGTGATGAATTAGGTTTTCAGCATGTTTTCTCCTCTTCACACACTCGAACATAATGGAGTTGTGGAAAGGAAGAATAGATATTTGTAAGAAATGGCAAAAACTCTTTTAATTGAAAGTAATATCTCTTCTCGTTTTTGGGCTGAAGCAATTTCTACAGCATGTTATATTATTAACAGAATATTCTTAAGGCCTATTCTAGAGAAAACTCCCTATGAGTTATTCAAAGGAAAGAAGCCAATTGTTTCTTATTTTCATGTGTTTGGTTGCAAATGTTTTGTCTTAAAAAATGCAAATGATCGAATTGGTAAGTTTGAAGAAAAATCATATGAATGAATCTTCCTTGGATATTCAACCTCTAGCAAAGCCTACAGAGTATTCAACAAGAAGACTCAGTCTGTGGAAGAATCGATGAATGTCAAATTTCAAGACTCTTTGCAAAATTAATCGATTCAGACTCAACCTGAAGAATCTGAACCTACTCCAAACTCTACAAAGTCTACCTCCCCTGAAGCAGCTTAAACTCCAGAAGAACAACAACGAACGGATGTTGAAGATTCAGTTGAAGAAAAAGATCAACAATCTGTCAGACTAACCAGCAACTGGAAGCACAAGTCTAGTCATCCTAAATAACTTATTATTGGTAACATTAATAAAGGGATTCGTACCAAATCCAAAAGGCAAGAAGAGTCTAGCGCTGTGGCACTTATTTCTGAAATAGAACCCAAAAGCATAGAAGAAGCTTTAAATGATGAAAGCTGGATAGAAGCAATGCAAGAAGAACTCAGGTAGTTCAACATTAACGATGTTTGGGAATTAACTCATAAATCAAAAGGTAAATCTATTATTAGAGCTAAATGGGTTTTCGGGAACAAGATGGATGAAAAAGGAAAAGTGGTAAGGAACAAAGCAAGACTCGTGGCCAAAGGATATACGCAAGAAGAAGGGATAGACTATGATGAGACCTACGCTCCAATAGCAAGGTTAGAAGTAATAAGATTATTACTTGTTTTTGCTTATTATAAGAATTTCTGGTTATTCCAAATGGACGTCAAAAGTGCATTCCTAAATGAATTTATTCAAGAAGAAGTCTATGTGGAACAACCTCCCGGATTTGAAGACCCAAGGAAACCAGACAAAAGATTCGATTTGAAAAAGCGCTATATGGGTAAGCAAGCTCCTCGAGCTTGGTACGACATGTTAAGTAAGTTTTTAATTCAAAATGGCTTTGTTAAAGGAAAAGTTGATACTACTTTATTTATTAAAAGAGAAGGTAAAAACTTTTTACTTGTTCAAATATATGTTAATGATATTATATTTGGATCACCTAACGAAAATCTGTGCAAAAAGTTTTCTAAGTCTATGCAGGATGAATTTGAAATGAGTATGATGGGTGAACTATCATTCTTTCTCGGACTACAAGAGAAACAATTGAAGGAAGGAATTTTTATTCACCAAGAAAAATATGCTAAAGAACTTGTTAAAAAGTTTGGATTGAAGAATTGCAAACAGATTGATATACCAATGTCAAGTTCTTCGAAGTTGGACAAAGATGAAGGAGGAAAGAAAGTTGACCAGAAGCTCTACAGGAGTATCATTGGTTCACTTCTTTATCTTACTACTTCTAGACCTGACATTTTGTTTAGTGTCTGTATTTATGCTAGATTTCAATCAGATCCCAAGGAATCTCATCTAAGTGCTACAAAACACATCATCAAATACGTTGCAACTACCTTAAAGTTAGGTCTGTGGTATCCCAAAGAAGAAGACTTTACTCTCCTTGGCTATTCAGACGCAGATCTAGCAGGTTGCAGAGTTGATAAAAAGAGCACATCCGGCACTTGTCAATTGCTTGGTAGCATAACCGTATCTTGGTTTTCAAGGAAGCAAAGTACTGTAGCTCTTTCAACAGTAGAAGCTGAGTATGTGGCCCTAGGAAGTTGCTGTTCTCAAATCCTATGGATACAACAACAACTGAGAGACTTTGGAATCAAAGATTCATGCACTGAGATTAAATGTGACAACACCAGCGCAATAAATCTCATAAAGAATCCAATTCTTCATTCAAGAGCAAAGCACATAAAAATCCGACATCGCTTTATTAGAGATCATGTTCAAAATGGAGAAGTGATGATTCAATTCATTGATTCAAAGAATCAACTGGCGGACATATTTATAAGCTACTGGAGAAAAGCCTATTTGAGTCTATTCGCACCGATCGAACATTTTATCTCTTAAAGTCGAAGGAATACGAGACTCAAAATTAAAGTCGAAGGTGTTCAAACTCAAAAGACCAAGAGTTACGACTGTAAGTTATTTTGATATTGGTAATTTTTGGTTAAAAGATTTGAAAATGTAGGATTACTAATTAATTGCTGATTGATTGAAATAATTCTTTCGAGTTTCCTTTATGACATTTATTCATTCTCGAAAAGATAATTACTTATTTTCGAAAAGACAAGTATCTATTTTCAAAAAGGCAGTTATTCTTTTTCAAAAATGCATTTTATTTTTTCCTTTTATGTCGCTTCGTTTACCTGGCTTCACTTACTTTATATACTGTTAAAATCTATCTCATTCGTTTTCACTCTCGAAACCCTAGAATTCCAAACTCCCACTTGCTCTCACTTTCCCTATTGTTTAATCCAAAAAGTTTTCACCTTTCGAGCAAGACTGTGAATTTCTCCCTTGAAGAGATAATGTCTTCGAGAAAGTCATCAAAAATTGCAAGCAGGGGACCACGACACATGCCCGAGGGTCCTACGCTCTTCGACTTAACCGAAGAAGAAGTTTCTACTCCACCTCAGCGATAAAGACAGCAATAACCTTCTCAGCAGTGTCAACCTTCACCACCGACTCATCAAGAAGAAGAGGTTTTAGAGGAAATGGAACCGGTAAGAACTTTAACTCCTCAAGTTGCTTACAAGCTTTATTCTAATAGGAAAAGTGGAGGAACTCCTATGTCCTTGATTGATGAATATCTGAAGAGGTTATAAGAATGAAACTCTTTTTCTACGTGATATGAAAAAGATGGGTATTGCTGAAAAGAGTTCGGTTGAAAAGGCATTCGCTAACTTTCCTAGTGACCCACGCTTTGGGACTGCTAATCAACCTCAAGGACAAGACGACGATGAATGTATGTTTACTCATTTTCAGCCAAGATCGGGAGTGGCTGTAAATGTTGCTTGTGATGG
Organism: Eucalyptus guilfoylei; assembly: GCA_016097605.1. Classification (NCBI taxonomy): domain Eukaryota; kingdom Viridiplantae; phylum Streptophyta; class Magnoliopsida; order Myrtales; family Myrtaceae; genus Eucalyptus; species Eucalyptus guilfoylei. Next base: position 20,146,665 of record CM027870.1, on the reverse strand, counting down.
TTCAAGTCTTTTCAAATCGAAAAGCTACGAGAGGGTTTACTTGAATTTGATGAAGAGAGGGGTCATGAACCCTAGGAGTGTTGATTTTGATTTCCTTGATTCGGTGAAAGTAAGTCTACGAGAGAAGTTCGCTCTACTGCAATTGGAGCATTTCTGTTCTGAATCCACTACAGTTTTTCCTGAACTCATAGCATACTTTTACTCGAACTTATCTTTCCTGGATGCAAACAATTTCTCTTTCACTGTGAGGGAGAATGAGTTTCTGGTGAACATGGATACACTGGCTGACATAATTGGGATGGAAAGATCGAGTTTCCAACCAATTAGTGTCTCTGCTGCTCATGTTACTCTGTCTTTGGTGAAAGATCGAGATGTTGAAGGCAAGATCTCTTACTCTAGGATGAATGCTTCTAACATCTTGTTGCATAAGATTGTCATAAACTGCATTCGTCCAAAGTCAACCTCCAAGATTGATGTCTCTCAGTCAGAAGCAAAATTGATGTATGCTATCAACACTGGCTACAAATTCTCTCTGCCCCACACCATATTGTTTCACATGTACCGATCAGTGGTAAAGGATAAGGGACAACTTCCTTATTCAGCTCTTATCTCGCGTCTTTTTAGACATTTTAAAATTCATATTTCTGCACCATTATGTTTGACAACCATTTCTCCAATGGTGATTGGATTTAGAATGGTCACCAAGATGCGATTGAAAGAATTGAACCAGGTGTTGGAGCGTATGAAGGAAAAGTCTCTAGTGAAAGCAAAGCAAGACTAAGCTACAGCAAAGAGGAAAGGTAAGGAGCCTATGGCTGCTCCAGTGAAGAGGAAAAGATTTCTCATCTTGCAGGATGAAGAAGATGAGGATGAAATGACTTTTTCGGCCTTGCGAAATTTGAAGAGCTTTGTCAGTTTTCAAGAGACTCGAGAAGAGCCAGAAGAAAGAGCAAGAGAAGAGACAGAGAAAGAAAATGAAGAAGAAGAGAGAAGAGTAGAGGAAGAGAGAAGAGAAGAGGAAGAAGAAGAAGAAGAAGAAGAAGAGGAGAGAAGAGTAGAGGAAGAGGAAGAAGAAGAAAGAAGAGAAGAGGAAGGAAGAGGAGATGAAGGAGAAGCAGGAAGAGGACAAGAAAGAGAAGAAGACCAGGGTCAAGAAGACTCTTTTAAGCCTACTTTGGCTGTCTCCTTATCCAGCAATTCTGAGATGGCAGGAACTGGAGCTGGTGACCTGCATCACTCTAAAGTTGAAGTTGATCAAGAAGAAATCATATCTACTCCACCTGAAGGCAACAAAATAGGGGGAGCTGTTGGGCAGAAAGGTATTTCTTCACCTATTTTTACTAGTGATGTGAGTCGTTCTGCAGCGAATCCGGAGGATGTATATGCCTCTCATCATCCCAAAACATCCATTCATAGTCATGGTGGACTTTCTGTTGATATTCCATCCTTTTCAAAACCCCTGGATTTGATTCGACTGGTCCTAGTGTTGCAACAGAGCAAACAGTAGACTTTTCAAGGCTGCTAGAGCTTTTATTTGATGTAAAGAAGCAGCAATATGCTCTGGCGCATGAGATGCAGGATCTCAAGAATGCTTTTATAGCCACTTCAGTGTCTTTACATTATCAGTTACAAGCCCTGAAGAATCAAGTGCAGTCTATTGTGCAAGGTGAAGAGTTTCAGTCACTAAAGCAGAGTTTTGCGAGGCTTGAAAAGACAGTGTATTCTATGGGAGAATTCAAGCTTGTTCGCCTTCCAAAACAGCCATGATTTCAGCTTTCCATTTTCAAAACATCTCTTTTATTTGTTCTCCACTTTTTGCTGCTAACAAAAAGGGGGAGAAGTGTTGCAGATTTGACTTTGTTTTTTACTCTATTTTTCTTTTGAGTGGATTGTGGACTTATCTTTTTGTTTGGTTGTGTTTTGGACTTTGTGATTTGGACTGATGATTGGTTTGCCTGCAGCCTTAAGCCTTGATTATGGTAAAAGATAGTTGTTTATACAGGACTAACACATTTTCTGTGGTTGCAGAATCGCTACTATCCTTATCCTAATCTTTTTATCTATTATGAGATATCTTGGTTTGCTTAAGTGTTGTCTTGCAGGTCAAAAGTATCCAAATCTGTAGGAAAGTTTTGTCACCATAAAAAAAGGGGGAGATTGTTGGAGAAAACTTATCTATTTGTTTTGAAGTTGACAAAACATTTCCATCAGTCTAATCTGAAGACTTGTAGACTCTATCGTCAGAGTCTGAAGATCTCTAGACTCAAGATTTAAAGTCTGTCCTCACTGATAGTTTCTAGACCGACGAAGAAAAGTATTATCCATTGAAGAAGACTCATCTAAATGCGAGTATATCTTTAAGGATTTGATTCGTATGGTTGAAGAAGATCTCATGGCTGGAGATAGCAACTCAAGATCTATTATTCGTATTGATATTAATCCAAGTAATTAGATCTGTTGATTGGCAAAGTATACTTGGAAGGTTCTACTTATGGAAACCTAGATCCTGATTGTATGGGCGAGCATGATTGGTGGGCTATCATCACATTCCTTAAGTAATTCGAGATCTCCCTAATTGATTCTGTCCAACGGGTTGATTGGAAGAACTCCTTTGGAAGGTGCCAACGGTTATAAAGCCATGGAAGAGTATATAAAGAAGACGCTCAAGTTATTCGAGGATGTGCGCGATAGAAAAATTCCAAAGTCTGAAGCTCCTTGTTCTTTGCTGTTTCATTTGTTGAGCTCAAATTCTGTTCAAAAGAGAGATTAGATACTTGTGAGACCTTGAGGAAGTGTAGCAGAGTCTCTACACTGTGGAATCAAGGACGTGAGACTATAAAATCTCTTTTGGTTATTAGTGGAATCCAGCTAATGGGCTGTCAATGCGGGAGAGTGGACGTATGCTTGGTCTAAGCCGAACCACTATAAACCTTGTGTTTCAATTCTCTTTCCCTTATCTCTTTACTTTAGTTCGCAACTTTATAAGTCTTTTACATCTTTAGTCTGTTATTCTTAGAAGCTAATTTATTCTGTTTAAGTTTCGCAAAAATTTCCTTGATCACCTATTCACCCCACTCTAGGTGTTCTTTCAAGCCTTATCAACCCTCACTTGGAATTTGAATTTGACTTAAGATAAAAAAATAAAAATAAAAAATCAAGCTGCTAGATTTAAACATGTTAAGGACATTATGATGTTTCAGTATCATTGTATTGACACCCAAAAATGACCAGATCTTTTTAGTCAATATGACATTGTCTTAGGGTTCGGTGTTAAATAATTAGATTATTGAGGAATTGGTGATGCTGCCAATACAAAGCTTAGTGGTGGACAATTATACTATCAATGAATTGTCAATGACCATGATTTTCAATAATCAACATGACGGCAATACAGAAATTCAATGTTGAACAAAGTCAAGAAGTCAAGATAGCCATGATTATCAATGGCCAGGGTATAGTTATCGTTACATGATGATGAATAAATGTTGAAGGCAAAAGCTAAAGATAGTAAGGATGTCAATTAGCCGCTAGATCTAGCAACAATTGAGAAGTGATGACTGGTTGTAGAAAAGATCGGCATGCAATCTTGGAGGGCAATATGGAGAAGAAGCTGAGTTTAGCAACAATAAGGAATTGTAACGACTTGTAGATATGATCATGGAGCCTAAAATTATGGAGATGCTATTGTAACTTCTAATTCAAATATTAACTGCGTCAAAGTGATTACATTTCTTAATAGACAATAGAAGTCATGCTGAATCATTGTAAAAAGGCATCCACAATCATTAACACAACTATATATCTTTCAATTTATCAATTTATCTTTCCAATTCTTGCATATGATTTAGAGTATAATGTGTTAAACAATATCTAATTCTATTCTTTTTATCATGATCCCGACTCCATATCCAGGGTCTCGAGCAGCAAGGGTTATTTTTGCAACGTCCCAGGTGCGTCGCCGTCCCATTTCTTTTTATCTTTTCATTAAGCACATGTGAAAGCATATATACAACACCCGGACAACAACAAGCAGCTAGGAAAACAACCATTTAAAAACATACAATTACATTAGTTATATTTACAAGTCCTTTTTTGTCATGGGCCGTTATATTTACAACCATTACATGCTCTATGCTAAAAAAGGCCAGGATAAATCTTAGCTCCTCTATCGAGACTACAACCCCTCCATACCTACAATCTGAAAAACAACGGGGTGAGTCATGGACTTAGTAAGTGAAACCCCTAAATCTCTATTAGGAGGACATCCTATCATCAAAATCTAGTAGATACAATACTCGCAATGCAATATCAATGACAGATCATTAGCAAACTTATTGCTACACCTCGACTACATGCAAATATCCATTATCGCATATTTCAATGCATGCTTACTTTCTACTTGTCAATAAATATATCAACATATCATACTTATGCATAAACTAGCACTCATGCAAATTCATTTACCATTGTCCTGGTTCAACCATGCCCTCCCAGCTCAACCGAGGCATCCTGGCTCAATCGAGGCATCCTGGCGTCGGCTCAATCGAGGAATCCGGGCTCAATCCAAGCATCCTAGCTCAACTAGGGTATCATGTTCAATGAACGAGGCATCGCCGCCAACGCTATGCGGTGACGGCCACTTTTTCCTCTTTAGGTGCATCATATAAGCGCATCACACAAGCCGGTTCTTCATCTTTCATCTTAGCCAATGCATACAAAGCCTGATGGTGTGAACGCATTCAATCATGTGAATATGAGCAAACTATACAAAAGAACATTACAACATACACGCGACTTACACATGTGAGCACACTACTAAACTCGACGATATAAGCTATCGCCTTAGCCAAGAGTTAGAGATTCTACTTACAACTTTTGAGCCTAGCTCCAAGATGCTCCTTTAGTGACTGGACGGCTCCTAAGGCGACTTGGAAGAGAAGGATGTGAATGAGAGGAGAGAAAGGGAGAGAAAGGGAGAGGAAGGGAGAGAATGGTTAAGCCTCCAAAATGTGATGATGCCTTCTCCTATTTATAGGCCTCTTCCTCTTCAATTGTTGGTGTCAATCTCATGATTAAGCCTAAGGAATGAGTTAGCCTATCTAGTCTTCTTAGTTGGCACCTATGCTTATTCGTGTTTGATTGTGATTGGTCAATCTATTTACTTACCCTCCAAGGCTCACTTTAGGCTTATGATGTGCCTATGGCCCTAGGGGACACATAAGCCCCCTTGATGCCTAATGTCTTCTCTTGATTGGTTGGCCTTTGGCTTGTTCACCAAGGTTACCTTCTAGGCTCATCATAACCTAAGATTCTAGAGGACACCGAAGCTTATGAGTCACCAACTTCTTCTCTAAGGCAAATCTCAAGCCATTATTACCAAGCCAAATGGTTCACTCTAATTTTTCCAAGTGTCCCGCCTAAAGTCCTTGGGTGGCAAGCCTACTTTACCTCATAATTACACTTAAAAAGTGAGTTGGCATGGCTAAAGGCCTTGCTTGGCAATCTAATCTCCTAGGCTCCATCGATGATGGCCCGCTTTTCGCTCTTCCATAGGTCCACCTATATGCGGCATTTAATGGATTTTTAATGAAGTTTGACAATAATTGTGCTATAGTTGCCAACTCGGCAATTCTAGAACATTCGGTCATTAATGACGGCTCGTGTATCACTCTCTAATTGGTCCACTTATGTGTTGCCTTTTTCTAGAATTTTCAAAGATATTTTGGCCACCATCATGACTTTTGACTATTCAAAGAACAACTCACCCCTTCATTTAATGAGAAGGTTCTATAATTTTCCTTACTTTTATCTTTTTCTTCATTTATAAGGCGGTCTAGAGAATTCTATCATCCAAGTTGGTTCTGGGGTCGGAGAATAAGTCATTAGGGACACCTTGAAATATCAAATCACGTACACCCGATGTTCGGCCATCACGCCCCATATTCGCCCAAACCGTCTCTTTAGACGGTCAGTCAACCAATAAAGTCGGTTGTCTTTTAATCAGTTTGAGACCAATCTTAAGACTATCCATGGCCTAGCACTAAGTCACGGCACTAATGGACCTTAGAATTTGTAACGGAATAGCCAGGTCTAACCCTGGGCTCATTCCGATTGGCACTCGATCCATCGATAAGGTTCACGGTCGATGCATTACCAATCCATGATCAGACATCACCAATTCGAGATTTGCGTTTTGATCACTAAGTATTACATAGGGAATGATGCATTTTTGGTCAGAAGATGGTCGCATTTGATCAATTTGGATCATTCGTGTATCAATGCATAACTGGGCAGACTCACCCGTGGCCGGGCACTATGACCGACATGACCATCTGCCGATCCAAACTCATCCCGTGACCAATTCTCGTGATCAAAAAGTCATCTTATGAGCTGGTGATCCTATCCCATTGGTATGGTCAATAGAAGATTCAAGGCCAACACCTCAACCGATTCATGACCGGTTGGTTGGTTGGATCATGACCGATCCGTGATTCCTTGCCAATCGAATCGATCGATCCAGGCTAATAGCCCATGATTGATCCTTTTTGGACCTTATGGCCGATCCTTATGGGGTCGGAATCGAGGATGTTACACTTTTGTTCCCTATAACAGAAAAAGAATAAAATTTCCGTTTAGTAATTTTTTTTGTTATTGGGAATAGATTTGGAATAAAGTCAAGAAGTAGGAAAAAATTTAAAAAGTTGCTTCTTTGTTTTCGAGAATAACTCTATCAAATCCATTTTTTTTTCTCTTTTCTTTTCTTCATTTTTGTCTTCCTCTTCTTCTTTCTCTAGCCAGTCACCGGCCACAACGATGGTTGGCGACCAGCTAAATGAGGTCTGGTGACCTCATCGAAGCCTCGCCAACCCTTGTCCCAACCACGGTGAGGCTTGGCGAGGGCCATCGAGGCCAACGACCTCGCCTACTCTTGTCTTGCTGATCGCCGGCCATCGCCATGGCCAATGACTGACTAAGGAAAGAAAAATAGATAGAAAAAGAAAAAAGAGAAACAACAAAAGATAAAAGAAAAATATAATAAAATTATTAAAAAATTATAGAAATTCTAAGTCAAAAAAAATTAAGGTAATATGAAACGCATTTTTATTTAAGGGAATAGAAATTTTTGATAATTATCAAACATCTTTAAACGTTTAGAAACTCGTCTAGGGAACAAAATTAGTAAAAATTATTTCTGAGCAAAAATTATTCCCAAAAGCATAATGGTTACTAAATGCACTGCACCCTAAGTTCTAGTTTTTAATTATGCATTTTACTTCCTGTCTGAATTATCATGGAACCGATTCAACTAAAAAATAAAACTCAATCTTCGATGAAAGGTATTTTGTCGCATGGAGCTATTTTCGGCAAAACACATTAAATTCGTAAGAAGTGGAAGAGGTTACAATATCACATGGAGAAGTCTTTGAAATTCGTGTAAGAGATAATTAGAATTGACATTTGGCATCCGTTTGAACCAATAAAACATCGTACGAAATGTTGAAAATCTCTGTTCTTTTGGTTAATGTTATTGGTCAATCAAATGTACAACAATTTCAACGAAGGCCGCACCTTGACGAGTCATTATTAGGTGCATCGGAGGCATGTGAGTAAATGCACCTACTTTTATAATGTAGGTGTCATATGGACCACATAAGAGTCATAAGCTTTGGTGCATTGGAATCACATGCACCTTAAGCATATATTTAAGAATTTTTTTCAACTGTAGATGCTTTTACTATCATTTCAAAGCATGATGAACGTTCTCCCTCTCTCCTTCGAATTCTTTAGATTCTACTCCACCTTTTCTTATATTATTAGACTTTTTATGGTTCTTAAATTCCCTTTTGATTGCAAGTAATCATCTCCTTCAGATGTTTCTTCTCTGTCTGTCTACTATTTCAGATGTTCAAAACACAATATTTACTTTTTAAAATTCACTTGGCCATTCATTTGAACATGTTTTTGGCTTATATTTCCGCCCATGTGTGTAAGTACTAGAATCACTATCCACGTTAATTATATTTTCCAAAGTACAAAAGTACACACCATACAAAAGGTCGGGTTAAGTGTCTTCATCAACAACGCTTTCCCATCTATTTATAAGGCACGAGCGACACAACCAATATTTTCAGTAACTTAAGAAATTAAAAATTTTCAAATCATTTTGGAAAATTGTTTAATAATTAATTGAATAAGAACTAATTTAAAAAAGAGAACATCGTAGTGTAGTTATAACAATGGGGCAAGGCGCCCCCCCCTCAACAAGCTGCGATAAGTTAAAAGCTCTCATATCCATTTTGTTAGAATGTTTAAATTTTAAAACATATATTCATTTTAAAGCTTAAATTTTTAGAATAGCTTATAGTAATCCATCAAAATTTGAGATTCTGAGTTCAAATTTTTCTAGGTCTCTATCATACGCCGCTTGACTAGTCCCATATTTCTGTTGATTGGAACTTTACTTACTTAAATTTTGGTTGAGTTTAATAGCTATAATAAAAAAAAAAGACAATTAAAATCTTATTTGATTTTGTTTGGTTTAGACAGTCTCTCTTTTTTTTCCTTCTTTTTTGATTTTATTTGAAGTTCTTGTAAATCTTTTTTTGCCTTAAATTAACAAAATTGTTCGAGATGACTATGTCAGAAAGGCTTATATAATCTTAGGATGTGTTGCATCCGTGTTCATGTGCATGATGAGATCGTCCTTTTGTTCATTCATGTTGATGGGTTTTTTATTTGATGGGCCAAGCCAAGCCCATCCGCTCATGTTGGGCCAAACCCGGCCCATAAAGGAAGAGCTCATGAGAGGAAGAGAGGTTATTTTTTCAGTAAATATTAATTGCTATCTATATAAAAGAAAAGGGAAAAGGGGAATGTAAGTATAGAACTATAGAAAATAGAATAGTACGTTCTTTCTCCTTTTTGATAAAATAGTGAACTCTCTCTCAAAGAACGGAACTACAAAGGCTTCAAACAATTCCTCTAATACTGCAACAAGTACTTAATCTATGGCAAACAAGGTATGTCCATCTTCGTGATATGTCTTTTAATCGATATTACATGTTCCCTAAGAATGTTTCCGTGTTTGTTTTTCGGTATTCGATTGTTTAAGTATCGGTTCAATTTTCAGGAATTCGTTTCCTACATTAGTATCAGAGCGATGTTGTTCATGTTTCCTGGTCATTATTGATGTTTATAATTTTTTTTGGCTAAATTTTTTAGAAAAATTGTTGTCGGACGCTCGGGGATGGAAATCTTAACACCTATCTACTGTTCGCCCCATTTTTTTATTTTTATTTTTATTTTCCACGAATGAAAATTTAATTTTAATAGTGTAGGGTCGTAGTTCTCGTTGAGACAAGAAAAATGACGGGTGGCATGCTGCCGGATGCACCTCCATGTGTGGCCGAAGGGAGTAGATGTTGTTGGCGTGTGCATTGGCAATTTCCCAAGCGCGTGCACGGCATGTGCGTGCAATAAATCATAGGCACATTCGCTGCATGTGAGCGGTAACCACACGCACGTGCACGGCACCCGCACGGCAACCACTGGCACGTGCATGGCACGCACCTACATGAGTTTACTCTTTTGCCCCTGTCTATGTGTTTTTACGATTATGCTATTGTTTTTTTCGATATTACTGTTTTACCCGTCACTAACCCAACTGACCTGCTTACTTGACCTTGGTCATCTATTGATTGGTGTTGACCGTCCATTGACCGGCATTGATCAACATTGACCGACCGTTGACCGTTGGCAAAAAAAGAAAAAAAGAAAAATGTGTTTTTCAATTTTGTTTGCCGTGGATTATATTTAATCCCTTTTGTTCTGCATTTGTTGTATGAATAATGATGCGTTTTGTACACACGCCCATATTCTTGAGGACGGACGAATAGAAGGCGAGACTTGAAGAGCTAATAATAGCTAATTATCAATGGAATGATGGTGATGTAGTGTCACACATGATCAAGGTCAACTAGATGATACAAGGTACTGGCTTACTCAACCAGATCATCTATAATTGGTATCTTTTGTCGGATTTTCAAAAGGTGCTGACCCTAATTTCCATTTGAATGACAAGTAGTGTTAGATCGTCTATGGGAGGTTAACGTGATCTCCGATTATAAAAAGCTTTTGGATTATCAAAAGCTTGTAGTGGCTTTTGTGAGAGAATACTATAGAATTCATACGACAAAGATTTCAACTCTCGAGTTGAATGTCACTTGGCGCAAAATGAACGTGCCTTGAAGGAGCCATAAGGGCTCTTCGAGTTCCATGATTGCCCAATGTGCCTTTAGAATTCTTAGAGGAATTTACTAAGAGATTATAAGAGATTTTCCCAGTTTATGATATAGATGAGTATCTTTAAATTTATTTATTATTTTTCTTAGATTGGTTTGAGATGTTTTAAGTGTAAATATTTCTTCTATGTTAATGTTGATATGTTTCCTCTGAATATATTACTTCTTGTAAATGGCATGTTTACTTAATGAAGTTCAATGTTATCTATTGTTGCAAATTATTATGTTAATTTACAATTATTTGTGGGAAGTTCAAGAAAGTTTTAGTGACTTTTGTGTAACTTATTTTTGCATAAATGATTATATTAATGACAATTTCAAGTTATGAGTTTTGGATGATGATTAGAAAAAGTGACCTTTCAACTCCAAAGCCTTTTTTGATCTTATTCATTAATATGATTCGTTTATGCAAAATAGATGCCAAGTGATAGGTATTAATAATTCGTGCATGTATGTTTGATATGTTCAAAACCAATGGTTTCAGCAACTAAGAGCATAATCGTTGAGTTGAACAAAGGAAAGAAATTGAACGGCGATAATTATGAAATGTCATATGAAAATCTAATATCGATTGGAAGAGCAAAAAGCACTAGAAGCTCTTAACTTGGTTATGGAAGAGCCTGAAGATGGGAATATTGCACAGCACAAACAAGATAAGGAGGCATTTCTCGCATGGAAGAGAAAGAACTCATTTGCTCGCATCACGTTACTGAGTAGCATGGAGAATGATGTCATGCGAGAGTTCAAGCGTTTTGAAAATGCCAAAGAAATGTAGGAAGTATTAACAGTAAGATTTGGTTATACATTAGTGACCAAGTTGAGACAACTCATTATAAGATTTGAGTTTTACAAGAAGCCTCATGGTCAAACCATGAAACAACACCTGAGAAAGATGTCAAACATGATTAATGAGCCAAAGGATGCTGGCCACATTCTAACTGACGAGTAGCAAGTACATGTAGTGATCCGTTCCTTACCTTATAGTTGGGAGCACATGAAGGTGCAGCTAACCCATAATGAGAACATTAAAACTTTTGAGGATGCAGTGCACTATCTTGAGCTAGAAGAGAACTGCCTCTTGGTAGCTAAGCAGGAAACTAACATTTATTATACTGATTCTAACTCACAAGGGGCTTCAAGCTCCAAGCACAAATGTCTTGATTCGTTCGAAAGGTGGAAAGGTAAGAGAGCGAGATCTTCGAGAAAGAAACCAAGAGTTGACCAACATGAGAGAGGAAAGTGTCCTCAAGTGAAGAAGTTGTCAAATGTGAAATGTTATAACTGTGGCAAGAAGAATCACTATGCTCATGACTGTCGCGAGCCAAAGAAGGTAAATACCCCTTGTATTCTTGAGAACTTTACTTATGTATCAAATTTTGTATTCTTAATTGAATCTAATCATTTGTAAACTGTAGATTCGAGAGCAATAGACCATCTAACGAAGGATAGAGCATCTTTCGTGGAATTCCGACGAGTACCGACTGGAACGAAATAGATCTATATAGGAAACAACTTTAGAGCTGAAGTAAAAGGGCTTGGTACCTACCAATTAAATATGCATGGTGGATGTATTTATGTTCCTACATGATATATTATATGTTTTGGAGATTCGTCGAAATTAAGTATTTGTGTTAATGTTGGTTAAACTTGGTTTTAGTTTAAACTTTCATAATAATGGTGTGGATTTATATTTGGATACAAACTACTATGATTGTGGTTATTTTCTGGATAGTTTTATTGTATTAGATATTGACTGTGGTAATGTTAATATTTGTTATTCCCTATTCATGTCTGCTAATTCATATGATAACGATGTGAATGAGTGGCATGCTAGACTTAGTCATATTGGCCCACAATGTATAAAAAAACTAATCAAAGAGGACTTGTTGTACAACATTGAAAAAGTTGATTTGCCCATATGTGAATATTGCTTAGTAGAGAAAACGACAAGGAAATCATTTGGCAAAGGTAAAAGAGCTGAATTTCTTTTATAATTAATCTATTATGACATTTATGATCCAATGAATATGGGATGAAGGCATGGGTTGTTTATTTCATCACGTTTATAGATTATTGTACTTGATTTGGACATGTCTATTTGATTTTTCTTAAATATGAAGCATTTAGTTGTTTCAAGAAATTTATGAGCTTAGTTAAAAATCAATTAAATAAGAAAATAAAAGTATTAAGATCCGATTGAAATCGAGAGTATCTATCTGATGAGTTTATAAATTCATGTGATGAAAAAGGAATTGAAAGATAGTTTTCTATTCTCTATACTCCTCAATAAAATGGTGGTGCAAAAAGGAGAAACAGAATCCTACTAAAAATGGTTAGATCCATGATGGCACATACTAACTTACCTATTACCTTTTGGGGTGATGCTTTATTAACTACTACCTATATATTTAACCGTGTACCTTCAAAATCAGTTTCGTCCACTTCATATGAGTTATGGACAAGTTGAAAACCCAACTTCAGTTTTCTTAAATCATGGGGTTGTGTTGCCTATACTCATGAACCCTCTTACAAGTATAGGAAATTGGGTCATAGAGGTAAGAAGAATATTTTCATAAAATACTCAAAACACTCGAAATGGTGTGTGTTTATAGGTGAGCAGGAAAGTGGGAGTATAACTGAATTTGAATAATGAGATATCGCATTCTTAGAGAATAAATTTTCTAGGAATGACAAAATGAGTGACTACTCTCTATTTGAAACTTTAAATCAAGATAATATACTTAATAAAGTTCGTCCAAATGGGAGTAATATGAGAAATGAGGAATTGAATTCAACTCAGTCTCAATTACAATCACCTGATGAGATAATATCTTCATTATCTAATCCAAGTGAGAGCATAATGGAAAATAATGTGCAAAGTGTACAATATCTCATATGAGAAACAAGTTGGAAAAGTATTCCCCGTCGACGTTTTGACATTGAAGAGGAAACTTTTATGGTTGCTCCACAAGATGAAGATGAGCCAAGGAATGTAAATGACACTCTGAATTGCCTTAATAAGGAAAAACAGATGCATGCAATGGAAGAGAAAATGAAATCAACAAAGTCAAACCATGTTTGGGAACTGGTTGATTTTAAAAAAGGACGTAAAGTCATTGGGAAAAGTTGGTTCTCAAAATAAAAGGTAAAGTTAATGGCTCAATAGAGGAACATAAGGCTCATCTTGCAGCAAAGGGGTATAATCAACATGAATGGATTGATTGTAAGGAAACATTTCCCTTATAGTGAGATTTACTTCAATTCGCCTTATTTCGGCAATAGTTGCTAGTATAGATCTTGAGTTACATCAAATGGATGTAAAGATTGATTTTCTCAATGGAGAATTAGAAGAAGAAATTTATATGGAACAACCCATTGGTTTCAGTTTGAAAGGCAAAAAACAAAAAGTATGTCGATTTTTTAGATCAATATATGGCATTAAACAACTATCGAGACAATGATATATACATTTTCATAATACCATAATAGCATATGATTTTACAATGATTGATGATGATTATTGTGTATGCATCAAAAGATCCAAAGATTAATTTGTAATCATATCATTATATATTGATGATATACTGATTGTGGTAAGTAACGTGGAGTTTGTTAATATTGTTAAGAGTTGGTTATCTTCCAACTTTGAGATGAAAGACATGGATGAGGCTGTATATATTCTTGGAGTTAAGATTTCAAGGGATTGTTCGAAAAGATCATTGTCTCTTTCGCAAGAGACCTATATAAGTAAGGTTATTGAATGATTTCGTATGCAAGACTGCAAACCCACAGACACTTCTATTGCAAAAGGTGAAGAATTGAACCATAGATTTTGTCTAAAAAATCCACAAGAGAAGGAACAAATGCAACGTGTTCCTTATGCTAATACTGTTGGAAGCTTAATGTAGTTATGATGTGTACAATACCTAACATAGTTTTGTTGTTTGAATGGTAAGTAGATACAAATCCAATTAAAACATACACATTGAAAAGCCGTCAAAAAAAATACTAAGGTATATGAAGGCAACTATTGATTATAGGCTAAATTATCAGGAAAAGGATCTGCGGCTTAAAGGCTACTTAAATGCTGATTAGGGAGAAGATTTAGATGAAAGAAAATCTACTTCTAGATTTGTTTTCTTATAGAATAATGGCGCTATATCTTATAATAGTAATAAACAAACGTGTATAGCCTTGTCCACGATGAAAGCTGAGTTTGTGGTATTATCAGTAAGAATACAAGAGGGTGTTTGGCCTAATAGGTTTTTGGATCATTTAGATATTGTTAAGAATGCTGCACACTCATTATAAATCAACTGTGATAACCAAGAAGCAATAGTGTACACCAAGGATCTAAAATATCATGACAAGACCAAACATATAGATACAAAGTATAATTTTGTCAATGATATAGTTGTATGAAAAGATGTGAACTTACAGTACATATCTACACATAAAATAATAGTAGATCCTATGACGAAGCCAATACTTAAAGATGTGTTTAGTGGCCATATAAAATCATTAGGACTACATAGATGCTGATGTACTAAATATTGTAATTACGCTAATTGTTCACATTTAATGAAATTGTCTTTCATTATTAATGTGTATGGTTTTTGTTTGATGTTTATATATCTTAACATCATATAAAATTGAGAAAGTATGTCGGACAAATAAAATATTAGGTCAGTCTTACTGGTAATTGTCTCTATTTCTATGTAATAAATAAAGATGATATGGTTTTTAAGCTTATTATCTAAGTAATAATCGAGAGCTCAAGTTTTAAATATATATGTCGCGTTAACTGAGTGTTAAGATGATGACATAATATTTACTATATCTGAAAGTAAAATAACCCACATATTTTACTTTATTTGTCAACGATCATGTAATTGATTTGATATAATGGAACATTTCTAGAAAAACAAGTTGAAATAAAATTAAGAGTTTCAAGAAAAGAGAAAGATCGAGTTTGGAAAATCACATTTTAGTTTTGTATTCACTAGTTAACCAATTATATTATTTTTTGGGAATAATCACAATTGTGAATATAATATGTCATTATTAAAAAGAGATTGAAAGATATATATATATATATATATATATATATATATATATATATATATATATATATATATAATCGATTGATCTAAGGTACTGCATATTATATTTGCTAAAAAATGAGATGCCCATTTTGAGCTACTATATATTATTAACAAATGTATGGTAACAAGCTTTTGAAGTATGCTAATTGCATGGATTATTTATTGGCATAAACATTGCAAAGAGGTGAAGAAAGAGTTTTATTCAGCCTACCATGTGCGAGTGAGAAATGATGAGTTTTTTATTTGATGGGCCAAGTTTGGCCCGTTTGCTCATGTTGGGCCAAACCCGACGCATAAAGGAAGAGCCCATGAAAGAGGAAAAACAATTATTTTTCAGTAGAAATTAACTGCTATATATATAAAAAAAAAAAAAAAAAAAAAAAAGGGAAAAGGGAAATGTAAGTATAGAATTATAGAAAACAGAACATTACGTTCTTTCTCCTTTTTGATAAAACAATGAACTCTGTTGAAGAATGAAACTACAAGGGCTTCAAACAATTTCTCTGAGATTGTAATAAGTACTTAATTTGTGGCAAACAGGGTATGTCTATCTTCGTGATATGCCTTTTGATCGGTGTTACATGCTCCTTGGGTATGTTTCCGTGTTTGTTTTTTCGATATTCGATCGTTTGAGTATTAGTTTGTTTTTCAGGAATTCGTTTCCTACACATGTTGATGGAGTGTGCCTTTTCTTGGGCAGGTTTATCTTATTTGTTTGATAATAGAATCGCATGTTTTCTAAACACCTTTTTTTTTTTTTTTTGTTAAACTCATAAAAAAAATTCCAAACTAATATGCTTTTTACAAATTTACTCCAAAACTAATTTTTGAGTCATTAAAAACTCCAAATTAATATACTTGAGACAAATCTATTCTAAACTAATATTTTGGTCACCAAAAACTCCAAACTATTACACTTGTGAAATATTTACTCTTAGTTAACTTTCGTGAAATTTCATAGTGAAATGCTACACTAGATGACACATGACAATAAAATTCATGAGAAAACCTATATCAATTTGAGATAAATTTGTCACAGGTATATTGGTTTAGAGTTTTTGGGAATCCAAAATTTAGTTTTGAGTAAATTTGTTATAAGTATACCAGCTTATAGTTTTGGCAACTCAAAAATTAATTTGAGGTAAATTTGTTGTAGGTAGGGGTGTACTAAAAAACTGGCAACTGCTCGGAACTAAATCGAAATTGATCGGAATCGGCCGCTCTCATGAGGGGTGGTTGGGTTCCTAGTTCCAATTTAGTAGAACTAATGAGTACCGGTCCAATTTTTAATTCTAAACATGAAACCGCTTGCCCACCCACCCGATCGATTTGGTATATATATATTTAGAAAAAAAAAGAAAAAGAAATTTTATCTAAATTACTTAATTATTTTGTAGTTTTTTCGACCAAATATCTATGTACACATACGTATTTTCATAGTTATTGGACATTATTGACTAATTTTATCTCTTAGGTGTATAATAGTATTAAATCCTACTTTTCTTTTTTCATTCTAATAATCCATTTAATTGTTTTCTTAACCAAAACAAAATAAATAAACAAAGAGGAAGGAAAAAAATCGATTGGAGGTGTCCATAAATGTTGCGGCGCTTTGTCACTGTGAGACGAAATTAAGAGCTAATTGGTTATTTTTAGAGTTAGGTCTCTTCTTACCCACCCATTATCAAATTAGGTTGACATTGAAAAAAGACGAATCAAGCAATTAATGTTTTAACTTCTGTGGAGGTTAGGACTTTTAAGGTGGAGTCCAATTCTCCACATGTTTCTATTGTCGAGAAATCCTAGGAGACTACACTATAACCTTAAAAGGAATTACGTTTTTAGCTAATGAGTATAGTCTATTCGTTCTGCTCTATAGTTTTCAATCCTTAATCAAAATCAAAGATTCACAATTCAACCCAATTATAAGGATGAACAAACTTTGGTGCTCTAAATAGAAACTAAATTCACCATGATATTAATTGATGAATGCAATTTTATAGGGATTGAGGATCGGTACTACGGACCCACTTGGGAGTTGGACCAGATCAATGGTCCAGTTCCTAAGTGGATCCATAGAATCAATGAGCAGGTCTTGGTTTCAATTTTCAAAATCGATCCTTAGTGGGGCATTCCCGATTTTAAGGTGGGAATTGTTCACTTGGATTATGCTCACCCCCTAATTGTAGATGTACCAATTTAGAATTTTTCGAGACATAAAATTTTATTTCTATATTTGGAAAAAAGATGTGGAGTGAAAACGACTTGACTACTCTCTTTGTAGATGTTACTATGAAGGTACCACACTAACTATAAAATTTATGAATTAAAGTCGTCACTCATAGTACCACTTCCAAGTTCCAATCCATTAATTCGTGGGAGGTGAGCCGTTCCAAAAGCCCCATCCAAGTGCCGAAGGATATGAACCATTCCATCAAAGCGAAATAAATGCCCTACCATCACAAACGGTTTATTTCATGACCATCGACCCATAACACTAGGCTGCCGACCCCACGCATGTTGCATGTTTTGATTTATCCACCAAATAATAGAGATCACAATTTTTCGAGATTTGAAAGAAATACTCATTATTTCATTTTAAACTATGAATCTAATTTAGAATAACTGTACATAAGTCGATGAAATATCATTCATGTGCTCGCTATTCTCTACGGTTTTTTTTTTAAATATTAATATCATACACTTGTATTGTGTTAAAGACGAATAAGATGTACGCTCTTGACTAATTATAATATGAAGTTCTCCCAAATCAAGTCATCTGATATGGACATGGAGGATTCCCAGGAGGAGCCGAAAAGTCTTTTCTCTCTCCCCTCTCTCTTTTCTTTCCATCATTTTCTTCAACCTTTAGTCATGGGGTAGAGTTTGAGCTAATTTCACGCTCCCCTCCCCCTTTTGTTGATTTTGTTTGTATTTTATTATTCTTTTCTTGCTTTTTCTTTTCTCTCCATTTAGATTTGGGAATTCTTTTCGCTCGTCTAATTCTTGATTTGAGAGTTTGAATTCTCTTGATCTAATTCTAGAATTGGGTGCTATTTTCTCCTGATTTAGATATGAGAATTTCATAAATATGCTTTTGGGGATTTAATGCCTCTTTGCTCTATTTTCGTATAGGTTATCTACTTCTAGTTTCAATGGTAATTGTCAAAGTTTTGTCGTTTCAGATTTGTTCTTCCACGTGTTAGATTTGTGTTTATTCAACCTATTTTGGTTATCTCTGTATGGTGACGTGTAGAGAAATCTGACTTAAGTGCACACCACCAATTGGCAACATTATAGTTATTGGAGAAGAAATTTCCAACGTATGCTCATCACTTACAAAGACATGAAATCCAATGATCGGCCATCGATCTGATCTTATGAAATGAGTCTGTTTTGATTTACTTTGTTATGAAAACTATGTATTTCTGTATTCTTTTGAATAATGAATAAAATTGTCTTTCAACAAAAAAATATTAACATCGAGCAATTCAAGGAAAAAGATTAAGTTCATAATTTCATTGATTTTTTATGAATAATACTTCAAAGAAGATACACATCTTATTTAGGTCATGTTTGGATCGGATTTGCTAAATTTTGACCTATTTATTTAAATTGGCAATGCAGACGATGTTCCGGTAACTTTAAAAAAAAAAATTCGTGTTTGTTGAGTTTTTCACATGCCTATTCAATGAATCGTGTTCAAGTTAAGATATTTATACTCAAATTGGCACCATCAGAAACATGACTTTTTGTCACCCTTACTCCAACCCGAACAGGCCGGTGGAGTCTTCGCCAAAATCTTCAACCATAATACAAAAATGGAAAAGAGAAAACACAGCCAAAAACCAAATATCCAATCCAAAACAGGAAACGACCGAGTCACGTGCGAACGCAACACCGGCTTTAGTCAGTAGTGCACCAATGGAATCAAAGGTCAATGCGAAACCAGAAAGAAGGGGATTTTCGACGGAATATTACGGTTGAGCCACCGAACCAAAACCGCGCCTGGACGCCTAGCTCCACGCGCACCCCCTCGGCCTTCTCTCCGAAAACGATTTCCGAGTCACAGAGCAAAACGGTTCAGAGAGAGACGGAGACGCAAGAAGTCGCCATCGAATCAAATTCCCAATTCAGAGAGAGAATTTCGAGCACACCCTCTGTCAAATCTACGAGGAGCTGCTATGGCGATTCCTGAGGGTTTCTAGGGTTTTTGTGGGCGGACGAGGAGGGGAGGGTTTTCTCGATGGAAATGCCCGGGAGGCGATCCAACTACACTCTGCTCAGCCAATTCCCCGACGACCAGCTGCCCGCCGGAGCTCCTCCTCCTTACTACGAGTCCTCCCTCTCCGGCGACAGCAAGAGCAACGCCAAGGGGAAGGCCGAAAGGGGCTTTGATTGGGACACCGCTGGCGATCACAGGGGCAACCGGATCGGGAGCTTGTACGCTCCGATCCCGTTGCAGAGGGAGTCGAGTGGGAGTAGCTTCGGTGAGAGCTCGTTCTCGGGGGAGTACTATGCACCTACTTTGTCGACTGCGGCCGCCAACGATATGGATGTGTTTGGCTATGGGCACGAGGACGTGTATAGAATTGGGGGCGGCGGTGTGGGAGGGGAATTAAGGGTGAAGGGGATGGATGTGGCGGTGGCTGTGGCGGCAGGTGGTGGAGGATCGTCTTCAGGGAAGAGCTGGGCTCAGCAGACGGAGGAGAGTTATCAGTTGCAGTTGGCTTTGGCGCTCAGGCTTTCGTCCGAGGCCACTTGCGCTGATGATCCAAACTTTTTAGATCCTGTTCCCGATGAGTCTGCTTCGAGGTCTTCATCTTCAGGTTCAGCTGAGGCAGTGTCACATCGCTTCTGGGTACTTTTTTCTACCTTTTCCATCGTCCTCTCATGTGAATTTAGGTACTCTGTCATCTGAAGTGGATATTCGATTTCACCCACCAATTTCTTATCTGCGTTGGCACTGAAATTATTTTGGAAATCGTGAATATAGAATGTTGATTTTTTGGAGTATGTGGAGTTCAGTGACCTTCAATTTTGAAAACATCTTACGGAGTAGATTTGTAAGTGTGGTTTATACTCTGGTGGAGTACCTTGTCCATCATCAGTATGAGCTTAAGTGTAGTTTATCAATCCTTTTGTTTTTGATAGAAGCGTAAGAGTATTTTAAATTAAGACACTCATTCAGTGCTTTGTTTATAATCAGGCATTCATCATTGTCCTTGGATATAGAATTCTATAGAGGAACATGGACACGGTTGAGGGCCTTTGGTTTTATAAGTGTTATCTTCTGTTGGAGTTTTATGTCCATCGTCATTTCATAATTTCTTTAGTTTATCATTCTTTTAATGTTTAATAGAACTGAGGCTCATCTTTAACAAGACATCACCAACAAACGTAATTATTTTTCTTCTTCTTTCTTTTTTTATTTTTGCTTTCTTTTTTTCCCCTCTATATATGTCTGTCCTCGACTCTTGTACATTTTAGCAAGCATTGTCTTACCTGGATAATTATGTGTAATGAGTTGTAGCAAATAGTTTATGATTTGGCCACAAACTAGGATAATATTAGTTTAGGTAAGATGAAGCTCTCACTTGATCCTGTTGTTGTGGAAAACATACTTTCAAATTGATATTAGGTCTGATTTGTTTCAGAGTAATTGCCTCCCAATTCTAAGTTAGCAAATGTGAGCACAGAATGGAAAGCTTTGTATTGGAAGTTGGTCCGAACTTATGATAGAAATTTTAGTCCATGTTAGGCTTTAGTTTTCAAAAGAATGCCAAGCTCATGCTCATCCTCCCTAAAGCAGCCCACCTGTGGACCATATTAGAAGTTAAGCTTGAGTTCACAAACAGGATCATGGGAGGATCCATAGCATGAACTTTCTTTTTCGTTTCTTTGTTTTGTTTTTTAAGGGTTGGGGGGGGGGGGGGGGGGGGTGGGGTGGGGTTGTCAAAAATGTAGTATGGGTGATTCTGTCCATATGTTACGATATGCATGATATGGCACTTATGAAATATGCAAATTGTGTAGATACTTCCATTACATACGTATCTTGATCTATACTTTGTATAAACATGATCATCTTGTCTAGATGCTATTGCTTTACAGTTTGTTGGTTACTCGTGATGTATTAGTACTGTGTAGTCATATTTATTTTATTACAGGAAATATTTTGACATAATGAGGGAACCGACCTTTTTCTCAGTGATTTTCTAACAAATTTTAGTTTGCTCATGTAGTTTTTTCTATTTGGGGTTTTCTCTAACATCAAGTTTTTGGCCTTTCTAGGGCTAGGCATGCAATCTTAGCTTAATTTTGGTTAGAGAAGTACCATGTTATAGCAATAGTGAGATGACTTCCGCCAGCATAGGAAGCTTTGATGGAGTTTGTTGCCTTTTCTAGTATCACCTTGCATCTGGAGAGGGGTGGCTGTACAAAACTGTTGTCTGGACATACATTGTACCTTTCCCAGTCTTCATGTGTTGAGCATTCATGCCTATTTGTGGCCTTTTCTTTTATTTTTTTTATTTGGGTATGGTAGGTAGGGCTGGAGTTGTCAAACAGGCAAGATGCAAGATGAATTAGAGTCTTTGGGTGAAGAATGGATATGTTCCTTCTGTACAGTTCATTTCTATTTTCATGGACGGTCTCACAAATTTATTTTCTTGGGAGTTGGGATCACGAAGACTAAATCTTGTGAGATGCTGTTGGTGGATTCATGTCCCGGCATGATAATGGCCTTAATATGAAAGACGTCGATTTTTTTGTGCAGTTCTATACAGACTTCCAAGTTAGTGTCCCCAACTATAAATTCATTTATAAGCACAGCAATTTGATAATGAAACAAGAAGGAAAGACTTGTCAACATAAAGAGAACCGAGATGGGTGCATATGTTGTAAATACTAATCCTTTAATCACAGCATGCTTCCTTTCCCTTAATTTCTGAAACTTGTGGCTATTGAATCTTATGTTAGAAAAGTCAAATAAATGGAGAATTAATCTTCTCAAAGTGTTGTTTTGCATGACTGTGATTAGCCCATTTAACTTGATTGTCTTATCTCTGTCTTTGGAAGACCACTATGACAAGTTGTTTTTGGTATAGTTTCCTCTTCTTCTAGTTTTTCTACTTCCTTTCTTACATTCCTTTTGGTTAATTGATGCATGCTTATGTAGTCATTATTGTTGCTCAAGTTTCTTTTGTCTTAATGCTCTAATTGTTTATCAGGTAAATGGCTGCCTGTCATACTCTGACAAAATTCCTGATGGGTTTTACCTTATACATGGGATGAATCCTTATGTGTGGACAGTATGTACGGATTTGCTGGAGAATGGTAGAATTCCAACAATTGAATCTCTCAAGTCTGTTGATCCTTCCACCAACTCTTCGATGGAAGTGGTTCTGATTGATCGGCACAGTGACCCAAGCTTAAAAGAATTCCAGAATAGGGTTCTCGGTATATCTCGTAGTTGCATAACCACTAAAGAGGTTGTGGACCAACTTGCTAAGCTTGTTTGCAATCTTATGGGGTATGTTTCAAGTTTCTAACCTGGTCTTGCTATAAATATATCTGGATATGATTGTTTCTATTGATTTAATCACTCTCTATTACTGGTCTTGAAGGGGCTCAGCTTCTGGGGGAGAGGATGACTTAATTTCAATTTGGATGGAATGCTGTCATCAACTTAAGGATTGCTTAGGATCTGTTGTTGTTCCAATAGGTAGCCTCTCAGTTGGTCTCTGCAGGCATCGCGCCTTACTTTTCAAAGTAAGGTTTCCAAATATATATGATGCATTATTTTGATATGGTTTAGGCTGTATTTTGATAAACATGAGCTGACCCTTTTTTATGATAATATGGTTTAATCACACTGAATTTTGTTTTTAATACCTTTGATGTAGCAAATATTTTTCTTTAGCCATTCTTAGAGGTCCATATCTAATGTTCAGGTTTTATATGAAATTTGGTAAACCATTCGGGTCTTTTTTATCTATCCTGTATGAGTTATAGAGATGTATCATCAATTTAACATTTATTTAAGTTAGAATAGAAGTTCTGATACACTTGACATGTATATTTGTAGGTACTCGCTGACATGATTGATTTACCATGTCGAATTGCAAAGGGATGCAAATACTGTACAAGAGAGGATGCTGCATCTTGTCTCGTCCGTTTTGGATTTGAAAGGTATTTTTTTTTTTTTTGTTGTGTTGCTATGTGTAGATCTGGAGAACAGTCATATGAGCAAGCTTTTTCTCTCATGATCACATTGGGATTGATATAGCTGACCCACTTGGTGGATGAAGCTTGGTTTGTTGCTGTTGTTGTTGTTCATAAACTAGATCGTCACAGAGTAGTCATAAGAGGTAGGACTATACCAATCACATATGACAAAATTATATTTCATTATCATATGAAAATTTAACTAATTGAAGTCGATGCTAATTTAGATGTACTTTTTGAATATAAATATTTGGCACAACTATCTTGACGACCAATTAATAGCATTTTTATGTACTAATAGGACTTCCTGCTTAAGGCTTAATATATATATATATATATATATATATTTATTACGATTCTTTAATTAGAAAAAAGAAAAAGAAAACTTCAATAAGAACAATCATATTGATGTAGTGTTCCAATCAGGTTCCAAAATCTAGTAAATGAAGATAGGGAAGATCTCCATCAAGATTATCCAATCCAGATATAAGAAAGATATGTTTCTCCATTCTTAACCTGCAAAAATTAGTTAACCAATGTTATAAACTGTTTAATGGAATTTTTGAAGTACTATACCCATGTACCTAGAGAGAGTAAAATTTATTAGTTGAAACTTCATAAACTCGCAGAACAGAAAAGAATGATACTAGAGAGTTGAGACTTTTTAAAATCACATTTTTCTACTTGCAAATGGGAATTGCTTAGAGTCTATTTTGAGTTCTTCAAGATAGTTTACTTGGATTTTTGAATTACCTCACATCTTGAGAGGAAACAAAATCTATCACCTCTTTCAATCAAAATAATGAACTATAGAAAGAGGAAATTTTCAGCCAAATGAAGTTAAATTTTTTTTGTAAAAGTAAGAACATGTGGATAAAGAGCCATTTGAAGTAGAAAATAACTTCTTAAGAATGTTTGGCTATTACGGATGTTGGATGTTCATGCTTGCTTCTTCAGGACTTTCTGTATTTGTTCCATCGACAAAAATAGGGAAAAATGAGAGAAGTTGGAGACCTAGTGTTGGAGGAAGACGAGAGAACAAAGACAAATTAAGATATGAGAAATGGTAACAATGGGAAGAGAGATTAATGCAAAAAAAATATTAAGAAAGATGTTAAAAAGGATGAATAAATTATTACCTTAATGGAGATTAATTGGGTAGGCGATAATACACCTTAAATTTGGTAACAAATTAATGAAATAAATTACCAGGGATGATTAATGAAATAATTAATTAGGAATAAACGTTAATATGCAAGAAGTCCATGTACATTGTATCTGAATGACAACGAACTTGAGTTTAAGAAAAAGATTATAAATGTTGAGCTTGCCATAGATTAGAGCTTGTTAAAATTGTTTAGAATGGCTAAGTCCCTCGAAAAGCTTTTTTTTAATTAATATTATAGATTGAGATTGCATTTTCATCCTTGGTCAGTGTATTGTTGAGCAGTGAATGTCAACCACATTAATAAAGTATTACGAGCTTCCCTCCTGATGGTTTCATGATTGCCTTGCAGTTTTTAATGCTGAGATTCATACAGCTTTGCTTAGTCTTGCATTTTTCAATCCATTGTCATAGGAATGGAGAGTTTTGCTGTGTCCTATGCATATCATTATCTTGGAGAAATGGTGGTGACTTTTGATGAGCTGGTTTCTTCATGGCAGGGAGTATCTTGTTGATTTGATTGGGGAGCCTGGTCATTTGTGTGAGCCTAGTTCTTTGCTCAATGGACCATTATCCATCTCAATATCATCACCACTACGGTTTCCGCGTCTTAAACCTAGTGACCCGACAATTGATTTCAGGTCATTAGCCAAACAGTATTTCGCGGATTGCCAGATGCTTAATCTTGTGTTTGATGATCCTTCAACAGGTAGTAAAGTCTCACCTTTTTAGCTGCAAACTCTCTTTTCCTTCTCAGATGTTGATATATTTCCATACTTGTCATAGCTAGTGTTCATGGAATCACAAAACTAGGCATAAAGCAAGTAGGGTCTAAAGGTGGTATTATGCTTACCGGTAATAATTTGTCGCCCTCATATTCTGGTTTCTTTTCATTCTTTCAAGAGAGATTTTTTCTGCCTCTCATTTTGTGCAGTATTCCATTTATTTATTTATTTTTTATTATTATTATTTTTGCTGGTGTTATAACTTCGTTGATGCCATCCATTAGGTGATTCGCAATATTTGATTTCCATTGTGGTTGCTGAGGGTCCATAGAGGATATGTTTTAGAAATCAGTCTGCCAAAATGCAGATGCTATAAAATAGAGTTAGTATTGTACTTTATATGTCCCTGAAACTGACAGTATGCTATATGGAACAATTGCATTTCTATAGGCTACTTAGATAATAATCTTGATGTGCCTTCCATGCCGCAAACAAATGGTTGGGTTCTCAACATCTGCTTATCGTTTACATATTTATCTCTGAATCCTCCGTCTGAGAATATGGATGCAAAGAAACTCTTTTCTTTGATTTCTCTCATTTTTGTTTTTATGTTTTTGATAAACTAAAGAGCTAGTTTTATTTAAATGGTTCCATTTCAAATGGATCTCTTTTTTTTTTTTTTTTTTTTGTTACAACACTTGCTTGTGATTACAACTAGAGGGCTAAAAATTATATGTATGCTGCCAACCATCCAGAAGTCCCCTTTAGCTCCTTATAGGGCGCAATTATAGAGGTTGTTGGGCTGCTGCCAGAGACTAGCTTCTTAGCCACTCTCTCCTAGTTCAACAGTACATTGGGACTGCTAACTTTCCTCTTATTATACCATCATTCATTCTCATGTTTCTTCCTTTTTCAGACTCTAATATAGTTCTCCAAAGCTGTTAGCATCCTATTGCATTGGGTGACTGGTCATTGGGAATCAGCAGATAGTTTGCCTGTCTGATTCCTCCATTCCTCCCTGTCTTGATCCCTTCACTCACCTCCCTCTCCTTCTCTCTTTATAGTCTCTGGTACTTTTCTTCCATAGATAGGGAGCATTGTCATGAAAATATCACAGAAAGAGCTAGTATTTTCTGTATATCATTTGTAACTAAAAGTAAACAAAACCTTCATGTGACTGACCTTTTTCTGGCATGGCAACAGACTCGTATCATGACTTTTTGCCACTACGGATAGTGGGGTTTGAAGAAACCTTTTTCTTACAAAGCTTCCTCTTCAAAATGCTCGTGAGCTGCTAAAATGATCATAATTCCATTTCTAGGGTAGTCAAAATTTTCAGGTTGCCCATATTTGAGAGAGTAGTAGGAAGCTGTGTCATTATTTTACAGTACAATACGAACACTTGGCTAATCTAGCATGCTAGACCCCACTCACAAGCCATTCATTTGCCACTATAGGTATTGTTGATGAAGATTTGTCCAGAGTTCCTATGTATCTGCAGTCTGATACAAGGGACATGGAAAGAAGTGGCAACGTGCAAAGCTCAAGTAGCAGTGATGAAAACCCACAGTTGCTGCTGCATGAAAAGGCTGCCGAACCAAGTGCTGAGGAAGCTGATTCCCAACAATTTAAGTCTTGCAGACCTCCACAAAATATTGTACATTCTGCAAAAATTGGTGGGGATCCAATTCCCCGTAAGAACATCCCTCCAAGTGGGCATCCAGGTTCTCGACCAATAATAGCCAGGCCTGATCCAAGAGTGGATGCCTCTAGAGATTCAAGGTTTGCTGATGAAGTATCACTTGATATAGAGGATCTAAAAATTCCTTGGAGTGATCTTGAATTAAAGGAGAGAATCGGAGCAGGTATTGTTACCCTTTTTGGTCGAATAGCATTTCAGATATTCAAGTATTAGTTAGGTGGTTCAGCCAAAAAAGTGTTAGTATGGTGGACTTCCCTTTCTGCACTTTTGGTACATTCAAATTTTGGGAAGAATTGGTTTTGGATCTGATCTGGTGTCACTGCAGGGTCCTTTGGAACGGTTCATCGTGCTGACTGGCATGGATCGGTAAGCAAATTACCTTGGTGTCTAGTCTTTGGGAATGTGGAAGAAAAATGATATATTTGAATGTGGCATCAGTAGTTTATGGTTCCTCATGAGTGTCCTTGCAGTAGTATGTTCAGTACATAAACACTTCATTATTATCTAAAAAAGAGTGGTTTAGCTAGGCTGGTGAAGGCCTCAATGAAAATGGTAATGATGCTTCAATTAGAATGGTCCTTTTGCAGTTCAAAGCCATAGTCATTAAATTTTGCATAGGGTGATAAAATGTGTGACGTATACATGGCACCTGCAGCAATATACTGTTGTTTCTTGTCTTGTCACCTGCAGCAATAAGGCATGAACAGGCGTCGGTGTTTGCTTGCATCAGGGTTCATCTCATTGTGGACCTGCCTTCTCACGTTATCTGTCATGTAGTGTAGTGCCATCGGGATATTTTTAAGAATTTTCCATTTAGTTTAGCAATAGGTTATCTACTACTTCATCTGGCAAATTTTTCTCTTTATTTCCAGGAAGTTGCAGTGAAGATTCTCATGGAACAGGATTTTCATGCAGAACGCTTTAAGGAATTTTTGAGGGAGGTATGCTGCAACTTAGGTTTGCTCTTCGTTGTCAATGTATTTGAAAGATTACCCTTCTCTGTAGTTAATCTAAATTCTGGTTTTATTTTCTACTTTTATGTTCACTATTCTGGTGATCACCAGGTTGCCATAATGAAACGGTTGCGGCATCCAAATATAGTTCTCTTTATGGGTGCAGTCACTGAGCCTCCGAAATTGTCCATAGTAACTGAATATTTATCAAGGTTTAATTTTCTTTGGAGTTATCCACTTGCAAAAGTTTGTGTAATTGTAAATTTGTGATTTTTATTGTGGGAAGTTTCATTTATTTTTATATTATATTGTAGAGGTAGCTTGTACAGGCTTTTACATAAACCTGGCGCGAGAGAAATATTGGATGAGAGGCGTAGGTTGAACATGGCACTCGATGTGGTATGCAATCATTAACTTGGTTTTGCAGATTTTTAATTGATGTTATGTGCTGTCTTCATTGTATTTCTTTATGATATTCTCCTTTGATTTGCTGTTTATCCAATGATATTCCTTTTTTTATCAGGCAAAAGGAATGAATTATCTTCACAAACGCAATCCACCAATCGTTCATCGCGATCTGAAATCTCCAAATCTTTTGGTCGACAAAAAGTATACAGTTAAGGTGGGACTCAGATTTTCTTCAGGTCATGAAAGATGCCTTTTTAGTTTCCTTGTTGCATTCAGACAGGTTTATCAGGATGATTTGTTTACTCTCTTTTAAAAGTTGTCCAGGGGAAGAGGGGGTTTGGCCACTAGGATTGGTCTGGGACTTGGAATTATGGACCAATAAGTTTTACTGAGTCAAAAAAAGAGACGTCCATTCAAAATGACCATTCTGCATCGATGCTTAAGTAGTTAATTTCTTCCAATATTTATCTGTCTACTGGTTCAAAAGATCCTCTTGAATCATGAATTCTTTACTGATCACATTTTAATCTTCATTGCCTTTCTGATTTGTAGGTTTGTGATTTTGGTCTTTCCCGTCTTAAGCCAAGGACATTTCTCTCATCAAAGTCAGCAGCAGGAACTGTAAGTAGTGTTATGCTTGCGATTCCATAAAGTACTTGAATCATGTTCAGCCTTTTCTCTCTCCCTGCAATCATGGTCGATAATTGATGGTTTTGATTGCATTTTGTTAGCCTGAGTGGATGGCTCCAGAAGTTCTCCGTGACGAGCCATCAAATGAAAAGTCGGATGTTTATAGCTTTGGAGTAATCTTGTGGGAGCTTGCGACACTGCAACAACCGTGGAGTAATTTAAATCCTGCGCAGGTTTGTTTGGTGAAACTATTCAAGATTTGAGAATTTAGTGGAAAGATTCGAGATACAGAACTATTTCCTTAAATTTAAAGATGAAGGAAAACTTTGAAGAGAAAATGATCTTTTCCTGATCTCACTGAACATTTGTTGCTAGGAAGAGTAGGAAACTATTTGTGGTATGTTTTTGCTTCATCGAGTGAAATAGGACAAATAGAATAGCTATTTCATGGTAAATAGAATAGAGTAAGGAATAGGCTAAGATTGGTCGAGCAGGAGGAGCACAAACATAAAGTCATGAGCCCTCTGGTGCGTTTTTAAGACTCCATCTCTCGATATCACACTTTCCATCAAATTTAGAGGTGACATGGATCCACAAAATCTTGAGTGATAGCTGATTTATCTTTGATGTGGATGACATATTTTGTAGCTCATTCGATTCTTTTTAGGTGCTTCTACTGAAAGTGGATATATTTTTCTTATCCAGCTATCATGTGAGATGCTTATTTTTTTCACTTTTAGGTTGTGGCGGCAGTTGGTTTCAAGGGGAGAAGACTTGAGATTCCACGAGATTTGAACCCTCAAGTGGCTTCTATTATTGAGGTCTGCTGGGTCAGGTAAGTACTCCTCCCCCTTCCCCCCCCAAAAAAAACCCCCCACCAAAAAATGTGGGTAGGAGGGGATGTGCTTGCATTGGGTAACTGATATATATGTATATATGTATGTATGTGGAGTTGGTAAATCTAGGGTGAGTTCTCACGTTACCGACTAGAAATTATTTGTGCTTAATCCTAGACAAAAATTACTCAATTGCAGTGAACCCTGGAAACGGCCATCTTTCTCCAGTATTATGGAATCTTTGAAGCCATTGGTCAAACCTCCATTGCCTCAACAAAGTCATGTAAACATGCCGCTAATTACCTAGATGAGTGCTGCTTGAGGATTGTTGATATGACTCGGGACTTTTTGGGGTGATGCCCAGCGGTCATGCAAACCTTGTGACCCTCTGCGGTGCGCTTCTTTCGCATAATTTTCCCTATGTCTAATCATTTATTTAGCTCAACAGAATTCTCACATCTAGAAAAGGGGAAGTGTAAAATCTGAAATTGGCTGCAAAGTCATAATCCTACTTCATGTTTGTAAGTTCACACTTTCCTAAGAATAAGTAACCAATGATGATTGGATACTGTTTAAGCAAAAAAATAGGACAGCCTGCAATTTCCTTGTTTTTTGTTCCAGCTCATGCCATGCAGTCGTGTGACTTCTGAGATGTGAGTGTGGCCGCTTTCCAAAAAGTCTTAAAGCTATGAATAGGGGTGGCTGTTGATAGTTTAGTCAGTTGGGCTCTTTAAATGAATAGCATGAGCAATGTCACTTGTAGTTTTTCTTAGGACACATTAGACTCCTGCAGGAAAATCTTTGAGGCCGTATTTTACCTACTCGTTTGCAAGTTGCGTTGGCAATTCTCAAATATACTATGGCATCTATTTGCTTTAAGATCCTGTTAGCTCGAATTTCTTGATATGTCCTTATGTCCTAACGTGTCCCTTTTTGGCTATTTGCAGGATCTTTCTTGTACATGTCTCTTCGTCATCAAGGATTCTGACTATTACATTAAGGTCGCCCCAACATAGTTATGATGATTATTTTTCTGATTCCCATCGGAATATTATTATCGAATTCTGTCATATCATATTGGTAAAGATGTATAGTTATTCCTCGCATAATTTTGTATGTAAAGGTTGTATCTACAATTGTTGATTGAGGGAACACTTACGACGGCAAGAGGTTGGAGCATTTTGCGAAAGCCGAATTCTTTTCTGTTCTTGTGGTTGTTTTTACTTAATAATACTGTTCTTTCTTCAGAAAGTCTCTTTCTGCGTCAGGCCCGAGACAGGATTTGCTGGAAGGTGTTGCCAATACTACCTGTAAAGACTAAGTTCAAATTTGGTGTCCAGCTATTGAAAGTCCAAAATTAACCTTGGGAAAATAATGCTTCGTCAAATTTCTGACCTAAAAGTCGGTTAAAATTGCCATATGACATCTGGAAACCACCCGACCGATAGTTTGAGGAAGTCAAGACATTTCATCCATGCGCATGCTGGAGTTGAGGGAACCGTCCCGTCAGAAACCACTTTTTGAGGAAACACAAACAACATGAGTTGGACAATTGAGTCCTAGTCAACGTAGAAAAATTATTCTGGTTCAATCGAACTCAATAGATTGCGGAGTCTAATTTGATGTGTCTGGCTCAACTCGAAAAGCGCTTAAGATTTACACTGGCGTGTCACAGGCAGTTTGACGTTGGGAAAATAATGTAGTTTGTCCTAAATATAAATTTTTAATGTTTTTAATTGAGTCTTAAATCTTTATATGAAATTTTAATTTAGTACTTTTGCCTAATTTTTGTTGACACGACAGTGTGCGACATAGGATAGCCAACGATGACTAGATCACCTTGTGAGTAATTTCCTACAAAAATTAGTCGAAAAATTCAATGGAATTTCATGCAATGAGTTAGGACTAAAGTGGTAAAATTAAAAAATTGAGAGCTAAATTGACATTCATATAATAATTTTAGAATTAAATGGGTAATTTTTTCATTTGAAAATTATTAGTTTTTTTAAGTTCTTGAGGTAACAAATACCATAAATACCACCTTTTGAAGATAATTTAACAACCCTGAGGAGGATCGTCACTTTACTGTTCACTACAAGGTGAATATTTTCAAAAAGTTCTAAACATGTTGCACTTTGCCATTCAATCTTGAATTTTTTTTATGGTTTACCAATTAAGTTCATTTAGTAAATTTTGCGAAAAATCACAAATGTGGACTAGCCATCCTACATGGCACGACCAGTGCTGACATACACAAATTTTATGATGTTTTCATATTTTTCAATTTTTATTCTCTTTTCTCTTCTTTTCTTTTGTTTGTTTTAATTTTACAATCTTAGTCGACGAGGTTGCTAGCCAAAGGTGAGGGCCAATGATCCTCGCCTGGTCTGAGCGAGGGTGTCATGGGCCACCGTGCCTAGGTCAACCAAAGGCGAGGGCGTCAGGCCCTCACCCAGATCTAGGTGAGGGTTGACACCTTGCTTGTGGGATGGCAAGGGCCATAATGTCCTTGTCTATTGGCCTGTGAGGACCCAGCACCTAAGTCTTGGCAAGGGCACAAAGGCCCTCGCCTAGACCAGGTGAAGGCATTGCAGCCCTCATCGGCCAACAGGCAAAGATGTTGGCCCTCACCCAAACTAGGCGAGGGTTGTTGACCCTCATCGGCAAGAGTTGTAAAAAATAAATTTAAAAAATAAAAAGGTATTATTAAAAATTGTTCACATTTGTATCAACGATGCTACATAGGACGGCCTACATCCACATTAGTGATTTTTGGCTAAAGTTAATCGAATTGATTCAATTGGTAAAACATGAAAATGTTTAGAACTTAATTGGCACAATTAAAATATTTAGAATTGGATTAGCAAAAGTGCAATGGATTTAGAATTTTTTTGGTAGTTTTTCCGTTCACTATATGACCCAAGTTTCATTTACTTGGATAATTCTATTTGATGAATCTATTTGATCTAAATATATTATATAGCTCAGGACAATTCTCTGGCTCGTAAATGGGTGGTGGAATTAAGCGTGGTCAAGGGGTGGAAGTCGGAGTAGTATCCATCGGTGATCAAAGCTCAAGCTCTGTCTCACTCGATTCATGTCTAGCGCATACAAAGAAAGTCCCAACTGTTTGTAGAAATCCAATCAAGTCGGAATGGGATCTGATTCCAAGTATGGTGGATGAGAATAACCGGAAACGAACCTGCCTCTCCATATATTTGCTAGAAATTATTAAGTTGGTGCGCAAATTTTTCATTCGTATTGACATTTCTTCAAATTTTTCGTTCACTCAATAAATTTTTTAAACTCACTCTTAAACCGTAACAAAGTCCATAAGAAATTTCTTTTAAGCGGTGGTGATTCTAGAATTATTTATGAAAGACGCCAAGTTCATATTGAATTCAGTCATTATAATGAGTTTGTCTGTGGGGAAATCATATCAACGAAATATGCTAACGAGATACAGAACCTCCATCAAGTTCAAATTCTAAATCTCCAAAATCTGAGCCTGGTCTTGAGAAGTTTGAATTTGACGAGATTGAAAAATCAAGTGCTGCATTTTCTTTGTTGCTGGGTTCTAAAACTATTCATGGTCGAACTAGGGAAAATTCATGGCATTGTACTTATTCTTGCCCGTTTGGGTCATTTAGATTTCTTGGCTCATCTCATGATAAAAATATTAGTACAACATTCAAAGGCGAGAATTGTTATTTAGGGAGTTATATTTGGAGATTAGGGAGTCAATAAAGTCAAATATACTTCCGAAGCTACGTGAAATTCTGGATGGATATGAGGAGGACAAGCAGGTTGGTATTACAGTAATTGAAATTATGTCAAGATAGTTGCTGATGCAGGAATGGCGATTGTTACTTCTTCATGGATAAAGCAACACTATTTCTTGACTCAATTTAAACAATTTTAATTGTCTTATCTCATTAGTATTATAGGTGTTAATCTTTAAAATACTGTGTTTATTTTATTAGGTAACTAGGGTTTACTGGTGACACTGAAAATACCGTTATTTTACAATTCTTGCTTACTTTTCATGAATTGAATTAACAATATTGGATTGTTGCTAAGAGTTTGTGTCTCCTTCTTTTTCCTATCTTTTCTTTAGTCCTCTCTCTTGTCTTGCTATTCTGTTTTTGCTTCATTTTCCACGATTCTTCATTAATATTTCTACGTGCTTACATATGAACATTCAAGTGCCTGGTTTTGGGATAAATTACCAAAAGTATCCTAAACCTATTACATTTGTGCTAATTCAGTTTTAAATCTTGTAATTTTGTCAATTTAATCCAAATTTTTTAATGCTTTGCAAATTTAGTCCTTTTGGCCAGTTTTAGCCTAAAATTGATAATATGGCGGGCTAATCAGCGCCAATCGTACTACTTAGTACAGCTAGCATTGATGTGAACAATTTTTTTAAAATTTTTTTAAATTTTTCTGAATTTTTTTTTTGTTTTTGTTTTTCATGATTTTTTTTTTCCTTTTTCTTTTCTAAACCCCTCCGCCAACCACAAATGACGACCATAATACCCTTGGCCAAATCTAGGCGAGGGCCATGAACCTTGCTTTTTTGTTGGTTAGGGCTACACTACAAGTGACGGCATCGCAGCCCTTGCCTGGATCTAGGCGAGGGTTATGGGCCTCACTAGTCTAGGGTTAGAAAAAAGAAAAGAAAAGAAAATAAAATAAATAATAAAAGAATTCATAAATAATAATAAAAAAATTATCCACGTCAGCGTCGGCGGTGCCATGTAGAGTAGTCATGCTGACTAGATTTTCATAACAACAATTTCTAGCCAAAATTGATCGAAATGACTAAATTGGCAAATCATTAAAAGGTTTAGGACCAAAATGGCACAATTGAGAAATTTTGAACTAAATTAGCAAATTGTCAAAAGGTTTAGGACTAAATTAGTCAAATTGAAATGCTTAGGATTGAATTATCACAAGTGCAATAAGTTTAAGACTTTTTAAAGTAATTTTTCCCTAGTATTGAGAGGTTGAAAGATCAATATTTCTTCATCACAATTTTTCTTGGGTTTTTGTTCTTATAATGTGAAGAGGATGATTTTCTTAAGTGTTTAATCCTGTCCTTTGGGATAGTTACTCGTTCAAAAGTTCTAAGTCGTTCATGCCTGAGATTTCTTTTAGGAATCTGATTGTTTGGGAACCAGAAACTTTGGTAGAGACAAGACCGTAGCTTTAGGAGAGGATAGGTTTTATTGGCCTGACTTTATGTATGGATGTCGCTAGGATCGTCTCCCGGTATTGCACTTGTCTCACAACTTTTCCCATTCCATGCATATAACCTGAAAAGACCTTAGCATGGATTTTGTCTAGTGAAGACTACGCAAGCCTCCAAGTTGCTAAGTTTGTCTTCAGTGAAATTGTTAAGTTTCATGGGTTGCTTATATCTGTTGCGTTCGACGGAAATGTTATGCTTGTTATCTACTTTCCAGAGACACTTCAAAATTCTTTCGTAGTAATTCAGAATTTTCAATTATATTTTCATCCACAGATTGATGATCAAGCAAAGGTTGTTGATCAAATTTTGGGCAGCCATCTTAGGGCTCTTGTTGATGATAAGCTAAGAAATTGGGATTTTTGGTTTATTTACAACTGAGTTTGCATGTAACAATACCACGAGTTTGATTAGGTCTATTGGTAAGAGTAGACTATGTTTATGTATATTCAGTAGGAAGTGTCAAAAGTTGTGTATGGTGTTCATTTAATATCAAAAGTTTACATTAGATTGCTTAAGTGCCAAATCAGAAAAAAATAATCATTTAAGTGCTTCCGAAGAGAAATTTCAGTCAAAATGAGTACATGACAATTATAATTAAAACTTTAATATGATGTGGCATTTCAGAAAGAAAATCAATCCACGTGAACAATCCTATGCGGCTCATTGAAAGTAAAACCACGTCACACCACCCGAGGCAAATGACGTTGCTAGGAAAGGAACAAAATAGGGCTCGACCTTTGTTCATGGTAGAGAAATCTCCTCCTCCGATGGGTTCCTTCCTCTCATCGTCAATGTTTGATTCCCCCATTTCGCGTCTTTTTTTTTTTTTTTTTTCCAGTTTGTGGTGGTCGTGATTCCGGGTTCTTGGATTGTCGTTGTCCGTAGATCGAACTGTTTCGTCAGTTTTCGAGGTTTGTATCTTAATGGAGTCATGGGCTAATCTGAATTTGGATTCTTGACTTTGATTAGCGAGGGTTGGCAGCATCCGAGAGTTTCGTGTTTTGATGGTTGAATCGGGTCAAGTGATTTTTCATTGGTTTTGTTGTGATTCGTTTCAACGGAATTCAAGAGTGCTTGAGCTGCTCGGTGGAGATGCGCTAGGCCATTGAGCGGCTAGTACTTCTTTTAGGTATTTGATAGAATATTAAATATTAAATCATGCCTTCATCTAATGGCTTATTTCGCTGGTTTTGTTTCTCACGAAAAATCTTTAATCAAACAATGCATTTTGGTTTTATTATAGGAGACTCAAATTTTGTGTTGAATCCATAAAGAGAATATCAAATGCAAGCATAAATTTTATTGTCAACTTGTATATATAACCATAACAATTGATACTCAGATGACTCAAAGACCAATAGCTTCTAGCCACAAATTACACCGAAATTTAATCAACGATGTAATCTAAACACAAATAGTTCATAGTCTACACTTCCGACTCAAATTATGCTAGAATTTAATCTATGACATAGCTTATTTTAGGTGTATAACTAGAATTTAATCAGTAGCAATACCCTTGGATAAGAAACAAGATGCCGGAATTTAATCGGCGATGCTAAGCTTGTGGAACAACATTGGAATTTAATCGATGATATTGAACTAGATAAAGACACATACCGGAATTTAATCGATGACGAGAATCTTGAAAACGATAGCTAAAGTGCGATAAAGTAAAAATAGTTGTCGTATTTTCGAGGGAGGGTGGCTCCTCTTCATTGAATAGGTTGCGATTTTTATAGGACAAATTGGTAGCCATTAGTTGGTTACTTCTCGTTGGGCGCCACTCTTAGCATTCCCCATGTTTTCCTTTTCTTCTTGGCAACCTATCTATAAGTAACTGTTTCCTGGCTTGTCAATGATGTTCATACGACTTGCTCATCAAGTAAATAACGGTTTCCCTATTTTTATGCACATTTTGCGCAGCAGTTATTCTTACCTGAGCTCTAATGCTAATTCCATTTAAACTCTAAGTCTGATGCGTTATTCTCATAGCCTGACATGTGGCAATTAATTATCTTGCCATCAACTCATATATATCTATCTAGAATCCTACCGACACTTAGCTTAAATACCCTCACAAACGCTGGCTGCCCTCAGTTTTCATGAACAAAACAGGGCGTACCACTCTTATTATTGCCCCCGTGGCTAGCACGTGACAACGGGGGCAATTTTGTGTGTCAACATATGCCCCTTTTAAAAGAAATAAATTCAAATTTATTTCTTTTAAAGGAATACCTCGTCTTCGCGTGATTTTCCAAGGTGATCATGCCTTTTTGTCTTCAAACATCTTTCTCTTACACGGATTTCTATTCCTTGTTTTATCTCGACATGTTCCTTCTAATTTCGCAAACATCTATTTCCTTTTCCCCAAACTGTTGTCTTCTACAAGTATCTCCTTAAGGATTTTATTAGCATTTCGTCTTCTTTTCCTATTTCCAAATCCTCTTTTGTGATTCTTTTCATCTCTATTTCATCATTTGCTATGGCACCAAAGAAAACCTTCAAATGTGACCTAGAAAGCTATATTAACAATCTTGTCACTCTCCAAATAAGGGAACATGCCAAAGATAGCCACTTTAGTCTGCTGGATGCTGTTGAGGGCACGACAAGCTGTTTTCTTTTTGGTCCTAATCTCATAGACCATAACAAGATCCCTCCTTCACTCCAAACTTGCTTCCCTACCAAGCACGGTGAGACTTTAGCCTTCCAGCATCGCTTCTCCTAGGACATCTAGTCTTCAGCTTCTTCCCGATTTCGTGGGTTTCCTTCATTTGAAGCTGATTTCCATAAATAGTATCTTTGACTAGGAGAAGATGATACAACCCATTTTGCTTGGATAAGTGCAAGAATTGAGAAAGCACTTGCAACCAGCATATCTTCTCACGATATAACACAAGGACTAGTAGGGTCTACAATAAGTTTCTTGTCCCCTTCCACTAATTGTTTCCTTTTTTTTTCTTGGGGGCCCACGATTGTCACCCTTTTGGATGTATACCATAGCAGACTTTCAACTGATTGGTCGTTCTTTTGAGAAATTGCTCACATTCGAGCCCTTTTTATCCTAGATGGAGTCCTTGCATATGGTAAATTCCTTGAACGGTTTGGTAAGGCGACCGGACTTGTTGACACTAGGGAACATATCATTTTCTTATTGTATTGGCTGTCAAGATACATATTCTTCAGCCCTACACTTAAAAGTCAATAAGGATTATTTTCAGACAGCTGCTAATCTTGCACATGGTAAGCGCATTGCTCTTGCTTAAGTTGTTCTTGCTTCTTTATATAGAGGTTTCACCCATGCTTCACCGCTAATGAAGTCCAAAGAGAGTGGCATTATCTCTAGTCCCTTTTGGGTCTTACAAGTATCAATGGCTCTATACGTTGAGTTTCTTTTTGACACCAACTCTTGTAACCTTCCTTATACCCCACACTATGTGTTGTACCTAGAAGACCTCCTCTAAGTTATTGACTCTTGAACCGCCTACCCAAGAAGGTACCTTCATCCTTTTATCTATTATTTTAAGGCCATCTTGGAAGTCCATCATAGGGATATTGATTTCTTCCCTTATGAGAGTGAAAAGATTTACTACCTTTTTGATCCTGTATACTAATTTCGGAAGAAGTACAGCCCAAGTGCCAAAACTTGGCACAATGGAACACTTAAGTGTCAAAAGTGAGGAAAGTGGCACTTAAGTGCCATTATTTTTTAAAAGTGGGACACTTAAGTGCCACCTCTAGCAAATCCTACTAGAAATCCTACGTGGTAATTTTTTTATTATTTTTGCTCGCCTACATGGCTCGTTGGAGAGCTAACTCAGCAAAGAAACGCAAAAACCACGTCGTCTTAGCGTGGATTTGAATTTTAATATAAAAAATAATTTAATTAAATTATAAAAAATTATAAAATAATTTTAAATAATTTTAAAAAAAAAAGAAAAGAAAAAAAAAAAGAGGGAGGAAGTAGGTGATTGAGGGTTGAGCCCTCGGTGTTGCCATTTCCCCACCATCGCCAGGAGGGGCCAGCAATGGTAAGGGGCCAGGGCCTAGACCTTGACCGACCGGTGGCGATGGCTCGCGAGCCCTCGCTCAAATCTAGAGCGAGGATCCCCAGCCAGCTACAGCCCTTGGCCTATTTGTGAGAGGGCCGCTGATCCTCGCCGAATTTGGGGAAGGGTCACGACCCTTGCCCCGGATTTGGGCGAAGGCTTGCAGGCCCTTGCCGCCAATAGGCCGAGGTCGGTGAGGGCTCGTGATGGCATGTGACTAATAAGCATGTGAGGTATGTGGAAAGATGGCATGTTGAAATGTTCAAGTGATGTATTTGAGTGATATGATATGATATACAAGTATGACATGATGGCATGTGACTAATTAGCGCGTACGTATGAATATGTGAAAAGATAGTATGATGAAGTATTTAAAGCACTGTTATGAGATAATATCCCATGAGATAGAAGTATGATTAATTTGACAAATGCATGATTGGGATATGATCACGTGGCATGACAGCATGATATGGTTGTATGTAATTAGTGTTGTTGCATATTGTATGAACATTACACATTCTTCCATCGATTAATGAGAAATATATGAAATGAGCTTGAGTGATGTATGCTCGTGTGATCACTTAAATACCCTGATGCGTATGATTATGCGAGGTGATGGTTCCGTCCTAATGCGTATGATTATGCGGGATGATGCTCGATTAAGTTCGGATGCCCCCAAGTCAACGGGATGCCATTTGCAGATGGATTTCGGGATGAAGCTCCTTATTTGAATGCCGTCTTGAGGCATATACATACACGGGATGATGCTGTGCCCGATGGGGCGAGACAATGCCCGATTACGCCGGATGACTACGAACCTTCGGGGTGGCCTTGGGTCTCGAGTGGCCATAATAATCAGGACATGGTTGTGTGAAAAGTGCATGAGTGCATGAATGCATATTTTGAGAAGTGATGCTATAGTCGGCACACGTGTAATCTAAGATTGATATATGAGCAGTTCTGGATTATTACATGGCATGAGTGCATGAATGTATATTTTGAGAAGCGATAAGCGATGCTATAGTCTGCACATGTGTGACATAAGATTAATATAGGAGCAGGTTTGGATTATTGCATGGCATGGGCACATGACTATGTTATATTGCACGTTTTTATGTTTGGCTCCTCAGTGTAGGAGGAGTTTCAAGAATTGTTTATAAGCTCATATTGATGGCTTTGGGGAAGTGGAATAACCATTCATGATATAGTTAAGGCAAAGTAGAGGTTGCTTTGCTATTGATCTGCCGTCGATAGATAACTTGCACGTTTAGGGCGTTTCCGAGGTGAATGACTTCCTTATGCGAGGTCTAGGGAGTTCACTCATTGAGTTTATCTCACTCCTCATTGTTTAACCATTTTCAGGCCCTAATCATGACTAGCAAGCCCAAGCTAGGGTATTTTGAGTTGGACGCATACTAAGCGCGTGGGGAATACCACCCATTTCAAGTTGCTTCGTAGCATAGAGGAGCTAGGCTAACCCTGAAACCTTTTGGAGGTGCAAATGACTGCGCATTTTGATTGAAGATGAAATGGCGTAACGAGTGACGTTGAAGTTTGGATATAAATAGCTAGTATGTTGTAATGGCATTATGGATGCATATATGTAAATATAAGTATGTTTGAAACTATCCTTGTTTTGTTGTGAATGGCTGGGAGATTTGTTTCTGCTTCCGCTTGTG
This sequence comes from Eucalyptus guilfoylei, assembly GCA_016097605.1. Classification (NCBI taxonomy): domain Eukaryota; kingdom Viridiplantae; phylum Streptophyta; class Magnoliopsida; order Myrtales; family Myrtaceae; genus Eucalyptus; species Eucalyptus guilfoylei. The sequence continues at coordinate 20,105,632 of CM027870.1, read as the reverse complement.
TATATAAACGATAACACAAATGGGTTGGCGACGCCTCCTGGGACGTCGCAATCAAATGGCAAAAGTTGGTAAGTGAGGGGTGCCACGCGCTCGAAGCGGGTCGGGGCGTGACATCTGCCCTCCAAAGATTCCTGTCTGAGCTTTTGATGTGATGAGAAATGAATCATTAGGGGAAATTGACTTACCTCTAGCAGTCGGCCCTGTGACCATTGCTCAAATATTCCAAGTGCTCGATATTCCAAGCAACTTTAACTTGCTGTTGGGACGTCCTTGGATCCATGCCACAGGGATTATTCCCTCAAGTCTTCATCAAATAATGAAACTTACCGTCGATGGAAAGATTGTGACCATTCGGTGCGGAAGAGATGTGGAGACTTTCCACAACATTGCCCTACCCTGCATTGAGCCTGAAATCAAAGAGGAATCGAGCTACCACTCGTTTGAGCTTGTGTTTGTTACTCATGTACTTGCTGGGTCAATCATCGGGAAGCTTCAGTTCTCAAAGGCCTCCTTAGTGTCGAGCAAAGAGCTACTCAAGAATGGATTTACTATTGGTAAGGGTTTAAGCAAGCTTGCCCAAGGAGTGCCAAATCCTATTGAGGTGATCAAGAGGGACAAGCGTGAAGGCATATGTGACCAAGGCAATCAAAAGGGTCAAGGTAATTGAAAGGGCCCAAATATTAAGGATAAGAGTTACTAACGCCTTCTACCTCTACAGTTAAAGGATTTTTTCCCTAGTCTACTGAAGCTCCTACAAGAAGAGGAAGCCACTGTCCATCACTTCATTAATCTGTTTGAAGATGGCATGATTGTGGCCACTGGTAGAGATGAAGAGCCTACTTATCCCGCTGTGTAAGGGATGTTTTTAGTTCTTACTTTTCATTTCAATTGTATTCCATTCATTTCTCCCCCACAAGGGAATTCCATTAATTTATACTTGTAATAGTCTAGATTACGAACTCTATTGATCCAAGACAATATACGTTGTAATGCAATTTTTGCATATCAATGAAATTTGCATCTTTTGTAAAGATATAACATATCGATTAGTCAATGTTAGTCTATAAAGAATTTATCACAAGAAATACTAAAGTTAGAAATTTATATTAGCATTACAATCATTAATCAAATTATTATAACTATAATCTATAAAAATAAAATCACTTGGGCCTAAATATTCATCTCTGGCCCAACAAACTTAATCTATAACAATCCGGCCCACTAAACTAAATCTACTGGTCTAACAATTCTAAATTTTGGCCCGCTCTAAACTAAGCCCAAGCCCATAATCTCTCATTCGGCTTTTCAAGTCCAAATCGTGTGGCCCACTTACTTCTCAAGCCCACACATTTCTCACGATCCATCGGGTTCACTTTCTGGCCCAATCTAATTAATCTAAATTCCTAATGATCTAATTACACTAATGATGGTTGGTGAAATTTGGGATGTCACAACGTGCCCGAGACCATTTGAGAAGTACAGTTGGAGGAGTTCGTGGGTGCTATACTTCTTAGAGATCAAATTACCTTCTCTGAGAAAGACCTCCCTCCTGAGGGCCAAGCACACACTAAGGCGCTATATGTGTCCGCTCAACATTTTGGGACTAGGATTTCGAGGGTCCTGGTCAATAATGTTTTTGCCTTGAACATTTTCCCTTTATCCACCCTCCGTCAATTGGGGATAGGAATGGAAAATGTCTCCCCTCCAAAGATTCTTGTCCGAGCCTTCGACGGGATGAGAAAAGAAACAATAGGGGAAATCGACTTACCGCTGACGATTGGCCTTATTACCATTACTAAAAAATTTCAAGTACTGGATATTCCAAGTAACTTTAGCTTGCTATTGGGACGGCCTTGGATCCATGCTACAAGGATCATTCCTTCCAGTCTTCATCAGATGATGAAACTTCCCATTGATGGAAAGATCGTGACTATCCGATGTAAAAGAGATGTGGAGACATTCCACAACATTGACAGACCTTTCATCGAGCTTGAGGTCAGGGGAGAGTTGAGCTACCACTCGTTTAAGATAGTGTCTGTCACTCGTGTGCCTGTTGGGTTGATCATCAGGAAGCCTCAATTCTCAAAGGCATCCTTGATGTCAAGTAAAGAACTGTCACGCCCCGATCCTCCGAGCACGTGTCCATCCCTCCTTGGTCGATTAAATTGCAATGTCCCAGGACGCATCGCCGACCCTTTCATTTTAAATGCACATGCGGAAGCAATTAAATAATACCCAAACAACAACAAGATGGGATAGAAAACAAGCCATTTTAAACACTTCAGGTTTATACACAATACTAGGCTATTTACAAAAGATTGGCTCAACAAAATGGGAACTGTCCTATGACCCACTAGTCAAACACATTCGCCGATTCTTCGGTCTCTTCCTCATCAAACTCCGGAGCATCGGGTCCTCCTTAGCTGCCATCTAAGGACCTGAAAATATTATCCCATAATGGGGTGAGATGACGTCTCGGCAAGTTCAAATCCCTAAACTCCGACTAGGAAGAAAATACGCCCTAAGGGCTGCCTAAGCGCAAACACAAATTAGAGGACTTACCTTGGCCTCAGTTCCTTCCTACAAGTTAATAAAATTTTAAATAACAATTCAATCATTTTAACCAATCAGATCGAATCATCGATCAATCGACTTAGTCGATTCTATGTCATCACGACCATTCCCTGGTCATCTCAACCAATATTATCTATAAAGTCCGACCACCTTGCAAACTACTCACTTTAAGCTAATAATAGATAGTATAGTTCACCAAAAGCTGCCGGATATACTAATATAGTCTACTAAATATGCTTGCCAAAAGCTGCAAGATATATTGATATAATATACTAAATATGCTAGCCAGAAACTGCCAGATATACTGATATAGTATACTAAATATGCTCACCAGAAGTTGCTAGATATACTGATATAGTATACTCAATATGCTCGTTAGAAGTTGCCATTTTTATCATACCCAATAAAAATACTCGTGTGTGGGTACACGGTCGACCTTAGCCAAAATATAATATATTCACCCTTGAAAATCCCACCAATTTCCACACTCCACAAATCCATTTTTGGCATTGTAAACCGACGCTCGGTGATTTTCTAATTAATTAATTTTGGGATAATTCCCCAAAATCACAAATTACACTCAATTTGCACAAAAAAAACAGTCAATTAAATAAACAGATCATACCATTGCAATCAACATAAAATTCCGATCACCGACTATCCCGGTCTAATTTCCGGAAAATAAATAAATAATTAAATAATTAAGGAAATTAATTAATAAATGTCAATAAATAGGACTCTTAGGCCTGTAAAGCGTAATTGAAAGCCGAGACGGGCCCAGAATATTTTCAAACCACTCTAGATAAATACTAGAGCTTGCCTAGGCTCTAATTACACCATTCTAACCACCTAACATGTAATAATAGTTAATTAAATTGCTAATCTATTCTAACTATCTACCTAATCTATACTTAGTCTAAACTAAACAATTCTTAAACGTCATTAACTTTCTAAGCCATGATTAGTTAGTTAAACTCACTTGATTTGTGATTCGATCGAACCAAAACGACGAGGATGTGACGAGGATTGACAAACTCCAAAGCGGGGCTGGGACGGGCCTAAAAATGGGCCTTGATGCCCACAAACCCTTGCTAGTTTTAGTTTCAGATCTTGGGCCGAAGGAGCTACAACAACGGCTAGTTCGGGCACGGCTTGGGGCTAGACTCGGCGGCCGTGGGTGGTGGTGCGAGCTTCACGACACTGGCTGAAGCACGCTGGAACTGTGAGCTACTACGGGTTGAGTCGCGGACACTGGAGGAGACGAAACGGGAGAGCAGTTGGTGGTTGATTCGGTGGCAGAGGCAGGAGGCTTGCAGAGTCAACGTTGGGGAGACTGCGAGAGAGAGAGAGAGAGAGAGAGAGAGAGAGAGAGAGACTGAAGGAAGAAAAGAAAGTAAAAGATAAGAGAGCAGGGGAATTCTCGGCCATGAGGGGAATGTGCGAAAAAGAAAAAGAGAAGAGGGAGAGAAAGAGAGAAAAAGAGAGACGTGCGGGTAGGGAGAGAGGCGTGCAAGAGACGTGAGAGAGAGAGAGGAAGACCGAAGAAGAGGGGAGAAATTAAATAAAAACATCCTATAATTATCCAATCTTGGTCCCACAAATTTCCAAGTAAAATGCTTTAGTGCATCATAATTCCCCCAAATAATATGTCTTGGGCAGCAAAAATGGCTATTTCCCTTAATTCCGAATTCTATTTCCTTTTTCTCGGAATCCGATTTCTTAACAAACTTCTCCAATTGAGATCCAATTTTGTTGAAGAAAATGCCCACACCACTTCCTTTCACCAAGTAGCTCGCACAGGAGGCCAAAAATCCCTTTGATTTGACCAATATGAATTTCTGTTTGTTTTTCGAATCGTCCAAATTGATTTTCCTTAAAAATCACGAACTGGCCGAAAATTCCTCAAAATGTGAGTTGACGTTCCTAAAATAACTCATGACATGATAGAACTTTCAATTTTTGAAATCGGGTTCAAATTCGCGGTTAATTTCAACCGGACGTGATTTTAGCGTGACCTAACCTACTAGGTAGCTTTTAGGAATTTTTAGTGCAATTGACATGCGATCAGTTTTCTTCGAGCCATTGGCGACTCTCGATTGTCGTGAAAATCTCAAGATTTCAAATATAGACACAGGGTGCCAAAACAACAGAAAAATCAATCTAGTGCCGATCGACGAGAATTTTGCAATTTAGTGGAATCACCCACATTTAGCCACACATTTCAGTCGAACCGACCTATCTCTGATCTTTGATCGATTTTTAACTATGTTGTAATGACCTTTATAGACTAGCACGGTCGAGGAGTTGATTTCTAGTCAAATTCTTAAGTCTATTGCGTTTATATTCCTTAACGGCTTCACCTGATATGCTAGTTATCTCATGAGTGGTTATTTCAGAGAAAAGTCGCGTTGATGAAAGGCCAAACTTATCCAATCGAAATCAGAACTGAACTTTCAGGATGTCACAACTCTTTCCCTCTTATAAAAATTTCGTCCTCGAAATTGAAACATTTACTAATCCTTAAACAAAAATGTGGGGGTATTGTTGTCTCATCGGGTCTTCACCTTCCTCGGTTAATTTTTCAGTCCCGTGGCGTTATCAAACCACTTTGACCAAAGGGACCATCTTGGTATATAGAATCTGTCCTTTTTTATCCACACTATGAACTGGGCTTTCTACGTACGACACTCTGTCGTCCACATCTAATTTTTCAAGATTTAGCACGTGGGTCGGGTTAGGCTCATGTGTCGTCAAAATCGACACGGGAAAGACGTTATGCACTTGCGCCAACCTTGGCAACAATGCAAGAGAATATGCTAGGATCCCGATTCTTTCCAGAATCTCAGAGGGACCTACGTACCTCGGACTCAGCTTTCCCTTCTTGCCAAAGCGCGAAGTACCCCTTATTGGTAACACCTTCAGAAAGATGTACTCACCAACTTGGAACTCCGGCCCTTGACGCTTATCTGTGTAACCATTCTGACGGTTTTGAGCGGTCTTTAATCTATCACTGATATTTGCAACTGCGTCCACTAACTGTTAAACTGACTCTGGGCTGTGATCTTTCATTCTTTGACCTCATCTCAACAAATTGAAGTTCTGTACACTCTACTCTACACTGCTTCAAAAGGAACCATCTGACTGTTATGCTGAAACTGGAAATCTCGGGTCTAAATCTACTATAGATTCGTCACTGGCACTTCCTGCAGACGAACTATTTGGCGCATATATAACTCTGCAGGTCTATCCAAATCAAGATCTTTTTGTATTGCGATAAAGTGAGCCGACTTCGCCAGTCTGTCGACCACTACCCCTAATGGAATCTTTACTCCTCTGGTTCCTTGATAAGCCTGTCACAAGGCTCATCGTGATGTGTACCCATTTCCACTCTAGGATCTCGAGAGTTTACAAGAGTCCTCTCGGCTTACAATGTTGTGCCTTCACTTGCTGACACGTCAAGGACTTAGCGACATGATTGCTGATATCCGTCCTCATACCAGACCACCAATAGTGTTGACGCAAATTCTAATACATTTTTGTACTACCAGGGTGAATGCTGTAATTGCTATGATGAGCTTCTGATAAGATCTCCCCTCTAAGCTTTGCATTGTCAGGTACACACAATCGTCCTCACAACCTTAGCGTTCCGTCTTTAGAAATTTGAAAATCAATCTTTCTCTCATTGGTATCCTCTTGTAGGATTTTCTGAACATCTGGGTCTGTCAACTAAAGTGTCTTAATCTTGATCTACACATCCGACTCAATTTTGAGGGTGGCCATAAAATTCGAAAGGTGGCTTACCTCAAATTTGAAAACCGAATCTCAAACTTTCTTAAGCAAAAATCCATTCTTTGACCATCATTAGCACAACTGAAGGCTCTTGACTTAGTGCATCCGTGAATTTATTCGTCCTTCCAGGGTGATACCAAATATCACAATCCTAGTCCTTCAAAAGTTCTAATTCACGACGCTATCTCATATTCAACTCCTTCTGAGAGAATAAATACTTGAGACTTTGATGATCGGTGAAGATCTGGAATCTTTCTCCACATAAATAATGTCTCTAAATCTTCAAAGCGAAAATTATTGCTGTGAGTTCTAAGTCATGCGTCGGGTAATTCAACTCGCGAGATCTCAACTGACAGGATGCGTATGCAACAATCCTACCATGTTACATCAGCACGCAACCCAGTCCCCTAAACGACACATCACTATAGATCTCGTATCCTCTAGGACCAAATGGAATGGTCAACATAGGTGCGGTAGTCATCTTCTGCTTAAGATCTTGGAAACTATGCTCGCACTTGTCTATCCACATGAACTTTTCTTCTTTCTTTAGGAGTCGAGTCAACGGTGACACTAAAGCTGAAAATCCTTCCACGAACCTTCTGTAGTAGTCTACCAAACCTAGAAAACTTATGATCTCTGACACTGTCGTTGGTCTCGGCCAACTGATAACTGATTTAATCTTGGTCAGCTCCACGGAGATTTCTTCACCTGAAATCATGTGGCCTAGGAACGCAACATGAGTTAACCAAAACTCGCACTTACTAAACTTAGCGTATAATCCATGAGTCCTCAGGGTCTGAAGTACCATTCTCAAATGTCTCTCGTGCTCCTCAGTACTCCTCGAATACTCCAGAATATCATTGATAGACACGATCACGAACTGATCTAGATATTCGTTGAACACTTTGTTTATCAAATCTATAAAAGCAGCTGGAGCACTTGTCAGACCAAATGGTATTACAATACTCTCATAATGGTCGTCTCGAGTACTAAACATTGACTTCAGTATGTTCTTCTTTCTGATCCTCAACTGACAATACCATGTCCTCAAGTCGACCTTCGAAAATATCGACACTCTTTGTAACTGATCACAATTCATCGACCTTCAGCAATGAACACTTGTTCTTGATCATCACTTGATCGGGTTGACGATAGTCAATGCATAGGTGTAATGAATCATCTTTCTTTTTCACAAACGAAACTGGTGTTCCCCAAGGTGATGCACTGGTATGAATAAATTCCTTATCCCGTAATTCTCACATCTGCACCATCAGTACTTTCAATTATGACAACGACATCTGATAAAAAGCCTTAGAGAGTGGCTCTGTCTCGGGTGCTAATTCAATCACAAATTCTATCTCTTTCTCTGACGACGGACCTGACAATTCCTATGGAAACACATCTAGAAATTCTTGAACTACTGCGATGTCCTCAATCTTCAATTCCTTAATCTATCTTGTTTATAACAATCGCCAAGTAACCTTGGCAACCCCCGTCTAATAAAAGGGTTGCCGCAAGTAGTGAGATTAGGGTAATCGAGGGTCATTCTTGACTCCCTGTAAACTCAAAACTTTCACATACTAATGGGTTGAACTGGGTTACTTTACGACAACAATTCATCACTACGAGAGGCTCCTTGAGCCAACTCATTTTATATATGATGTCAAAATTATATGCAAGCAACTGGTCAAGTACAACTATAACCAGTGATTCTCTTTTCCATAGCTTTATCTCAACAAACTGAAATTTCACCAACTTAACCCAAAACTCTACTGCGCTACTCTAATAAAGTCACCCCAAAACATTCTTCCTCTGATCGGTGCAGGGTCAGTTCCATTCCTGTTCCTTTTGCCATCCCAATGGCGTCCTATCTACGGTAATGGTGCTTCTGCTCCCCTGGACTCACTCTGATAGTCCTTCACCTGATGGCCGTATTGGCCACCTTCAAAGCACGTTCCAATTATACCGGAACACTGGATTGATCTATGTTTCCTTCTACAAACTCGGCACACATCTGGTGAATCACCTGTCTCTCATCGGGTAACAACATGCACTCTTACTTGCACGGGGCTTGTTCCAAATACTCTTACCGTGCGTTCTGCGGTGCATTACCTCTGATCTATCCCATCGACCTTCTGAGACAGTTTCTAACTAAGTGACCCTGTTGGTCGCACTGAAACAAGCACCCGTCCCAGCAAGACACGAGGCTGATCCATGTCGTCTTCCACAGGCACGACACACTCCATTTTGATTCGGTGCTGACTTGTCTATCCTACCCTTCCTGATGGGTGGAATAGAGTACCTTTCTCCGGTCATAGGCTTCTTCCCAAATCGGTTTCCATCTCTACTGGATCTGTACCTCAACTAGGATGCATGGCTCACTCCCAGATCGCAATTCCAGGCTGAACCTGAGCAGGCGTGGCAACAACAACGGTTACGACATTGGCGGCAGTTACAGTGACAACAGCGGCAATTCAATCCTGTGCTTGCTAGCCTAACAAATTCCCAAGGAACACTAGCGCTTGAACGATCTCGTCAAATCTAGGATTGCTCAATGCTGCTACACTTGTACCAACCTGCGACGGTACTCCTACACTTGCACTAGCCTGAGCCTGCGCTCTGTCACAACCACCTTGAGCACCGATCCTTGTAAGCATTCTACCCCGAGTCACAGAGGCTATTACCCTCTTACTACGAGTCCTCAGCTCCTGATCACTCATGCTACGGGATTTTTATAGAAACCTATTTTCTAATTTTACTACCAGATTAGAATTTGAGTGACCCACACCAAACAAGCTACCAATCAACTATCAATCACATGCACCAGCATGAAATAAAGGCCATTCCTACTAACTATCCCATGACTTATCACACCTTATCACTCCAAACATAGACCTACTCTGATACCACTTAAACGGGGATGTCATGCCCTGATCCTCCGAGCACGTGCCCATCTCTCATTGGTCGGTTAAATTGCGACATCCCAGGACGCATCGTCGACCTTTCATTTTAAATGCACATGAGGAAGCAATTAAATAATCCCCAGACAACAACAAGATATGATAGAAAAGCAAGACAACAAATCACAACCAAAACAAGCTTTTTTAAACACTTCAGGTTTATACACAATACTAGGTTATTTACAAAAGGTTGGCTCAACAAAATGGGAACTGTCCTATGACCCACTAGTCAGACACGTTCGCCGATTCTTCAGTCTCTTCCTCATCAAACTCTGGAGCATCGGGTCCTCCTCAGCTACCATCTAAGGACTTGAAAATGTTATCTTACAACGGGATGAGACGACGTCTCAGCAAGTTCAACTTCCTAAGCCCCAACTAGGCAGAAAATACGCCCCAGGGGCTGCCTAAGCACGAACACAAATCAGAGGACTTACCTTGGCCTCAGTTCATTCCTGCAAGTCAATAAAATTTTAAATAACCATTCAATCATTTCCACCAATCAAATTGAATCATCGATCAATCGACTCAGTCGATTCTATGTCATCACGACCATTCCCCGATCATCTCAACCAATACTATCTATAAAGTTTGACCACCTTACGGACTGCTCACTCTAAGCTGATAATAGATAGTATAGCTCATCAGAAGTTGCCAGATATAAATGTCAATAAATAGGACTTAGGCCCGTAAAGCCTAATTGAAAGCCGAGACGGGCCCGGAAAATTTCCGCACTACTCTAGATAAATACTAGAGCTTGTTTAGACTCTAATTACACTATTCTAACCACCTAACATATAATAAGAGTTAATTAAACTGCTAATCTATTCTAACTATCCAACTAATCTATGCTTAGTCTAAACTAAACAACCCTTAAATATTATTAATTTACTAAGCAATGATTAGTGAGTTAAACTCACTTGATTTGAGATCTGCTCAAACGAAAACGACGGGGACGCGATGAGGATCGACAAATTCCAAAGCGGGACCGCCAAGCGATGCCGGGATGGGCTTGAAAATGGGCCTTGATGCCTACAACCCTTGCTGGTTTTGGTTTTAGATCTTGGGATGAAGGAGATGCAACGGCGGTTGGTTCGAGCATGGCATGGGCTAGACTCGGCGGCCGTGGGTGGTGGTGCGGGCTTGGCGACATTGACTGAAGCGCACTGGAATGGTGAGCTGCTACGGGCTGAGTCGTGGACACTGGAGGAGACGAAACGGGAGAGCAGCTAGCAGTTGATTCGGTGGCAAAGGTGGGAGTCTTGTGGAGTCAACATTGGGGAGAGTCGTCTCTGGCTGTTGACTAGAGGAGCAGACGGTTGACGTGTGTGGTGGCTAAGGGACGGCATCATGAAGAAATTAAATGGGGAAGTCGAGTTTAAGGGGAAATGAAAGGAGAAGCAGAAGGCATGGGGGGGGGGGGAACGTGCAAAGCAAACAAAGAGAGAGAGAGAGAGAGAGAGAGAGAGAGAGAGAGAGAGAGAGAGAGTGAAGGAAGAAAAAAATGTCAAAGATAAGAGAGCAGGGGAATTGTCGGCCATGAGGGGAACGTGCGAAAAAGAAAAAGAGAAGAAAGAGAGAGAGAGAGAGAAAAAGAGAGACGTGCGAGAGACGTGAGAGAGAGGAAGACCAAAGAAGGGGGGAGAAATAAAATAAAAACATCCTATAATTATCCAATCTTGGTCGCATAAATTTCCAAGTAAAATGCTTGAGCCTTTCTTGCTTTCTTACACCATAATTGCCCCAAATAACATGTTTTGGGTAGCAAAAATGGCCATTTTCCTCAATTCCGAACTCTATTACATTTTTCTCGAAATACGATTTCTTAACAAACTTCTCCGATTGAGGTCTAATTTTGTTGAAAAAAAAGCCCACACCACTTTCTTTCACCAAGTAGCTCGTACAAGAAGCCAAAAATCCATTTGATCTGGCCAATTCGAATTTCCGTTCGTTTTCCGGATCGTTCGAATTGATTTTCCTTAAAAATCCCGAACTCACCGAAAATTCCTCGAAATGTGAGTCGACGTTCCTAAAATAACCCGTGACATGACAGAACTTTCAATTTCTAAAATCGAGTTCAAATTCATGGTTAATTTCAACTGGATGCGATTTTAGCATGACTTAACCTACCGGGTAGCTTTAGGAATTTTTAGTGCAATTGATCTATGATCGATTTTCTTCGAGCCACATGTACCTCTTCAACACATTGGCGACACTTGGTTGGTGTGAAAACCTCAAAGTTTCAAATACGGACATAGGGCGCCAAAACGACAGAAAAATCAGTCTAGTGCCGATCGACGAGAATTTTGCAATTTAGTGGAATCACTCACGTTTAGCCACACATCTCAGTTGAACCGACCTATCTTTGATCTTTGATCGATTTTTAACTGTGCCGTAATGACCCTTACAAATTAACACGGTCGAGCAGTCGAATTCTAGTCGAATTCGCAAGTCTAATGTGTTTATATTCCTTAACAGCTTTACCTGATAGGCTAGTTATCTCGTAAGTGGCCATCTCAGAGAAAAACACTATAGTCACGTTGATGAAAGGCCCAACTTATGCAATCGAAATCAGAACTGAATTTTCAGGATGTCACAAGAACTGCTCAAGATCGGTTTTGCTATTGGGAAAGGTTTGGGTAAGCTCACCCAAGGCATGCCAAATCACATTAAGGTGGTTAAGATCAACAAGCATGAAGGCCTAGGTTATTAGTGCGACCATAAGGGTTAAGGTAATCATAAAGGCCCAAACATTAAAGGTAAGAGCTACCAACGCCTCTTGCCTCCACCTTTGAAGGATTTCTTTCTTGGTCCACAAAGGTTCTTGCAAGAAGAAGAGGCCAATGTCTACCACTTTGCTGATTTGTTTGAAGATGGTTTGGTTGGCACTATTGGTGAAGATGAAGAGCCTACAGTTCCCACTGTGTAAGGGATGTTTCTAGTTCTTGCATTTCTTTTTTAGTCGTATTCCATTCATTTCTCCCTTTTGCAAGGGAATTCCATTCATTTCATTTGTTTACACTTGTAACAATCTGGATCATAAACTCTATGGATTCAGGATGATATACGTTGTAATGCAGTTTTTGCATATTAATAAAATTCACATTTTGTTAATAGATGTGTGAGGTTTCCCAAATCAGCCCTTTAATGATGCTTTGAGGCCTGTTGACACCTAAATTTTGGTGACCCATTTGTATTAAAAAATTAGGGGTTAATTTTATCCTAAAAAAAAAGTAATTAATTGCACAGCATGTAGATTTTGATGCATTTATTTTTAATTCGCATTTTTCGTATTTATTTATTGGACCGGGGGTGGATGGGTCGGATTAATTGTTTTTAAATTAACAGGACGGGCTAGGCCCACGAAAGGAGAAAATTAACCAAAGCCCGTCGTTATTTTTAATTAATTATCTTGTGAAAAATTGAGATTTGATGCGATATTATGATAAATTTTTTAAAATTGAGAAAACCGCATTGTAATCTCATCTTTATCAATAGATGATAAAATCAGGGGAGAATATTCATGAGATAAGGATTTTTGTGATTCGGAGGTTATAGGCAATTTTCGAAATATTTTATGAAGATCACATTATGTTTGTCTATAAAAGGGGACAGTGTACGGCAGAGAAAGGGAGAGGCTTTTTCGGTTTTTCGGAAATCGAAAAGAACAGAAGAGAAGTCAAAAAAGTGAAAAAGAGAGAACAGCAGGTGACGTGAGAGAGGGAGAGAAAAGAAGAAACCAAAAAGAAAAGGGGGAAAGGAGTATTCGTGCTTTAGGGGGCCTTCTTTTCGATCAAGTAAAAGGGGCAAATTTATTGTGCTTCTTCTCCGGCGAATCCTCCTCACCGGCGCACCACCGTGCCCGCACCTGTGCCATCAGATCTGCCCAGCCACGCCACCGCACCCCTATGTTGACGCCTCCGCCTGCCGCCTTCGACGATCGTTGCTCTCCGCCCTTGCCTGTGACGAGCCGCGCCTCTTGGTCTGAACTGCTGTTGTTCCCGCATCACCGTCCGATCAGCTGCGCCGCTCAATCTGCGCTGTCCACCCACTGCCTTGACGCACCGCAACCCAGCCGTGCTGCGACCGCCCATGTGCCCCGCTCCGAGTGCTGCTGATCCGCGCCCCTGAAATCCCAAAGCCGCGCCAATCCAGCCACCGAACGTCTCACCGCGCCTACACCATCACCGATTTGCCTCAGCCGCGACCGCCTCGCTCGAAGCTCCACCGGCGTCCGTTCGTGCTCCCCTGTTCTTGCTGCGCGTTGCCCCGACATCGGAGCCCTGCTACTCCCGATCTGCACAACCCGACGCTAGCGACCCTCCCTCCTGTTCGTGGCCGCACCCAGACCCGCGACCCATCTCGGCGTCGCTGCCCAGCAGCATCGGCGCCGTCCAGCCCTCACCGGAGTCTGAACCCGCGCCGGCCGACGACATCCCTCCCCCCGACGTCACCCTCTATCTCCGTTATTTACCTAGGTAGTTTATTATTTTTTTTACTTTTTTACTTTTTACTTTTACTTTTTACTTTCTAGTTTAATTCATTTTATTCTTTTTATTTGTTAGGTTATGTTTTTTGGTTATTTCATTTGATAGCATTTTTTTAGTCATATTGGATGTTAATATTCATAAAATCTTATAGGCATTATCCAAGGGGTTTTCCCTAAAATTATTGTAATTATTAATTTGATCCGTAAGACGTTGGGTCATTTTTTTTAATTATATTAATTTTGGGGGGTTTGTTGATAGTACTTTGATTGTGGAATCAATATAATTATTAATTTGATCCGTAAGAATTCAGATCAGATTTTTAGTTATTTTGAACTATTTGTCGTGATGCTTAGGGTTAAAATAATCGTTAATTTGACCTGTGAGACAACAAGTTATTTTTTCGATTATTCTAATCCTTTATTTGGTGGATATCTTGATTAGTTTAGATTGCTTTATCTTTGAAAAACACTAAAAAAGCATAAAAAAAAATAAATAAAAAAATCAAATCTTGCATTAGGGTTGTTGGAGTTGTTAGTAAATAAGATTGCATTTTAGGATTGCATTTCTAGATAATTTTTGAAATAGATTAGGATTGATCTTAGATAATGTTTGCACATCTAGATAAGCTTATTTTTCTTTAAAAAAGTAGTTTTCTAAGATAGGATAGGGTTTAAGTCAAATTAATCCCTAAAATGAATTAGAAAATTATTTTTTTAGATAGTTTAATTAGGATTTTTATTAATTCCGAATTTCAATAAAAATAAAAAAAATACTAGGTGCATGTTAACTAATTTGCATCATAGGATCATTTAATTTGAATTTGATTAGTAAAATTAGGTTCATGAAATACATGTAACTTAGTCATTGTTGCTAGGTTCATTTAGTTTAAAAATTGATTGTCATCAGAATTAGGTCATTCAATTAATTTAGATTGCATATTTAATTGTTGCATTTCTTTAATTTCAAATTTCATGGAAAATATAAAAGAATTAGAATAAATTCATTTCATGCTTTAGGATAGATTACATGTTTATTTATGTCATATAGTTTAGGTCATGTTATCATATCATTTCATGATAGATTAATGAAATGTATTGCATAAATCATGATTTTCATTAAATAAAGTGAAAAAACCAAAATTGAGTGATTGCGTATTAATTAGAAATCATATCTAGGGTTGTTGATGTGGATTCTAATTTAGCATTGCATATGCTTTCGCTGCTTTAAGGTAAGTCTTGCATTATTTTATTCGCTTTCTTGGGTGTTAAATTGATGGTTTGTGCACTCACACAATCACCTCACGCGTTAGGAAAGTGAATTAAAATAAATTAAAGCTACTTGCAAAAACATTTTTTTGAAAATTAAAAAGAAGAAATGGTACCGAAAGGGCACTAGGATAGTCTAGTGTAACCAAGTCCCCGTACCCCTAGTCTCTAGTTCGTAGGAGTAAAATAATTTTCCCATTATTTTACTTAGGTGTCTAATCGACCTACCCTAAACCAATTAGTGGTGACTCCTAGATAAAACCCATTTGCATGTTAAAACTTTAAGTCACGATTTGGTATGGGCTTAGGAGAGCCCGAGCTAAGCTTAAAGACTTAGTAGTCCATTTACCTAGTTTTAGGTGGTGCACCCAAAAATTAGGTCGCAACAAGGCCTGAGTGTTTGCACGATCTATAGTTTCAAAATGTTTTAGCGGAACGAGGACGTCCAATGATATAAGGGCTAGTTCCCAATAAATTCTTTCGAAAACTCGAATTTGAAAACAAATTTTTCATGACATTCACATACATTGTATTCGTTTATATGTATATATACTAACCATTTTTTGATTGCATCTCAGGCATGACATTTCACATCATGATAGTCATTTGTATGCATCGGATTCACATTCAAAAGATTTTGACGAACCCGATTATTTCGACTTAAAGAATGTGGATAATCCTTGAGTTATTGAAAAGGAATGACTTAGACATGAACAATCCAAACCTCTTACCACCAAACAACTAATCACCGTGAATTTAGGAGATTCAGATAACCCTAAAGAAACCAAGATTGGGGCAGGTCTCTTTCAAGCGAATGTCAATAGTTTAATTGGACTTTTGAAAGAGTACCAAGATGTTTTTCCTTGGTCATATGCCGATATGCCGAGTTTGGACCCTGAGATCGTGGAACATGCGTTATCACTTGATCCTAGTATTCCGCCGAAGAAGCAAAAGCTCAGAAGGACAAAAACTTGAGTTGTCAAAAAAGATTGAAGAAGAAATCATGAAGCTCTTAAATGTTGGTTTCATTGAAGTCACCCATTATGCTAATTGGATTGCTAATATAGTCCCACTTATGAAGAAGGATGGACGAGTCTGAGTCTGTGTTGATTATCGTGACCTGAATAAGGCAAACCCTAAGGATGATTTTCCTTTACCACACATTGATGTCTTAGTTGATAGTATTACTGGATTCAAACTGTTCTTATTCATGGATGGATTTTCTGGTTATAACCGAATCCGGATGAAAGAGGAAGACAAGACTAAAACTTCCTTCATCACCCCATGGAGAACATTTTGCTTCAAAGTTATGCCCTTTGGCTTGAAGAACGTAGGGGCAACATATCAAAGAGCCATGGTAACACTATTCCATAACATCATGTATAAGGAGATTGAAGTCTATGTTGATGACATGATTGCAAAGTCAAGACCAGGTGAAGATCATGTTGAAGTCTTAAGAAAACTATTTGACCGATTGAGGAAATTCAAGCTGAGGCTTAACCCCACAAAATGCATATTTGGGGCAAAGTCTAGGAAGCTTCTTGGATTTATGGTTAGTAACAAGGGTATCGAGATAACTAGACTATTTTCACTTCTGATTTCAATTAAATTAATTGGGCATTTCATCGACGCACCTATAGGGCTGTTCTCAGAGCTGATCACTCTAGAGATAACTAGACTATTTGGGAAAGCCATTAAGGAATTTTAAGGCAATAAACTTGAGAATTCGACCGGGAATCGGCTACTTGACCATGCACATCTTTAGAAGTCATTACAGCACAGCTAAAAATCAATTAGAAGTCAGAGATAGGTCGGTTCGACTGAGTTGTGTGGCTAAACGTGGGTGACTCCAATAAATTGGAAAATTCTCGTCGACCGGCCCTAGACTGATTTTTCTATCGTTTTGGTACCTTGTTTCCATATTTGAATCATCGAGATTTTCACGACAACCGAGAGTCGCCAACATGTCAAGTGAGTTCATTGTGGCTCGAAGAAAATCGACCACGAGTCATTTGCATTAAAAATTTCCGAAAGTTACCCGGTAGCCTAGGTTACGCTAAAATCGTGCTGAATTAAAATTAACCACGAATTTAAGTCCGATTTCAAAAATTGAAAGTTTTTTCATGTCACGATTAATTCTAGGAGCGTCGACTCAATCTCAGAAGATTTTTCTGCAAACCAAGACTTTTTGGGAAAAAGTCGTCCTACGGCCGTTTTTGTCCAGAAATAGTCAGGGACCGTTTTTGATCATGCAATTGGGATGCAAGTGAGTTGTATTGGTGAGGAAAAAAATCAATTTGATTATCGATTCAACATTGGAATTTATTGAGACCGAATTGTGTTGAATTAAGAAGGAATCAAGGTCCAATTTGAAGGAAAACCATGAAATTCGTAACCCCGCACCACCTAGGATTATTGGGCCATTTTTAAGTGTGCAAAATAGAGCTTTGATGGCTTATTTTCAGCCAAGGGATGCAGCTTTTGGAGGGGAATGGTTAAGGGGGACAAAGAGGTGGACTTTAAGGCATGGTAGGCCCCTTGGTTCCGTCATCCTCTCCCTCTCTCCCATTGCTGTCGACAAAACATCCCACCACCCCCATCTTCTTCATCTTGGAACGCTAGCAGCAGTAGAGATCAACCAACAAGTCGCCGAAGCCCTCCTGTCCTCGCCGCATGTCGCTGCCGTCGTTTGCCGCCCCCATGTCAGCCCATCGCTACTCCGTGCCTAGCCGCGCGACCTCGATGCCCAGTAGCCTTGCCCCGCGTCTCACCTGCATCTTAGAGCTGTCTTGATCAGCTCAAGCTGTCGTTAGCCGCCTCAGCCGCCATGAAGCACCGCCGATGGTCGCCGAGTGCCCATGCCGCCTCCACCAGTCTTGTTTGTCTAAACCAGCCCCTTTTCCTTTGTTTTATAGCTAAGAACAGAAGCAAAAGTTGTGGATTTCCAGCAACCTTGGAGGGCCATTTTGGCCCGCTTCCCGCCCTCGAAAGTTAGGCCCACTTTGGAGAAAGTCATCCCCCGTTGCGTCCCCGTCAATTTGAACCAACCGGATCGTGAAACAAGTGAGTTTAACTCACTAATCCTCGCTTAGTAGGTTAATTATGTTTAGGGGTTAATTTGTTTAGGCTAAGATGGATTAAGTGGTTAGATTAGATTAGATTAGTGAATTTAATTAATTATCGATGCATGTTAGGTGGATAGTTAGTGCAATTACCGAGCCTAAGTTTGCATTTATGCTATTTATTGCATTTATTTATTAATTTATGTAATTAATTAATTAATTATTTTCCGGAAATTCAACCTGGATGGCTGGTGACTGGAATTTCGTGTTGATTGCAGTGGTGCTTTATGTTTATTTAATGGAGTACCAGTTTGTGAAAATTGAGTGTGATTAGTGAATATGGGGAAATATCCTAAACTTGAGAAATGTTGGTATTTGATGGGAAAATGACCGTGGGAGGGTGTGAGTAAACGTAGAAAGCCACCGAAGTATGGCTATGCCAGTAAGGCCGAGATTCGCCACTGAATTTGGAATCAGTTGTGCCCTTTTGGGCCGTGATTTGCCACCTGATAGACGTAGCGCCCTTTCGGGCCGTGATTTACCACCTGATAGAGGTTGTGCCCATTGGGCCGTGATCTGCCACCTAATAAAGGTTGTGCCCATTGGGCCGTGATTTCCACCTAAGATAGTTTGTGTCCTTGGGACCGTGATCTATAGCCAAGAATTTGGTAGACTATGCTCGTTGAGTCGTGAGTAAGATTTGAGATTGAATAATTGAGATGACCGAGGAGTGGTTTTGATGACATGTAATCGACTGAGTCGATTGATTGATGGTTCGATCTTTTTGTTTGGATGATGTGATTGTCAGTATTTATGATTTGAACTGACTTGCAGGAAGGAACTAAGGTCAATGTAAGCCCTCTAACTCGTGGTTGTGCTTAAGCAGCCCCTAGGGCATATTTTCTTCCTAATTGGGTCTCAGGGGTAGAACTTGCTGAGATGTAGTCTCACCCCGTTGTGGGACAACATTTCAAGCCCGTAGATAGCAGCTCCACCGAACCTTTTGGACAACCTAATAAATTCATTGAGACGAGCTACCACATTTCGATACATGGACACCCTGAGGGCCTTGAGTATGTATTGGTGAAATCCATAGTTTGGGTTGATGCGGGATTACCCCATAAGGTGCCCCATCGATACCAATCATGGTATCGCCATTACCATAATGGCCAGAGGGTGGGCCCTGTACCAGAAAGTGAGATACCACTGCGGATTTTGGAGGTTGCTTTTGGTAAGGATACAACAGATCCTAAGGATGGTTCGGTGGAGGACGCAAAGGACCAAGAGCTGGAAGAGCCACAGAGTCTCCGGTGTACTCGACAAAAGACTCCAATGAGGATGAGAATGTGGAGCAAGAGGAGTTTGATGAAGATGAGTAGCCGTGCTTGTTCAAGAACCGCCCTATTTGAGAACTTATCTTGATGTATATGTTTATTTACTTGAACCAGCTTGTATGATATATGATATGGTTTGTTATGTATATATATATAAGTGTGATTGTGTCGGTTTGAAAAAGTTGGCCGTACTTTCCTATCTAATTGTTTTATTGTGTGGGGATTTATATTCTCTTCCACATGCGTATTAAAAATCAAATGGGTCGATGATGCGTCCTGGGACATCGCTATTATATCGATCATGCAAGGATGGGCATGTGCTCGGAGGGTCGGGACGTTGCATCCCTGTTTAGTGGTATTAGAGTGTGGTCCTTAGAAATTGGAGTGATAAGCTGCGATGGATATGGGATAGTAAGTAGAATTGGCCTTTAAATTCATGACTAGTGCATGTCGGTGGTAGTTGATTGGTAGAGTTGTTTGTTGTGTGTGGATCGCTCAGCTTCTAATCCAATGTGGATTTGGAAGACAGGTTTCAGTAAAAGACTGAACCATGAGCGAGTTGGAGTAGAGAACTCCGAGTAAGAGAGCTGTCAAGCCTGTAACTCAGGGTAAGATGCCGACTAGGGTCGGTACCCGAGGAGGCAGAGGTAAGGCGCCAGCATAGGCTAATGCCAGTGGAGTAGCACCACCCCCAATTGGTGCTAGGGTTGCGACCCTTGGTGATCCTAGAATAGACGGGATCATACAATCGTTGGAGACCATGAGGGACTTGATTGGGCAGTAGGCCCAGAATCAAGCCGCCGCTGTCGCAACCGCCGCTACTGCTGCTGTTTCCGCTGCTGCTGAGGTCGCTCCCACTGCCACACCTGTCGTAGCTCCTGTTGATGTTCCACTTGGGAATGTGGCTGCTGAAAGGCCAATCCATAAGTTAGTGGAACAGTTCTTGAAGTTGAACCCGCCGAGGTTCATTGGTGAAAGAGACCCTGAAGCCGCGTCACTCTGGATCCAGGATCTTGAGAAAGCGTTTGCACTTCTGATGTGCAACAAAGAGGAGAATGTGGTATTGGCTGTGTACCAACTTCAAGGCTATGCGAACATTTGGTGGAGAGCTGCCAAAGATACAGTATTCCCGAAGGGTGCGTTCCCGGTGTGGGACGCCTTCCTCAAAGCTTTCAATGATTAGTATTTCTCGGGTAGTGCTCAGGAACAAAAAAGATGGAGGAGTTTCAGCGTCTCCACCAAGGGAGTATGACAGTTGACTAGTATGGGGTCAAGTTCGTGGAGCTTTCATAGTACGCTCCGAGGTTAGTAGAGGACCCCGAGGAAAAAGCCCGAAGATTCAGGAACGGTCTTCGTTCTGAACTAAAACAACCTCTATTGCCGTTGGATTTGACTAATTATCAAGAAGTTTACCGTCGAGCTAAGATGATAGAGAGAGGATTGAAGGAGCAAGCTGCCTTGTCTGGATCGAGGTTTAGTTCATACAGAGAAGGAATCCATCAGGAAAGAAGCCCATGATTAGAGGTAAATTTCAAATCCCGCCCAACAAGAAGGGTGGAGTTCGCAAATTTGGATCAATCCGGATCGAATTATGTCGTGCTTGTGGAAGGCGACATGGCATGAATCAATGCCCCCGAAGGTCGGGCGCCTGTTTTGAATGTGGCAAGCAGGGTCACATAGCCAGGAATTGTCCCCGGAGACAGGGGAGACCTCAACAGTTGCCACCGCAGCCGCTACCGTTGGGTTAGATCAGAGGGAACGTGCCTTAGAATGTACCGCAGGGAGGACAACTTAGACCTTCGGTTAAAGGCAAAGTGTATGCCATCACTTAAGGTCAGGCAGAGGCTGCGCTTGATGTGATTACGGGTATGGTTTCGCTGAACAACCATCTTGCATATGCTTTATTCGATCCAAGAGCAACACATTCCTTTATTGCCGAGCAGTATGTTAAGTTGATAGGATTGAATCCAGAATTGCTAGAATCTGTTGTTAGCATATCTACACCATTGAAGGATAAGGTGTTAGCTGCTTTGGGTTGTTCTGGTTGCATGTTAGAGATTGGTGAGCGAGAGGGGAAAATAGACTTGTTAGTGCTAGCCATGTTTGACTTTGATTTGATAATTGACATGGACTGACTTACCAAGCAATGAGCTAAAATGGACTACTATCGCAAGTTGATTCAGTTTTACCCATTAAAGGGTGAGAACCTTGAGTTTGTAGGGAACCGAGGAGGACCCTCGATTTCCCTAATCTCATCGCAAGAGGCAACCTGTTTGTTAGACGGGGGTTGTCAAGGTTACTTGGCGACTGTTGTTGATACGACAGTTAAGGAGCTGAAGATTGAAGATATTTTGGTTGTGTAAGAATTTCCAATTGTTTTCTCGAAGGAATTACCAAAATTGCCGTCAGAGAGAGAAATTGAGTTCGTGATTGATTTAGCACCCGGGACAGAGCCAAGTTCTAAGGCTCTTTACCGAATGGCGTTATCAGAATTGAAGGAACTGAAGGTGCAAATGCAAGAGTTATTGGATAAGGGATTTATACGTCCTAGTGCATCACCTTGGGGAGCACTAGTTCTATTTGTTAAAATGAAAGATGGTTCGTTGCGCTTGTGCATCGACTATCGCTAACTCAATCAAATAACGATCAAGAACAAGTATCCATTGCTGAGGATCGATGACTTGTTCGATCATTTACAAGGAACGTCGATATTTTCAAAAATCGACTTGAGGACGGGATATCATCAGCTGAGGATCAGGAAAGAGGACATTCCAAAGTCAGCATTTTGTACTCGGTATGGTAATTACGAGTTCACTATGATGCCATTCGGGTTGACGAATGCTCCGGCTGCTTTCATGAATTTGATGAACCAAGTATTCGAGGAATATCTGGATCAGTTTGTGATCGTGTTCATCGATGATATTCTGGTGTATTCAAGGAGTGCTAAGGAGCATGAGGATCATTTGAGATTAGTTCTCCAGACCTTGAGGATTCATCAGTTATATCCTAAGTTTAGCAAATGCGAGTTTTGGCTAACTCGTATTGTGTTTTTAGGTCATGTGATTTCAGGTGAAGGAATCTCCGTCCAAGCAAGATTGAAGCCGTGATCAACTGGCCGAGACCGACTTCCGTGATAGAAATCTGAAGTTTTCTGGGTTTGGCAGGCTACTACAGACGGTTTGTGGAAGGATTTTCAGCTTTGGCGTCACCTTTGACAAGACTCCTGAAGAAAGACAAGAAGTTTGTGTGGACAAACAAATGCAAGAATAGTTTCCAAGAGCTTAAGCAAAAGCCGACTACCGCACCTGTGCTAATGATTCCATCTGGTCCTGGAGGGTACGAGATCTATAGTGATGCGTCGTTCAGAGGATTGGGTTGCATGTTGATGCAATATGGTAAGGTTGTTGCATACGCCTCCTGTCAGTTGAGACCTCATGAACTAAACTACCCGACGCATGATTTAGAACTCGCAGCAATTATATTTGCATTAAAAATTTGGAGGCATTACTTGTGTGGGGAAAAATTTCAGATCTTCACGGACCATCAGAGTCTCAAGTACCTATTCTCTCGAAAGGAGTTGAATATGAGACAACGCCGATGGATGGAACTTTTAAAAGACTATGATTGTGATATTCTATATCACCTAGGAAAGGCAAACAAGGTTGCCGACACGTTGAGTCGAAAGTCTTCAGTTGCCCACTTGTTGGTTAAGGAGTGGAACTTAATCGAGCGAGCTCGAGATTCTGTGTTCAAATTTGAGGTAGGCCACCTTTCTCATCTTAAGGCTACCTCAGAATTGAACCAGATGTGCAGATCAGGATCAAACTACTCCAGTCGACAAACCCAGATGTTCAGAAAATTTTATAAGAGGATATCGAAGAAAGGAAAGTTAACTTTCAGGTTTCTAATGATGGGACACTAAAGTTCCGAGGACGATTGGTTGTACCTAACGATGCGAAGCTTAGAGAGGATATTTTATTAGAAGCTCATCGTAATAGTTACAGCATTCATCCCGGGAGTACTAAGATGTATCGGAATTTGCGTCAACACTATTGGTGTAGTATGAAGGCGGATGTTGCCAGACATGTCGCTAAGTGTTTGACGTGTCAATAGGTCAAAGCTCAACATTGCAAGCCATGAGGACTTTTGCAATCTCTCGAGATCCCAAAATGGAAATGGGAGCATATCACGATGGACTTTGTGACCCGATTATCGAGAAGTCAGAGAGGTAATGATTCGATTTGGGTGATAGTCGATAGGTTGACAAAGTCGGCTCACTTTATTGCAGTGCGAAAGGATCTTGACTTGGATAGGCACACTGAGTTGAACGTGCACTAGATAATTCGACTGCATTGAGTGCTGGTTACGATAACTTCAGATCGAGACTCGAGATTTACCGCCGCTTTTTCGAAAAGCTTGCAAGGTGCTTTAGGTACGAAGTTTCAGTATAGTACGGCATTTCATCCTCAGACGGATGGTCAATTTGAGAGGATAATTCAAACCCTTGAAGATATGCTAAGAGCTTATGTACTGGACTTTAAAGGAAGTTGGGAAGAACAACTTCATATCGTAGAATTTACCTACAACAATAGTTATCAACAGAGCATCCAGATGGCTCCATTTGAAGCATTGTATGACAGAACATGCAGAACATCGGTGTGTTGTGATGAAGTTGGAGAGAGAAAGACTATAGGCCCAGAGTTGGTTCAGCAATCAGTGGATGTCGTGGTAGTGATCAGAAACAGGTTAAAGACCGCTCAGAGTCATCTGAAAAGTTATGCAGATAAGCGTTGAAGGCTTTTGGAATTTCAAGTTGGTGATCATGTTTTTCTGAAGGTGTCACCAATGAGGGGAACTTCGCGCTTTGGCAAGAAGGGAAAACTGAGTCCGAGGTACGTAGGTCCGTTTGAGATTCTTGAGAGAATCGAGACTCTAGTGTATCGTCTTGCGTTGCCGCCAAGATTGGCGCAAGTGCACGACGTCTTTCACGTGTCGATGTTAAGGAAGTATGAGCCTAACCCGACCCATGTGCTTAATTTCGAGGAATTAGACGTGGATGACCGTGTGTCATACGTTGAAAGCTCGGCTTAGATCACGGACAAAAAAGAGCAAGTTCTGCATATAAAGACCATCCCGATGGTCAAAGTGGTCTGGCAACACCATGGTACTGAAGGAGCAATCTGGGAGACTAAAGAGTCGATGAGACGTCTGTACCCCCACCTTTTTGCTTAAAGTGTGTAAGGTTTAAATTTCGAGGACGAAATTTTTATTAGAGGGGAAGAGTTGTGACATCTCGAATTTTCACTTCTACTTTTAATTAAATTAATCGAGCATTTCATCGACACACTTATAGAGCTGTTCTCAGAGCTGATCACTCTAGAGATAACTAGACTATTTGGGAAAGCGGGATAAATACACTATCACAGCCATAAGTTTTGTACGGCGCTCACTTTGGTGCCAAAAGTTTCTATCAGATCACTTAAGTGCCAAAAAGTTTGAAAACGCTCACTTTAGTGCCAACTCCGATCCAGTTGGCCGGAAATCCAACGTGGTACTTTTTTTATTAATTTTTGAAGCTGATGTGGCTCGCCGGAAAGTAAAGTCAGCATCCTAACACCAAAACAACGTCGTTCGCCGTCGTCGACAGCCCCCGCACTCGGCGGCCGTGGCTTCGACCTCGACCTTGACCCTGACGATGTCCACTCGGCGGCCGCAGCTCCGACCCCAACCCCAACCTCGACCCCAACCGCGACGATGGCCACTCGACGGCTGCGGCTCCGACCCCGACCCTGACCCCGACCTCAACGATGGCCACTCGGCGGGCGCAGCTCCGACCCCAACCCCGACGACGGCCACTCGGCAACCAAGTCGAAGGCTGTGATCTAGCTGGTGCTCGGGGAGGCCGCCGACGACTGCGCCGCCATTGATGTCTCCCTCTCCATCTCTGATCTCCTGGACAAGTGCCTGGCGTGCGTCTTCTAGTACTTAGGCTCTGGCGACCGAGGCTGGTGCTCCCTCGTGTGCAATCGAGGGCGTCCGAACAGCGCCGAGCAATGGCGGCTGAGCGAGCGACGGTGGCCCAGCGACGGCGGAGGCCAAACGACGAAACCCTAATTTCAATCCCCAAATTAAAAAAAAAAATCCCCAAATGAGTTAAACGGCATCGTTTTTGTGAGGCCATCCATGTAGGATGGCAAAACGACGTCGTTTTCTTAAGGAGGACCGAAAATGATGTCGCTTAAGGCCTTGTCGATTTAAAAAAAAAAAAAAAAACCACGTAATCATTTTGGCCGGAATCTTTCGCCGGTGGCACCAAAATGATTGCTTTTCCTCCGATTTGGCACTTAAGTGATCCGACGGAAACTTTTGGCACCAAAGTGAGCACAGTGCACAACTTATTGCACTGATAGTGTACTTTTCCTTGGGAAAGCCATTAAGGTATTTTAAGGCAATAGACTTGGAAATTCAACCAGGAATCAGCTACTCCACTGTGCTCATCTTTAGAAGTCATTACGGCACAGTTAAAAATTGATTAGAAGTCAGAGATAGGTCAGTTCGACTGAGATGTGTGGCTAAACGTGGGTGACTTCACTAAATTGGAAAATTCTCGTCAACCGGCCCTAGATTGATTTTTCTATCGTTTTGGTATCCTATGTCTGTATTTGAATCCTTGAGATTTTCACGACAACTGAGAGTCGCCAATGTGTCGAGTGGGTTCATTGTGGCTCGAAGAAAATCGACCACGGGTTATTTACACTAAAAATTTCTGAAAGTTACCCAGTAAGCCTATGTCACGCTAAAATCGCGCTGAATTGAAATTAACCGCGAATTTAAATCCGATTTCAGAAATTGAAAGTTCTGCCATGTTACGATTAATTCTAGGAGCGTCAATTCAGTCTCAGAAGATTTTTTTGCAAATCGAGACATTTTGGGAAAAAGTCGTCCTAGGGCCGTTTTTGTCCAGAAACAGTCAGTGACCATTTTTGATCACGCAATTGGGATGCAAGTGAGTTGTATTGGTGAGGAAAAAAACCAATTTGATTATTGATTCAACATTAGAATTTATTAAGACCGAATTGTGTTGAATTAAGAAGGAATCAAGGTCCAATTTGAAGGAAAACCATGAAATTCGTAACCCCCCCACCACCTAGGACTATTGGATCATTTCAAGTGTGCAAAATGGAACTTTGGTGGCTTATTTTCTGCCAAGGGATGCAGCTTGTGGAGGGGAATGGTCAAGGGGGACAAAGAAGTGGACTTTAAGGCATGGTAGGCCCCTTGGTTCCCTCATCCTCTCCCTCTCTCCCTTTGCCGTCGACAACACCCCGCCACCCCCATCTTCTTCATCTTGGAACGCCAGCAGTAGCAGAGATCGACCAACAAGCCGTGAAGCCCTCTCGTCCTCGCCGCACACCGCCATCGTTGTTCGCCGCCCTCGCGTCAGCCCGTCGCTGCTCCGCGCCCAGCTGCGCGACCTCGATGCCCAGCAACCTTGCCCTGCGTCTCAACTAGGTCCCAAGGCTGACTCGA
Organism: Eucalyptus guilfoylei; assembly: GCA_016097605.1. NCBI lineage: Eukaryota > Viridiplantae > Streptophyta > Magnoliopsida > Myrtales > Myrtaceae > Eucalyptus > Eucalyptus guilfoylei. The sequence goes on along the minus strand of CM027870.1, from coordinate 20,078,631 downwards.
TCAGCTCAGGCCACTGTGAGCCGCCTCAGCTGTCATGAAGCACCGCCGGTGGTCGCCAAGTGCCCGTGCCGCCTCCGCCGGTCTTGTTTGTCTAAACTAGCCCTGTTTCCTTTGTTTTATAGCCAAGAACAGAAGCAAAGGTTGTGGGTTTCTAGAAGCCTTCGAGGCCCGTTTTGGACCGCTTTCCGGCCTCAAAAGTTATGCCCGTTTTGGAGAAAGTAGTCCCCTGTTGCATCCCCGTCGATTTGAACCGACCAGGTCGCGAAACAAGTAAGTTTAACTCATTAATCCTTGCTTAGTAGGTTATCATGTTTAGGCGTTAATTAGTTTAGGCTAAGATGGATTAGGTGGTTAGATTAGATTAGTGAATTTAATTAATTACCAATGCATGTTAGGTGGATAGTTAGTGCAATTAGAACCTAGACAAACTCTAGTATTTAATTAGAGTGGTTCGGTAATTTTCCAGACCTGTCTTGGCTTCCAATTAGGCATTACCGCGCCTAAGTTTGCATTTATGCTATTTATTGAAAACAGGATGGTTGGTGATCGGAATTTCATGCTAAATGTAGTGGTACTTTCTGTTTATTTAATTGAGTACCGGTTTGTGAAAATTGAGTGTAATTAGTGAATATAGGGAAATATCCCAAAATTGAGAAATGTTGGTATTTGTTGGTAAAATGACCGTGGGAGGGTGTGAGTGGACCTAGAAAGCCGCCGAAGAATGGCTATACAAGTTGGGCCAAGATTCGCCACTGAATTTGGAATCGGTTGTGCCTTTTCGGGCCGTGATTTGCCACCTGATAGAGGTAGCGCCCTTTTGGGCCGTGATTTGCCACCTGATAGAGGTTGTGTCCATTGGGCCGTGATCTGCTACCTAATAAAGGTTGTGCCCATTGGGCCGTGATTTCCACCTAAGATAGGTTGTGTCCTTAGAACCGTGATCTATAGCCAAGAATTTGTTGGACTATGCTCGTTGAGTCGTGTGTAAGATTTGAGATTGAATAATTGAGATGACTAGGGTGTGGTCTTGACGACATGTAATCGACTGAGTCGATTGATTGATGGTTCGATTTGTTTGTTTGGATGATGTGATTGTCAGTATTTATGATTTGAATTGACTTGTAGGAAGGAACTGATGCCAAAGTAAGCTCTCTGACTCGTGGTTGTGCTTAAGCAGCCCCTAGGGCATATTTTCTTCCTAATCAAATCTTAGGGAGTAGTAGTCTCACCCCGTTGTGGGACAACATTTCAAGCTCGTAGATGGCAGCTCTGCCAGATCCTTTTGGACAACTTAAGAAATTCACAGAGACGAGCTACCATATTCTGATGCATGGACACCCTAAGGGCCTTGAGTATGTACTGGTGAAATCCATAGTTTGGGTTGATGCGGGATTACCCATAAAGTGCCCCCATCGATACCAATCATGGTATCACCATTACCATAATGGCCAGAGGGTGGGCCCTGTACCGAAAAGTGAGATACCTCTGTGGATTTTGGAGGTTGCTTTTGGTATGGGTACAACAGATCCTAAGGATGGTTCGGTGGAGGACGCAAAGGACCAAAAGCTGGAAGAGTCAGAGTCTCCGGAGTACTCGACAGAAGACTCCAATGAGGATGAGAATGTGGAGCAAGAGTAGTTTGATGAAGATGAGTAGCCGTGGTTGTTAGAGAACCCCCCTGTTTGAGAACTTATCTTGATGTATATGTTTATATACTTGAACCAGCTTGTATGATATATGACATGGTTTGCTATGTATATATATATATATAAGTGTGGTTGTGTCAGTTTGAAAAAGTTGGCCCTACTTTCCTATCCCATTGTTTTATTGTCTGGGGATTTATATCCGCTTCCGCATGCATATTAAAAATCGAATGGGTCGGCGATGCATCCTGGAACATCGCTATTATATTGACTAAGTAAGGATGGGCACGTGCTCGGAGGGTCGGGACGTGACAATAGATCCCTCTAAGGTGAAGGCCATATGTGACTTGAAACCTCCTCCCACTGTTAAGGAAGTTCGAAGCTTACTAGGAAGATTGAATTTTGTTGCAAGATTTATTTCTCAATTGTCAAAAACTGCTAAGTCGTTCTTTAAGCATTTAAGGTTAATTTGAATGCGATAAGTGATCTTACGCATGGGTAGTTCATTATATAGGGCAATTACAACACTAATTGAGTTCAATTTTAGTTAATTTGCAATTTAGTCCGTGGAATTGTAAATTTTACCATTTAAACCTTTTAGGCCCAATTCAATGTGGCATCCTAGAATTTCATGTCAACCCCTAGATGTGCTATGAACCATGGATAGGTGATGGAAGTACCATCAAGTTATATTGTAGCCATTTGATCCATGATTTGCAATAAGATTAAAGCCAAGCTTTTAATGGATAATTATTTGATAGGAAAGAAAATTCTATTCTTGGCCATGTGATTTATAAGTTGGAAATTATTGGTTTATGTTGCAAGTTTTATGGCTCTAGAATTTTCAATTAGGTATTTATATGAATGGGTAATTAGGTGGTGATTAAATGGAAAAATTAGAGAAGGAGTGGGCCGAACTGTTAGCCCAAGACCAGCCCTCAAGAGACCCCACCGTTCGGCCATAAGGGCCTGGCCCGCGAAGCCCAAGGGGGGAGGGGCTGCTGTCAACCGGATGGAGGGAGAGGCCGGCCCATTTAGGCCCATCATCTTGCATGGGAGAAATGCCAAGTGGCTAAGGGGTTTGGCCAAGTGTCATGCATGCAATCTAATGATTGCTAATCATTGAAGGGAAGAAGAAGGGGAGAACCGGTTTAATGAGGGGGAGGAGTGATCGACCGAAAGAGAGAGAGAGAGAGCTATCATGCGAGAGCAGGAGAGAAAGAGAGGAAGAGAGGAAGAAAGGAGGAGAGGAAGGAAGCCCGTTGCTGCCGATCGTCCGCCTAGTCGCCGCCGTCAAGTCCGCTTTGCCCCGCCATTTGCTTGCTGTGTTTTGCTTGGATTAGAGCCAAGTAGAGTCCATTGATCTACCCTTTGCTTGCTGTGTTATGTGTGTGATGAATGGTAAATTTCGGATGTGGATGAAGTGTGAAATTTCGAAGCTATAAGAGTTGTGTTCTAGCCTAGTATTCTGTTTCTGGAAAAACAGTCCGACCTTTGGTGATTTTGTGAGTTGCATGCAATGTTTGAGCTGGAATCTCACTTTGACTTGTTGATGAAAGTTGTAGAGGACTTCTTGGAAAATAACATACCAAAATTTGAGAGGAAACGAACAAGTATAGGTCGGTGAAACCATTTTCTTTGGAGAAGCTAGATCTGGAAACTGTTATGCTGACCTAGTGCGATTCCGTGAATTTTATAAAATTACCCGGTCCGAATTTGATCTCGTATTCTTGATAAGAGTTGTATACAACATCTTGAGGAATAAAATAATAAAAATTGAGGATAAACGAACAAGTAATGTTCGGGGAAAACGATTTTTCTTTGAAGGGGATGAGTCTGGACAGTGAACCGAGAGTTAGGGAGAGTTATGAAAATTATATCTTTTAATCCAGAAGGAATTAGACTTCTATTTCTTCATGAGACTTTTACCTCTAGATCTCAGCTATGACATATTAAAATCTCAGAATTTTCAGAGTTCATTCAAGGGTTTAATCGAAATTATTTCCGAAACTGTGCAAAAGTGATCCTGGAATTTCTTTTGCTGTGATGTGTGGATCTATGTGATTGATGTGGAACTTTCTTAACATGGTGTTCTTCACAAAATATCTTCCTCTGGATCTTTTTTACATTATTTCAAATTTTCAGAAATTATTGAGATCGTTTACTAATTTTCCAAGAATTTTTACTAAAGAGGTGCATTCTGTTTTACCCGAAAATTTGTTCTATTTTCAAAAACCAATGAATTGCTTTATAAAATGTGATATTGTGGGTGTTATGTGTGCTGCATCTATGGCGATGTTTGGCATATCATATGACATCAAAAGGCTTTTTTAGACCTTTGATATTGTTGCATCAAATGCCATGTTGAAAGTGAGACACATATGTGATTATAAATTGTGATATAACGAGACCGTTGGAGGTGTGAGCCGACGATGCCCCGGGAGTGTCGGAATGCCCGGAGGTGTGTGCCGGATGTCCTCGGGAGTTTCGAGATGCCCGGAGGTGTGTGCCGGAAGCCCGGAGGTGTGTGCCGGGGGATTCCTTGTGCTGCCAGTTGAGGTACGAGATGCCCAGAGGTGTGTGCCGGAGGTTCCTCGCGATGCCAGGTTGGGTGTGAGCGATAAATGAGGGATGCAAACATTGGTCCCTAGAAGATAAATGATGAGATCCTATTGAAAGATAAAACTGAAATTGAATCATTCGCATGGATGTGTGCATATGGCATGGTGCATGATTTGTTTATGGAAGTAAATATATGCTATTTGACATTGAGAATGCAATCATGAATGCTTGAATGGATCTCATGGGATGTAACATGGTTGTATGGATGATATGGATCATGCGTATGTATGTGCATATGGTACGGGATGAACCTCATGGAAATACAAGCATGATTGCATGGTGGTATATGCATAATGGCATGGTAAGATATGCATGTCTGCATGGCGATATATGCATGACCACATGGTGATGTATGCTCGATAGCATGGATGATATGTGCCTTACTTGTGATATCTTGATTGCCTTGCTTGTTGCATTGTGTAGTTTATGGATCTTTACTGCTGAGTGGTTGTACTCACCCCTTTGGGGATTAACATTTCAGATTAGAGATGCCTCTTGCGCCTGTCACACGTTGTACATTCTATGGCTTACCATCTGATGTTGAGGTCGAGTGCTCGGAGCATCCCTGCGCTGGTGTTCATGGTTTGGTGTTCATTCGTGTCCGTGTGTTGGTCATGTACGATGTGGGTCTACTTGATGGCCCTATAGTTCAAGAGTTCTTGTCTGTCCATGTACGTCGAGATGGGAGGATGATGGGGATGCTGCCGCCGCCACCGGCCGATGCACCGGGCTGGATGTGAGGGGAGCGTGTGACGGGTGGAGGCTGACACTTTTTGGGATGGCCGACACTAGCTGATGGATAGATGTTCACGTCTGATGTATAGTCGGGTTTCTTTTGAGTATCGCCGAGCTTAGTTATAGTCTTGGCCCTTTTGTTATACCGACTTGTGAAATCCATCTTAGTATGTAAATAAAAGTGATTCGGCTTTAGCTTTATATATATATGAAAAATTGTAGTTAGTGTGTATTGCATCGTATTATTTAGTTTGTGTACGGGTTTGGGAGATGATGAGTATGCTTCCGTTATATGATCTACGCTGGGACCGATCTAAAGGATGTAAACCCCTAGGATTTATGGACCCGCTGCATTTGAAATAGTATCAGAGTGAAATGTTATTAGGGCAAGTGATAGGTGAGTTAGCTGTGGTGACCCTAGCGGACCGGGGGCCGTGTTGAGGGGTGCTACATTCAAAGCACCCATGGTTTTGACTGGTTGATTCTCACGATAATTATTCAATTAGTCAATAAAAGACCCCTAGATCACGTTCATAAGGTTTGATTAGCTTAATTGTATCTTAATTGGCCAATTTCTTCTTTAAAAGGATAAAATTCATTTTTATTGACCAAATTGCATAAAGTTTAGACCCATAAGGATCCCAAGTGGACAAAACAACCGAAACCGAATCAAACTAGTCAAGAACCAATAAAAAAACCAACCGAACTAGACTGAACCGGTCTGATCGGTCTAACCGGCCATCGGCGAGGCTAGCCGGTTCAGCCCCTTTTCGACCGGTTCTTGACCTTCAGCAACCGATTCTGGAATTACTCTCAATGTCAATTTCACTTTTGCACTTTCAATTTCTCGAAATTTTACAGATTGACACTCGAATTTCATCAAATTGCAACCTCTAATTGGATGTTTCGACGCAATTCTTGATTTTGACTCGAGTTTTTGCAAATCAAACCATTAGATCAATTATCCGATACCTCGAGATCATGATAGAGCCTTCAAAATTGATTTTTGATTGTTGAATCAAAATTTTGACCGTTGGATCAAAATTTCGACCGTCGAATCAAACCAACAACCGAAATCGCTTAATTCGAGGAGTATATAAGGCAAATTTTCCCTCCATTTTAGGGGGGGTTTCATTTTGCACGAATTTTCCTCTCTCCTCAGTCTCTCTCTCTCTCTCTCTCTCTCTCTCTCTCTCTCTTCACTTTATTTTGGCGCCAAAATCAAATCTCTCTCTCTCCACCAGTTCGATCGGATTCTTCTTCAACAAAGCCATTACCGCTGGTTCTAGCCCCTACTGGCAGCGTTCCTATTGCTAGATTTGATCCGATCTGATCTTCAGATCATCTTCTACTTGCATTTGGTCGACATAGGTCAGATCGGTCACTGGATTAGCTCCGGTGACCTTGATCTCTCGACCGGCGCACAAAGGCCAATCTGATTGGACTAGTTCTATTTTCCTTTGCTACAGGTGGTTCAGCCACCTCTCAAAGTTGTTCCTTGTTGTCTAGATCTATTCCTTGGTGGTTTGTGATGTTTGATCGAAATTTTGGCAAAAAATTTGATCGATTTTGATCAAAATCGCATAAATCGCGGTAGAAGGTAATTTCTCGATCTCGAACCCTCTGAAGCGAGGCTAGATTAGCCGGCCAGGGCTAGGGTTCAATTTCAAGTAAATACGTGATTAGTAAATACTAGATGATGGATTTGGAAAATGTTTTGCTGCAATTGAGTGCTTTTGAATAATGAACTTGAATGATTGTGCTTGATTTTGCTTTAATCTGCAATTTCATAGCCTTAAGACTGATCTATTATTTTGGCCAAAACGAGGTCCGAAATGACCTCGTTTCAACTCGAATCCTCTTAGGCTTAGATAATACACATCACAAGCTTAGATTTGATAGCTTGCACACCCTAATTGAGTGTCGTTTAACCCTAAAAAAAGACCTCTGAAGATGAGCGATTCTGCAATAGTTTAAGAGAATTTTTGGTTATGTTCTTGTTCCGAAATGAGATTATATTATTTTTGTGTAGCTCCTATAATGATTTTGGACAATCTTACCTTCACGAGTTTTGTTCCAAATCATCTTGTGCATGTTCTGTAATTTTTTTGCGATTTTTGAATGTGTTTAACTAGGTCAAATCTTTAAATCTGCTTAGATTCAAGCCTAGGTCAGTTTGTTCTGTGATGATCAATGATTTTGTTATTTTTTTACTAATCTATATATTGATTTCTGGAAGAACTTTCCTCATGAAAGTTGCTCATATTAGTGGGAAACATATTCTATATTTTTCTCGGAATTTTTACACATGTTTAACTAGGTCAAAATCGCTTAGATTTGAACATAAGATAATTTGCCTTGCATTGATCTGGATTCTATTTTGATAAAATTGATTCTACAAATGTGCTTATTTGGTCTCAAATCTTTCATGAAAGTTGAAATACATGATACAATATATTCAATTGATGCATGCTTTGCAAAGTCTTGACATTGGCAAGTGAGTCAATTGCATGAGTTAAGGTTAAAATGTGTTGCATCAATACATGGTCTAAATGTGCTGTGATTCATGCGATCACATTTAGATTTCGAACTCTAATGAGAAACATTCATCATTGCATGTTTTATATATAGGATTTTTCGTAGGTTGCACATCTTGAGATGCTTGAAATCATGCACGTTCTGTGAAGTTAATGCTGAAATGAAATCTTACATATATGCATTTTACCATGCTTGTTTGAGACATTTAGAGACTAAATTTTGCGATTATCTCTTCTTGACAATTAAACTAAATGTTACAAGGTTTGAGTAAATATTTACGTCATTGCATTTGAGTGTCATTTTGCATGTTAAATTTGTGCTGCAATAGCATATGTTCACCGAGAAACTCTCAAGCATTTCATCATGAATCTTGAGTCATCTTGTATTATCATCGAATTGTATGACATCTTCTCATGCCGATTTAGGGTTAGATGATCATTCCAATTGTTTTTTGCATCCTATTCTATGTGGCATGCAATTTTTTCATGCCATTTATGCATTACTTGAATGATTTTGAGATCTATTAATGCATAATTGTGTTCTGATTTTTAGTCATCGACATGTGCACCTTTAGAGATCTTGATCTTAAAGCACCTAATTGACCTAGTTTGGACTCAAACCCTTCTAGGAAGTCATAAGGCACACTTAGAGTTTTTCAACGCCACTAATTTCACACAAATCGTTCATCATTTAGACCACTTTCCATTTTTTTTTAAATTAAATCAGTATCTAGACATGGGATCAAATTCGGACCCCTGTTTGGACAGACCTTTGATATTTTTGTTCCATTGTTTCTATTAGAATTATGTACTTGGCTTCTTAATGAAACTTATTTTTCAACATGTTGGCTATGTTGTGTGAAAATTTGTGATTTTTTGACTTGTTTTGATGGGACAAATCCTTGTGATATTGACTGAATGTCAAGCTATTTTGACAATTTTCAAACATGATGTTGCTTGTTGTCTGATTTTTTTAAAATCATGTGTAACTCGTTTAGGAAAAATTTCTTCAAAAAAGTTGTTCATTATCATGTCGTTCATGTTAGGGAATTTTTTTATCGCCAAATTGTCATTAAGTATTGGCCAATTTTGCTGTCTTTACATGCTTGTTCTGAAATTTTCTGATATGAATATGATTGTGATTGTTTAGATAAACTTTCTAGGTTAGTTTGTCCATGAACCTAGGTCATTCCATCTTCATGAAAGTTGCTCTAAATACCTCGATATCCATTGTTAAATGATTTTTGACGAATCGTTTTTTCAAATCTAATTTAAAAAATGCTTTGGTACATGTGATGTTTCCCTAAAAACAATTGGTTATAAAGGTCTTCCTCAAAGCTCGATTTGGCTTAAGGAAAAATCATGGTTTGAACAATATTCAAAATACATGCGACACTTGTGAGTGCATTTATGTGAGCTCCGAGCTAGCCTTGGCAATTGAATGTGTTCCACAACCTAGATGTTCCTTAATCCTAAATATTTCCAAACCTCTTTAAAATTCTATTTGACATTATGAAAAGTCACAGTTTCCACTATATTCAAAATGTCTGTGATGCTTGTGAATGCATTTATGCGAGCCCTGAGCTAGCCTTGGCAATTAAATTTCTTTCATAGCTGAGACATCACTTTGTTTCAAAACTTTTCATGGATGATTTTGAAAGATGTCTTTGAAATATCACATGTAATCACGCCATTCATTAGAAACGTTTGTGTTTGTGATTGGCGCATGCCTTTGGTGATAAGTGATCTGCTGGCGGCTCACTTATCTATTTGATTGGTTGAGAAACAAGGTCCAAAAGACCTGCATACATGTTTAATTTCTATAATGCATGTGACTTTAGATGAATGGTAGGTTGGGTCGATGCATGATATCGAGGGAAAACCCTAGGATCACATAGATCGCTTGGTTAGAAGACTTATAAATGTTATTGGCCATGCGAGAACACAATTGGTCGATAATGGCTATAAGTCACAAAACTGGATTGGGTAGGTGTCTTAGTAGGACCCACGCATAAAAGACAAAGGCCCCGAGGCCTAAGAATGTGATTTTCGCACTGAACTTTCTTTGAATGATTGACCTTGACATGAAGTTGCACTTTTGATTGTTTTGACATGTATGCTTGTCTCTTTCCATTATATGTATCTAGTTATAGATTTCTTAGACTAGGTTTAGATTAGGATCCCGAAAATGGAGAAAACGCGAAGACGGTGGAGGTTGATATCCATTCCGATTGTTATCATGTACTATTTATTTCCTCGACATACTGTTTAGGAACCGAAAGGGCGCTAATAAAGATATTGGCATAACCCAAGTCCCCAGATCTAGATATCTGGTTGCGTAGGAATCAAGGGAACACTCCCGACCCTCAATTGGGTTTCTAGCCGACCCCAAAAAATGAGGCTAGTGGCGACTCTCATCTTATTTTTAGGTTGTCATAAAAACGCATCATGCAGAGTACAAGTTTCACTGAAACTCACCATGGTTTAGCATACTCGATGTGGCAGTTCCCCAAAGGATGAAATGATGCTATCAAGAGAGCTACAATGGTAAAGGTATCCTTAAATCCGATATTCACATCTGACCTCCTCTCCTGAGGTGTGTCACCCATGTGGGTACGGGTCGAGACACTTTGCTATTACGCGGGGTACGAGCTTAGGAGAACTCGCGATCTTGTGGATGGAGCTCATGAGAGGCTTGACCCAAAAAGCGAGGTGATGACGTCTTTCGGAACACAAGCTGTGAGGAAACTCTTGTGATCAAGTACCCCTAAATTTGACATTTCCCCCTTCTTCTCCTCGCAATGGAGGGATCGAGGGCAGTGAAATTGGGTCACAACAAGAAGCTGGGCTAATGATGAGGCTCATGCATTGTTCTTAGCCATCAGTGTTTGTTCGATAGTGGCGCTATTCAAGCTAATTCGACTTCGGGTTTATAGTATAAAAAGATGTTTTGCCAGTTTTGTTTCCCACAAAAAATCTTTTACCAAGTGATGCGGAGACTCAAGTTCTGTGTTGAATCCAAAAAGAGAATGTTAAATGCAAGGATAAATTTTATTCTCAACTTGTATATACAACCCTGACAATTGATACCCAGATGACTCAAGGACCAACAGCTTCTAGTTACAAATTACACCGAAATTTAATCAATGATTTAATATGAACACAAGTAGATAGATAGCCTACACTTAACGCTCAATCTATGCTGAAATTTAATTTACAACACGGTTTGTTTTAGGCATATAGCTGGAATTTAATCAACAACAATACCCTTGGATAAAAAACACAACACTAGAATTTAATCGACGATGCTAAGCTTGTGGAACAACACCATAATTTAATTGACGATGCTGAACCGAATAAGGACATGCCGAAATTTAATTGATGACGAGAATCTTGAAAACTACAGCTAAAATGCGATGAAGTAAAAAAAAAAAGGTAAAGATAGTTGTTGTATTGTTAAAAGGGGGGGGGGGGGGTTGGGGGCTTCTCTTCGTTGAACAAGTTGTGGTATTTATAAGGCAAACTAGTAATCATCAGTCAGTTAATTCTCCTTGAATTACATTCTTAACATTCCCCACATTTTTCTTTTCTCCTTAGCAATCCATAAGCAACTGTTTCTTGACTTATAGATAATGCTCGCACGACTTGCTCATCAAGTAAGTAACTATCCTTATTTTTATGCACATCTCGCGTAGTAGTTATTTTTGCTTGAGCTCTAATGCTAGTTCCACTTAAACTCCAAGTCCGATGCGTTGCTCTAATGCGATGCTAGCATTATGACCTTGCGGTCAACTCAAGTATATCTGTCTAGAATCCTGTCGACACTTTGCTCAAATACCCTTACAAATGCTGGCTGTCCTCAGCTTTCACAAACAAAATGGGGTATGTCACTCTTATTTTTGTCCTCATGGCCAGCACATGACAATAGGGATAATTTCGGGTGCCGATACAACTTAACCTTTTAGGATGGTCCACAAAATCTCACATGTAGAGTTAGAACTCTTGAGTTCAAATCTTATTAGGCCTCATTTGCCTCACAAATTAAATATGTCCACTTAATAATACTAGTTAAAAAAAAGACCAAACTAAGTATTAGGGAGAATGATAGAATAATTGAGCATTCATATAACAACTTGAGCTTTTAGAACAAATATTGTTAGGTTCATCTAACAGCTTAAGCTTTTAGAATAGTATTGTTAGATATTGTTCATTCCCTCAATGACTTTGAGTTGTTTCATGCCCAGTATTTGCAAAATTGAGTTATTAACCGAATTACAGCTAATAGCTTAAGCTTTTAGAATGGTATTATTGGATATTATTAATTCCCTCAATGACTTTAAGCTGCTAGTGAAGCCCTTACCCTCCATTTAATCAAACTTTTAATTGAATTAAGGTGTGAATTTTGGTCGATTGGTGGGTTAGGGTTTCAAATCTAGGTTTATCTTTCAATTTGGAGATTTAGAGTTCTTATTTGAGTGAAACTTGATAGACAACATAACGTGGTTTAAATGTTGACCAGTCCCTTCCATGAACCACATCAACTTAAGAAACTTAAAAAAAAAAAAAAACAGTCATGTCAGATTTCTGGTGAAATAAATAGGAGTTGGCATTGAAAATATCATTTTCCTAAAAATTTGGCACTTAAAATGATTAAAAAAAATTGGTAATAAAATAAGCGTCGTACACAATTTTTAGCACTCTAGTGTCCTTCTTCTATTCATGTTCGTAATGTGCATCCATCGTAGACTTGATTCCATTGCGCGCTGATGGACGTCCATTCTAGTTTGTCGAGTTGTTTGCATCATGCAGAGTTCATGCTGAGATTAAACCAAAAACTGCGACTAGTCATGAATTTTCCCATTTGTTGCTACCGTTCATCGTAGGATAAACCGGTCGATGGGACCCCACGGGGGCCCGCGTAGTGGGGGAGGGATGTGATGGTTCTCCCATAGAACTTAGAGGCGGGAACCCGTTATTTTTCTAAAGTTGTATGATATGGCAACTAAACCATACCGTGTGGTTTTTAGAATTGATCCTAACGCTTATGAGCTTTAACTGCCTAAGAACATGAAAATTGATCCATTTTTCAATGTTGAAGATTTATTTCCTAACTAAGGCGCCTTTGAGTGAAATTTCTTCCTAGGCATGATGACAATACAATGGGAAAATTATCTAATCAGTCTTAAACCTATTGTATAAGTTCCAATTCAGTTATGAACTTTTCAATTTTATTAATTTATCCTAAACCTTTATGTGAAATTCAAATTTAGTTATTCCAATCAATTTTCATCGGAAATCACTAATATGATTTATCTAGTCACCGCTACCACCTTATATGGCATGCCACCACGTCAACGATTTCCAACGAAAAATGGTTAGATTGACTATATTAAAATTTCAATTAAATGTTGAAGACTAAATTTACAAAAATGAAAAATTTTGAACTAAATTGCATCCATACAATAGAATTTATGACTAATTAGATAATTTTCCCTCGTACGGGCTGAGTTTCATTCTTCCAAAGTTCTTCTCTGTCTCTCTACTCTTCTTGTCTTACCTCTCTAAATCTCTCCTAAAAGTTTTCTTCATTGAAACTTCAATGCTCAGTCGTGGATAGGTTTGTTGCAGAGCTGATAGCTCTTCGCCCCTCGGAATGATTTATCTAATCTTCTGGCCATTGACTTATACTCTTGAGAGGACAAAGTTAGTTGATCTCTCCTCAAAAGGGTAGTTGATGGTCATATGGATCCCGAGAGAGAGAGACCCTTTTAGTTATTCAAACCTTACTTACGCATTGACCAACTAACCAACCTACTTCACTCCTAACCCTAGCCCTTCCAATCCCCATGTCGATTTTCCCCCAAACAATAAACAACTTCTCTATCAATACTGAAAACGAATTGATCTCCATTATAGAACTGATATCATGAAAATGATTCGATGAAGAAGAAAGAGCAGAAATATTTATTTAAATTGCGAGAACGCTTCAAGGAAATCAGATGTAATATGAAAAGGTATTAGTCCACATAGTAGTATAAAAACACCAATTAGGTATTCGATCGAATACCTTAATTTCTGTCCGCTCTTCTATATGATGTAGTGATGACACAAGTTTTGTCATGTTGATTTGTTCAATGAAAATATTTTTGAAAACCCTAAAGAATGCACGTCATAAGAAAATAACCTATAGCTAATAAAATTTCATCCCAAGGACACTATGTATGAAATTGTTCCAAATAAAATTTTGTCCTAAGGATATGTCATGACAATGATCATAGGAAAAATGTTAATTTATTGTAAGCTCGTGGGCTTTCTTCCTTTTGCCGATCCTAGAGAAAACGGTACCTCCTTCTCATTCCGGACTAGTGTGCCCATAATTCATCTATTATTTCATTGCACACCCAGATATATAACACAGATATATATATATATATATATATATATATATATGTATGTATGTATATAGTGGGGTAATTTGGACGGACTCCCCCGGATCGTCCCTGGAAACTTCCCTAAAAATTGAAAAACTATAAATGCGTTCATGTAAGAATGATGCGTTAAAGACAACGTCAAACTACATTTAGTTCGCCTATTAAATGATTTCTTTTCTTTTTTTTTAATTCCCAGTAATTTTGATTACTTTCGGTTACCTAATTTGTCTTATGAACGGAGAGGGGCACTTATGTGGAAGGTAAACATTGATTGAATATTTAGATTTACGTTAGATATTAATTCAAAGATTCATTGACTGTCGTGACTTTGATGTTAGAGGTGAGATAGGTGAATGAGGAAGACCTGTCAGCAATTCATGAGCATCATTATCAGATCCAGCCCTGCGTTATCCTGCAGTTGTCCGAGTCACCATGGCACGAAGTTGTAGTAACTAGTGAACTAATCACACGATAATCGGGTGAAAAGTGGAGGATGTACAATTTGATTTGGATCATTTAATGTTAAATATAACTTTGTGCGAATTCAAATTATGAATGTTTTAAATCACAGATGAATTCGTTCATAAGATTACTGTTAAACCTAATAAAACTTCTAAGGAAAAACGGACACCAAAAGTGTCAAAATTGTTGTGCGTTATTAATTTGATAGTGGAACTTTACGCAAAATCATTTTAGATTTAAAATATTTTTGAAACACAGTAAGACTTATCAAGACTTTATCTGGACTTATCTGGACTTATCCTAGTAAGACTGTCCCTCTAAACACAGTAAATTAAAAACATATATCTTATTCCTCTTTTATTAGGGCGACCAAATACACCCTTATCATTCAGCTGAAGTTACAATGACCACCTAAAAATTACAATCATCTTGGAATGATTGATGAGTGTAAGGTACCATCACTTACAAGTTACAACCAATTGATGAAAATTATCACGTAACTGAAGAATTAATAAGTGATAGCACGATGGAGATATAAATTCTAAGAAGTCATCAAAAAATTCTAAATAAATATGTGTCAATATGCGCAATCTTTAAAGGTTTTAGCAATTTAACATCAACAAAAGATTTTGTCAACAAGTAGCCATGAAACACTTGTTAAAAATATTATATCGTCATTGTTTATTCATTTCACGGGAATAGTCAAAGTATTTTAGTTGCTTTTCACAAAATCCTTTAAAGAAAAAAATCAAATTTCAAACGCCACAAGAAATGAAAAGAAAACAAAATGAGCAAAAAAGTCCATAAAATCAAAATAAAATTAGTAAATTCCCAAATATTTTGAAAACGTTTGTAATTTCTCATTCTTGTTCGTAACTGCTCCTTCAATCATCGGCAGTTGCAATAACCTGCGAGCTGCTCTTTTGGTCCCGGGAAATTCCCTTTTTCCAACTTCATCGCGCTGACGATGATGCATGCGCAGAAGTGATCAACATTTTCTTGCGATATCAGCAGAAAAGCTTTTTATTTTCCCTTTCTGGAAGCCTTTCTGAGAGTAATATTCATTTATTTATCTTTCAAAAAGTATTCAGCCCAATTATCAGCACATGGTCACCTTCACGATCCAGAAGAAAGGGATCAAGGGATCACAGTTTAGGAAATCTTCCTTTATTTTCTCTCTTTTCATTCCATCCCCTCAGGAGACACTGGCGTTCGCACGGACAATGTCAGAATATATTCAACTGAAGTTTTCCATGTACAATTTGAAGCACAAATTTACATCTCCAGCTATGTACTGCTATATCCAGTAGAGCACCATCCATCTTTTTCCTTTTTTCCACAAAATAAAAATGCCAAAATGACAAAGCAAAAGTGCAATCAGGACCAAACCCAACAAAAGAACAGAAGAAAAGACAGTGTAGAATCGCTTAATTAGGACTCTTACAAGCACAGATCAGAAGGCAGAACCCGATATTGTCCCACTCTTTCTGCATATCTAAGTTCTTCTCTTCCAACCACAACCTGTTGTCCAATCCGCTCCTAGTCCTGAACATGAACACTGCATACCCATATCTCGGGTCGAAAAACCAGTCATGCGCATCCCACATCATGTCCACCAACACCCCGTCCACGTAAAGCGTTTGGTTCCCCCGAAAGTTCCACCTCAATCTCTTCACCTGGAAAATTTTCTTCTTGTCCACCATCACGGACAACACCGGATTCCGCGAATCTTGCTCATGAGCGTACTCAATCAGAATGTCGTGGCTTATGCCCGAACTGCTGAACTGGGCCTTTGCCGAATAGGGCGAATTGCCCGAGAAATGCACATTCCGAGAAACCAATGAGAATTTTGCGTTGGGTAACCCTGTTCTCAATCTGATCACATCCAGTTCTTCATTCATATCCCCAAGAAGCAGACCCAATTCCGAGTCAACCAAAACAGCAACATAAAACCCGTTGACTGGCTCTGGCCCGCTATCGAACTGAGCAGAGAGGAGATCCCAGAAAACTTCAATCCTCGAATTCCCAGATTGGAAACTTTTTGCGCCTTTCCTCTTCTGCAATTGCCAGGAGTTCGCACTACCCTTGGGAGGAGAAGATTTGTCGTCCGCGATGCTTATGGTCAGGCCTTGGCCCAAGAAATTGTTGCACCATGTGATCGTGATCACGAGACGCCTCTGATTGGAGAGCTTCGATTTGTAGATGCAAGTGACCGCATTTGGCATCGAGGGGACCGAAACTGGGGACAAATAGGACTGGTTTGAAGGCCCAGAACAGTAGGAGTCTGATACTTTGATGGCGTGTTCGCTGTAGCAAGTCACCACGCTCCTCATCGCAAGAGGGGATGAAAGCAATTTGCACAATAGAATCTGAAGAGCAGAAATGTAAATTGAAGGTTTGAGTGATTGAGGTTGAATTAATGAAGGAGAAGAGGAAAAAGGCCACTATCCCTTGCCTATACTAGAAGAAAAATGGGTGGATTATCGAAGGAGACAAACAGAGGTTCTCCTCGTCGCTGAGGTTTTCCATGTGAAGTATATTTTCATATTTCCCGTCGTAGTTATTGTGGGAACACAGATTTATAAAACTAATAATATGGGAGGAAATGAAATCCCTGCTTCAGGGGTATCCAGTATTGGCCAATAAATGTGATTCCATTACTAAGATAGATCTCCTTTATTAAAAATGGAAAGTGAGAATTAAAAATTTCACCTTCTTTATGATTTTCTCGTGACAGTTCAGAGGGCACAAATAACTACATATAAAAAACGATGGAGCTGACCTAGGCTACTGTAAATTTGAAATTAAGAAAAAGCAAAAAGAGACAAAATAAAAATAAGGAAAGAATTTGATGTGCCGCTTTGCTAAGATAATTTTTTCGTTTCCTCTGAGCTAATCTATATAAATAAATGCATGGCCAAAGGTTAGAGGGGGAGAGATTAATAATGGGTTTTCTCAACAACTCGAAGTCCTATCATTAGATTATAAGCAAGACAAAGGCATGGCCAGGGAAAAAGATCTTTACAGGTAATTACTGCTCTTGTCCTCTTCTGTTGAACGACGCACGAGGTGAGTATCGGCTTAGAGCACTTGACCGGTTATTGACTTAATGGTTCTACGGTGAGACAGTCAATGAGTAAAGTGTGCAATGGAATATGTATTTCCCAAACAAGAAGGTACCATGGAGATTGCTAATGATGTAGGGACAAGGTTGCCTTTATCAACTGATGAACAGAAAACACGCAAAATTCTTGGATTTCACAGAGCAAAATACTGAAATTTTTCAGTGTTAGGTAGATTTTCGAAGTTGATTGTAATTCTCTAATGTTGTTGGTAAAAGGATATGACTTGTAACTTGCTTATGGTAAACTTGTTCGTCAGTTATCAACATCATAATTAATTTGCCAATGTCAAAAATAATTAGTAGTTACTAACTTTATTTAAATATTACTAATATGGTCTATATATTACCAAGATTGTAATAAATTTACCAACATCCTAATAATATATACACACACATACATACATCTATCTGTATGCCGGTAAAGCTCATACTAGGTTAAACCACGTGGTATGCTAAAGTTCGAGCTTTACACAGGTTATCTATTTTTCATTCTCACTAGCAAATCTTTAGATACGTATAAATATTTAAGGATAGTAGTAAATGTATATGTAGATTCTATTTTGAAATACATATATATTGCTTCTTTGAAAATATTCGTATGATGAGATTCTAAAAGAGTACAATATAAAGATATCTATATCAGAAGTAAGAGTATTAACAAATTAATATTGAATAGAAAAGAAAAGATATGCTTAGAAAGAAAGTACAAAGCCAAAAAAAAAAAAATGGATAAATGCATGGGAAATCCTAAAATTTATCAAGAAAGTGCAATTGAGTTTTAAAATTTTCAGAAAGTGCAATCAAGTTATTCCATTAAGTTCATCCGACTTGGCTAATGGAAAATACTAACGTGTCTTTTTTTGTTATTTTCTATCTCCTATGTGGGGCTAATTTGGTTAAAACATGAAGTATAAGGAAAATGACTAGTTTTGATCTAATTATGATTTTTTTAACCTATATTTTATTTTAATTAGATTAACAAATAAGCTAAAAAAAGGAAGGAGGAAAACCAAGCACCCTTATTGTCATCGCCCTACTATTGTCGGAAAGGGCAACGATCATGGGACGATGGCCAACGGGGGTTGCCAAGCTCACTCAATCTAGTTGAGAGCCTGATCTTGGCCATCTGGGTGAGGGTCAACAAGCCCTCACTTGCAGTTAACAAGGGTCACCAACCATTAGCCAAGGCTTAAGGAGGGCTTGATCTTGGCCATCTAGGTGAGGATCAACAAGCCCTTACCTGCAGTTAATAAGGGTCACCGACCATTGGCAAGGCTTAAGTACACTTGCTAGACATAGCCCCACCATCATCAGCCCTTAGCCAAGATCTAATGGCCCTCACCCATATCTAATTGAGGGCTATAGGCTTGCAAGCTCGTGCTTGTGATCTGCGAGGCCATTGTCCCACCACCACCAACCCTTTTTGTCGATGGTAGGGGTCGATAGTGGTGTGGTGGCAGCGGCATGGCTTTTTTCCTTCCTTCTTTCTTCTTTCTAAATTTAACTTTTCTTAATCTAATTTAAATAAAATTTGGGTGAAAAAATCAAATTTGGACGAAAACATCATTTTAACCTTATCTTTCATGTTTTAGCCACATCAACGCTATAAAAGAGAGAAACTAGCAAAATATCATGTTGGCACTTTTCATTAGTCAAGTTTAATGGAATGACTTAATTGCATCAATTTGATAAGTTTAAAAACTTGATTACTTTTTAAAAGTTTTAGTATTCAATTGTATTTCTTGACAAGTTTTATGACTTCCAATATATTTATCAAAGAAAACTAGAGGTTACTTTAGATTATTATATATATTTCAATAATAAGTAGCATATAACAAGTAATGACTCTTATGATTGAAAATTTTGTATTAATATCCATTATAAAAAAGAATTGGCAAATAAAATTTTGTTAATGACTCAACCTTAAAATCCTTACTGAAAATTGGCACAAAAATGACAATGAGTTTGGTTTAGTGGTGACAATGTGATATCCTGATTTTCAGGTTCTGCTTTCGATTGGATAAGTTAGGCATTTCATCGACGCGCCTATAGTGCTATTCTCTAGGATGGCCACTCACGAGATAACTAGCCTATCCGGTGAAGCTATTAAGGGATTTTAACGCAATAGACTTGAGAATTCGACCAGAAATCGACTGCTCGACCGTGCTAGTCTGCAAGGGTCATTACGGCATTGTCAAAATCGATCAGAGATTAGGGATAGGTCGATTCGACTAAAATATGTGATCAAAGTGTGGGTGATTCCACCTGATTGCAAAATTCTCGTTGATCGGCACTAGACCGATTTTCTTTCGTTTTGGGTACCCTGTGCCCGTAATTGAAACCTTGACATTTTCACGACAACCGAGAGTCGCCAATGTGTCAAAAAGGTACGTTGTGGCTCGAAGAAAATCGACCATGGGTCAATTGCACCAAAAATTCTTAAAAGCTACTCGATAAGTTAAGGTCACGCTAAAATCGCATCAGATTGAAATTAATCGCGAATTTGAACCTGATTTCAAAAATTGAAAGTTCTGTCATGTCACTATTCATTTTATGAACGTTGACTTATCTTTTGAGGAATTTTTAGTGAGTTCAGGATTTTTACGAAAAATCAATTCGGACGATTCGGAAAAGAACGGAAATTCGGATGAGCCAATTTGAAAGGATTTTTGGCCTCCTAAGTGAACTATTTGGTGAGAGGAAATTGTAGAAACCATGTGGACTTCTTTCTCAACAAAATTGGACATCAAATTGGAGAATTGATGAAGGAATTGAGTCTTTATTTGTAAAATTCGGAGGCTGGTACGAAGGCTACAACTTGTGGACATCAACTTGGTTATTTGTGGAAAAATTGTGCAAGAATGTATAGGGGACAAAAAGGGCTTTGAGTGAGAGCTTGTGTGACCAAGAATTTTGAGTATAGGATATTATTTGACTTTTTCTTTTTCACCCTTCTTCGGACTATCCCTCTCGCGTGTTTTCCTCCGTTCGACCACCTCTGTCACTTTCTCCCCTTTCTTCTTATCCTTTGACCTTGTGGGCTCCTCTCTATTTCTCTCTCTCTCGCACACCCCTCCCCCTTGACCGACATATCTCTTTCTCCCTTATCTCTTTCCCTCACGCCCACGTCTCTCTCTCTCTTTCTTAATTTTTCACGTTTCCTTTTCACCTCCTGGCTGACAAACCTCTGCTCCCTTAACCCCTTCCCCTTGGCCGCTCCTCTTTCATTTTTATTTTCCCTGCATATTTTCTACCCCACCGAACCCCTCCTCCGAATTTGCTGCTCCATTCTCCTTGTGCAACTCCACCGTTTCTTCTCTGCCGCAGCCCGCTGCCACGTCTGCTTTGTCTCTTTGCAGCCATCGAGTCAACTCCAGCGTCCAGCAGCCCCTTGGCGTTGACTCCAGCAGCGACGGAATTCTGCTGCTTCCCATCGAGCGACCTCACGCCCCCAAGCCCAGCAGCTCCTTTGACGCATCCCTCCTCTGCCCGTGTCCCTCACGGCTAGCCTATCTTCAGCCCATGTCAGCTCGGTTTTCCCCTCTGCAGTTGTCGCGCCGCCGAAGTCAGCTCAATCGTGTCCCCACCAAGCCCCGACCAGCAAGCTCAGCCAAGCAGAACCGAAGGCAGCAAGGGTTCATGGACTGTTGGGCCTGTTTTTAGGCCCGTCCCAACCTTGCTTGGTGCTCCCACTTCGAAATTTATCGGCCGCCATCGCGCCGCCATTGCCGTGGACTCACCGACTCACAAATCCAATGAGTTTACTCACTAATCTCCGTTTATGAAGTTAATTATACTTAAGGGTTGATTAGTTTAGGCTAAGTATGGTTTAGGTGGTTAGTTAGAACAAATTAGTGATTTAATGATTCGATATTGCATGTTAGGTGGTTAGAGTAGTGCACTTAGCAAGTAGATAAGTTGTAGTAATTATCTATATAGGTTCGAAATTTTTCCGAGCCGTCTCAACTTTTAATTAGACTTTTTCAGCCTAAGTGTGCATTTTGGCTATTTATTGGTATTTACTAATTGATTTTCGTAATTATTTAATTAATTATTATTTTCGGAAATTAGACCGGGATAGTCGGTGACCGGAATTTTATACTGATCGCAATAGTGTGATTTTTTTTTATTTAATTGAGTGCTAGATTGTGCAAATTGAGTGTGATTTGTAATTTTAGGAATTTGTCCCAAAATTTAATATTTTCAATATTTAATTATAAAATACCGGGCGTCAGTTTACAATGCCAAAAATGTGTTTATGGACTATTGGAATTAATGGGATTTTCAAAAGGGAAAATATTGTATTTTGGTTAAGGTCGACTGTGTATCCACACACGATTATTTTTATCGGGTATGATAAAAATGGTGAAATTATTAGATGATCAGGATGGTGTACTATATCAACCTGTGGGCTTTGATATGTCAGCTTTGGGTGAGCAATATACCGGTATACTATATCAGTCTGCGGGCTTTGATATATCGGCTTTGGGTGAGCAGTATACCTTAGCAGCTTTTGGTGAGCATTGGGAATATATTATATCAGCCTACGAGCCTTGATATATCAGCTTAGGGTGAGCAATATACTCTGTTATCAGCTTCTGGCGAGCTATGTTTATTATCAACTTTGGGTGAGCCATACTATCTATCTTCACCTTAGGGTGAGCAGTTCTTGATATGATCGAACTAGATAGATAGTATTGAATGAGTGGACAGAGAGATGGTCTCAATAACATGGATTCGACTGAGTTGATTGATCGATAATTTGATCCGATTTGATGCTTTGATGTGTTGAAATGATTCATTGAATTCATACATTATACTGACTTGCAGGAATGAATGGAGGCAAAGGTAAGTCCTATGACTCGTGTTTGTACTTAGGCAGCCCTTGGGGCGTATTTTCTTCCTAGTCGAGACTTAGGGGTGAACTTGCTGAAACGTCGTCTCACCCCGTTGTGGGATAACATTTTCAGGTCCTTAGATGGCAGTTGAGGAGGACCCGAAGCTTCAGAGTTTGATGAAGAAGAGACTGAAGAATCGGCGAACATGTCTGACTAGTGGGTCATAGGACAGTTCCCATTTTGTTGAGCCAATATTTTATAAATAGCCTAGTATTGTGTATAAATCTGAAGTGTTTATAAAAGGCTTGTTTTGGTTGTAAATTGTTGCCTGCCTTTCTATCCCATCTTGTTCTTGTCTGGGGATTTATTATTCGCTTTCGCATGCGATTAAAATGAATGGGTCGGCGACGCGTCCTAGGACGTCGCTAGTTAATCGACCATAGAGGGATGGGCAGGCGCTCGGAGGATTGGGGCATGATAAACAAAACAAGCATTCCAAATTCCAATCATGACAAATTTCGAAGCAAACTTTGCAAAGATAGAAAATGGGTTAAATGACAAGAAAATGAGACAAAATTAACGTCATTAGAAAACTCAAGATGTGTTCTAAGACTTTTTAGAGACATCAAGCTCAATTAATGTCATATTCATGCTCAAATGATGGCAATTGCAAAAGTGTGCAAATAAGTTATAAGCATGGAAAAACATAATGCACTATACTAGGCTCACTAAACTACCTAAATGATGCATGAAAATTGTGACATTCAAACTTGATATGGAGCAAAATGCGATGAACAAGGTTTGATTAAGATATTTAACACTAGATCAATGCACAAAAAATCACACAAATTCATGAACGTTAATAAGTACCTTATCATTAAGAAGCACTCATGACAAAACATATGAGATTCTCTCAGCAGCACTATGTTAACTTCGCAAGTGAATTTCACATAGCAAACGACATTCAAATTATGCATGCCATACATCATTTCGAAGCTTATGATGCCCTTTAAGTATGTTTACAAGGTATCATGCACCAATTATGCTCTTAAAGAGCTCAATTGAAGACATTTTCACAGAAACACAATCAGTCATAATTACAACAGAGATTGCACAGAACATAGATAATTTTCATTAATCTAATGTCATGATAAAAATCCACGAAAATTCATATGTATAGAATGCAATGGAGACTCGAACCTCTAGAATATCAAAACTTGGCATGGGAGGATACTTAAGTGCCAAAAGTAAGGAAATGCACACTTAAATGCCAAAATCAAAGTAAAATCAGTTAGTTAAGTGTCAACAGAGAGAAAATCTGGCTAAAATGATGATGTGGTGTCTTTCCAACGAGACAAGTGCAAAACGACGTCGTTTTGCATGCTTACGTGGCTAGATTAAGCCAAGATAACGTCATTTTGCTAACGTGGCTTGATAATTAATATAAATATTAATTCAATTAAATTTAAAACTACGTCGCTTTGGTTCTTCTTTGCTGGCTCAACTCTTTGGCGAGCCACATAGAAGAGTTATACTATTAAAAAATTGCCTCATAGGATTTCTGGTTAAGATCGTCGGACTTGCCACTCAGGTATCCTAATTTTCAAAAAAAGTGTTATTGAAGTGTATCTTTTGTAACTTTTGACACTTAATTAAGTGTTTTCCTATGCTAAATTTTAGCACTTGCGCTGTTCTTTTGCCAAATGCAATGTCACAATCATTTCTCGTGAAGACATCAAAGTCCATTTTGGTTCACAAAACTCTATGTGAAAATGGGAAAATGGGGCAAAGCATTCAACATCGCAAATTGTAGCAACTCAAACATGAGTTTGCGCAAGCAAATCACCTACCTAACAATGACCATTTGACGCAATCTATATCTTGTTATAAAGTTTATGAAATGTCCTATGACTCTTATGAAGGATGCAACTCCAATCAAGTGTGTTTTTGCTAGCTCATTTCTAAATAATCACATGTCGGACTCAAACAACGCAGATCAACATGAGGATGATTTTTTGAGGAGTTTCCTAATCAAATCTATTCCAAAAAAATCTAGAAAAAATATATATCATGATCAAAGAAATTTTGATGAATTTTCATGAAGAAACCAACCACAAATCAAAACACAAAAATCGACCAAAAATCGAGAAAAAGTGAATACCACGAATCAATAGAACAACAAACAGTGGCAGATTCTAGACTCAGCTCTGGACGTGCAAAAATCATATCGGTGTGTTCTATGGCTCATTGGAAAGATATTCGAATTGTCTTTGACTTTCATGAAGAATTTGAACTCATAAACCACATTTACAAGCTTATATCAAGTCATTTTTCAGATCAGCTATCCAATCATCCAAAAATTGTAGATCAAGTTCCATCTAGCAATCAACCATACTCAAACCATCATCAATCATCCACATCTATTCTAAATCATCCTAATCATCCTATAATAGGCATAATTATTATCAAATAAGTCCCAGTGCGAGCTCTAGCCCCAATCTCTTGGTGAGATCTCGCTTCATCGAGCTCAAGATTAGATATTTACCTTTGTGCGATTGTTGATGAAACAAACTAAATCAAACCACGATCGGACCACCACAATAACTCAAGGACGTTAAGGATCATCCAATGGAGGCTAGGGATGCTAGAAAGGATCGGATCAGCACCAATTGCCAATTGTGTGCATGGTCCGGGTTGGTCCGGGCCACCTCCTAACCCTAGGACCAACCCGTACAGTGTCGGTCCTCAATTTTTAGGACCGAGGACCGACCCAATGGGTTCGGTCCGGTTCCAAGGTCAACCCGGGGCCGATCGATAATTTTTTTCGTCTTATTTTTTATACTCCCTAAAAAAGCAAACCTACAAATTCAAATTACACATCCATCGACAATGCGACATTGTGCAACTAAATACCAATACATATTTAGCAAATTTAAGATGACACAATAATAGAAATTTCGTACTTGCTAACCGTTCATCGAGATATGGGACAAGATGGAAAGTTCTTGTAATCATCTATCTTTAATATTCATAACACCATATGCAAAAGCGTTTTCCTGCATTTGATCACGTAGAGTCCACTCAACCAAAAAATGAGCTTCACACCACTTGACTAGCAAATCACCATAGCAACTATAGTACTACTCTACTCTTCAAAAACTTATACCATTTGACACAAATTGAAAAGCAAAGTGCAGCTGAAATTCATTAGTAAAATACAATTAAACCATAAAAAGTTCAAAATAATTAATATAAACCATGAATATATAACTTCACATCTTGTTAATTCACTTCAACTTCTAAACACCTGAAAACAAAACAAACGACACATAATTAATACTCAACAAAAGTTTTAAATTGAAATTACCATCAGTGCTATTAATAGAACATCTCAATATAATATAATATAACAGACATTTTACTTAGGTTTGAATATATAAAAGATTTATAAATAATATAATATAATATACAGGGTTGGTCTAGGGTTGGACCGACCCAAAACTCTTAGGACCGAGGACCAACCCGCATAGTGTTGGTCCTGGAATTTTAGGACCAAAGACCGACCTAGTCCCCTTGGGAACTGGACCAGGATCAGCAGGGTTGGGCCGGTCCAGGGTCGGTCTAGGGTCGACCCTAGACCGCTGCTCACCCCTACCAATTGGTCGCTGGTTCATTGGTAAGGAGAATTGGGTCCAATTGGTCCCAGTTTGAACCACTAATGAAGAAATAGCCACCAAACCTCTTTCGATGGCTTTCGAATGGGCCCCGACCACCAAAAGGTCAGAAACTTCTTTATGGACTGATTAGCAGTGCTCGGATGGCCAAAAAAGGGCACCAAACCACCGATCGAAGTTGCTAATCTCTGCTGACTCACCATTGGCTTGGATGCCAATGAGGTGGATCACAGAAAAAAGAGGCTAAACGGGAGGCTCTAGCTATCCTTGAAGCGTCAAATGACCACGACTGAAAAAGAAGGAGGCTGGGGGAAGTTAGCAAGGGTGGAGCGTTGCCGATGGGGCTCCGGCAAGCGATAGGAGGTAGGCAAGCGGTGATAGCAATGGGGTGCGAAGGAGAGAGAGAGAGAGAGAGAGAGAGAGAGAGAGAGAGAGAGAGAGAGAGAGGACCTAATTATGGGCAATTTTGTAATTTCACAAAACTCAGGGGCATTTCAGCAAAATATGGAAAATTTAAGGGCATGGTAGAGAAATACACACGACGGGACGTTCATGGGTGGTGGTCAAACACTAAGAGCAGGCCGATGAAGGGCCAAATCAACCTCCTCCATTGGTGGCCGGTCAAACCGATTCACACTAGTTTAATCGATTCAACTAGTTTTTGGGTGGTTTGGTCCTTGGGCCTCTAAATTTTATGCAATTTAGTCCTTTGAAAGGAAATCTTGTTTAATTTGAGGAAAAACAATCCAATTTAAAGAGAAATGATCTGATTTCGAAAAAATTAGGCCAACTAAATCATATAAAAGCAATCCAGTAATTTTTTATGGGCCTAATTGCTTAATTAACATGACAAATATTGGACTTACCTCATGGATACATGTGATTGGACTATCTAGACTAAACTAGACAATTTCATGTAATTTATTACTCAAAATTGCAAATTAATTGAAATTGAACTTAATTAATATTGCAAGGCACCTCTTGGATTAATTGCCCATTCTTAGGGTAACTCATAGCATCCAAATCGACCTTGTATTGATGGCACGGCTTTCACACTAAAATTGAATTGAGATATAATTGTGAAATTGGGTCTTAATTATCAAAACTAAATCTTAATCTTAAATGAGTCAACTTAAATTTCATCAATTGGAGTTCATTAGCTTTGTTTTCCTATGCTCAAGAAGGCTAAATTCCTTAAATTGATAAGCTCTTGAATGAATTTCCTAAAATAGACCCTAGATTCAAACTTATCTAATAAAAATGAGTGGAATAGAAGTGCTTGTTCACAAATAAGGTAAAATTGATTTGGACCCTCTAATTAAGGCTAAAAATGACAATCCACATTTCGACACAACCGATCTTGAAATTGATTGAACGAGTGAATGGGTAATGATTCTTAGATCAAATGTCATTAAATGAACTAAGCATAATTATGAACATTACGAAAGTAATTTTATTTTTGTCTAATTTTGGACCTAAAAACAAAAAATTCACAAAAGAAGGTTTTTAATCAATTTTCGTAAAATTTTTTATACTAAAGTCAAATTAAAGAAAAAACAAGATAATTTGTGAATTTTTGTGTTTTCCAATTTTTTTGGTCAAAAATTTGATCAAAGGTCAACATTTTAGTTGACTCTTCCTAAAAGGTTAATTTTTTGGTCAAATCTTTAAAATATTTGAAAATTAATTCAACTAAAGTGAAATTAGAATTGTTTAGAATCTTTTTGTGCAAAAAGTCAACTTTTGACCAGGGTTGACTTTTTTGTTAACCCTTTGACCAAAAAGTCAACTCAAAAGTTAACCGTTTAACTTTTTGAATTTTCAATGAAAATGAATGGCAAATTATTTAATAATGACAACAAAAATGACACTTTTGTTCAAGAAATGGGCTCCATCATGATCAAAAACCCTAATCTCGAGTTTTCTACCTTTATCAATACGTCAACTGCTAGATGTCAATCATGGCTTGTAAGACCTAGAGATTGATCGGGATAATCAATTCTCTTAGGAGTACTAATGTGTTAATGCAAGTCTTACTACCAGCTCAATGATGAACCTAGGGATATCATACACTATAACCAATTCACTCGATCGGACATAGCCCACTCACAAGAGCTGTTCTCTTGCTCACCCAACTTTTGGAGGAAGTAGTCAATAACTTGTTTGAGAAGTTATAGACTAGCTTCTGGAGGAAATGGTCAATAACTTATTTGAGAAGTTAAAGACCAACTTCTGGAAGAAGTAGCTTCTGGAAAATGTAGTCAATAACTTCTTTGAGAGGTTAAAGACTAGCTTCTATAGAAAGTTAAATGTTGACTTCACAATGACATTATAAATAGAGGAGAGAGAGGGTGAGTGGGTTATGTTAAGAAAAAGAGAGAAAGAGAGAGAGAACTATATGGTTAGCAAACGGTTGCTAACCATGTGCAGAGGATTGTCTCCATAAGATTGTTAGCACAATTACAATAATGATTACCTGCAAGCTCTTTTTCGTTCGAGGTGCATTGGTGGTGTGTCTGAACTAGAGGCCCGACATTTGTGGGGTTCAAACTAAAGAACATTTGAATCAAGTCGTTTAAAGCACGCTTCAAGAGGTAATCCGTAAAACCCCTTTGATATTTTGATTTTTGATTAAAACGCACAAACAACGCCTTTGGAGGAACATGTATAGTAGAATTTTATCTTTGCTTCCGTTGCGTTTATGTTTATTTAGCCTATACATGTTCCGTAAAATCCCAACAGTCATGCTATATCGTTTGGATAAATTAAGTGCTGTTGATAGCCGTTGAAAATTCTTGTCACAACACAACCTAGCCATATCCTTCTACCACTATTTTAGTGAGTCTAAATTTTGGTCAAACCACTATAAAAAAAAAAAAATTAAGTTCCCACATATTGTTTTAATGATAACAAAAAGTAACGTATTTATTTATTTTTAGATGCAAAATGACCAAATTATGCACGTACAATGTCTCACAATCCTATGGATTTTTTTTTTTAGCTTTTAGACTTGTGGGAGGTAGACTTAATCATGGGTCTCCCCGAGCTAAGAATGTAACATCCTCAACTTCCGATCCCATAAGGATCAGCCATAAGGTCCTAAAAGGATCAATCATGGACCATTGGCCATGGATCGATCGGTTCAATCGGCAAGGGATCGTGGTTCGGTCATAGTCCGACCAACCGACTTGGTCATGAATTGGTCGAGGTGTTGGCCTCGAATTTTCTACCAACCATACTGACGGGATAGGATCACCAGCTCATAAGATAACTTTTTGATCATGAGAATTGGTCACGGGATGATTTTGGATCGGCAGATGGTCATGGGTCGATCCGACCGGTCGCAGTTTCTAGTCACAGGTGATTCCGCCTGGTTATGTACCGATACACGGACGATCCGAATTGATCAAATGAAATCGTCTTCCGATCAAAAATGCATCATTCGCTACTTATTTTTTAGTGATCGGAACTGATATTGGAATTGGTGATGTCCGATCATGGATTGATAATGCATCGACCACGAACCTTACCGATGGATTGGGTGCCGATCGGAATGAGCCCAGGGATAGACTCGACTATTCCGTCACTACTTCTAAGGTCCATGAGTGCATTGACTTAGTTCTAGGATATGGGTATCTTTAGGATTGATCTCAAACCGATCAAAGGACAATCGATCCTATTGGTGGACCGACCGTCCAAAGGAGCGGTTTGGGCGAACATGGGACGTGATAGCCGAACCTCGAGTGTGCGTGATTCAATTTTTCGAGGTGTACCTAATGATCCCTTCTCCAACCCCAAAACCAACTTGGATGATTGAATTCTCTAGATCGCTTTATTAATGAAGAAAAAGACAAAATAAAGAAATTTCTAGAAACCCCTCATTAAATGAAGGGGTGAGTTGTTCTTTGAATAGTCAAAATTCATGACGGCGGCCAAAATATCTTTGAAGATTCTAGAAAAGGCGGCACACAAGTGGACAAATTAGAGAGCGATACACGAGTCCTCATTAATGACCAAATGTTCTAAAATTGCCGAGTTTGCAACTGTGGCACCATTCTTATCAAACTCCATTAAATGTTCATTAAATGCGGGATATAGGTGGACCAATGGAAGAGTGAAAAGCGAGCCATCATCGATGATGCCTATAAGCTAGAATGCCAACCAAGATAGCTATGCCACCTCATTCTTTTAGGTGCAATAAGGCTTGCCAACTAAGGACTTTAGGTGGGACACTTGGAAAAATTAGAGTGGACCATTTGGCTTGGTAATGATGGCTTGAGATTTGCCTTAGAGAAGAAGTTAATGACTTATAAGCTTAGGTGTCCTCTAAAAGCTTAGGTTATGATGAGCCTCAAAGATAGCCCTGGTGAGCAAGGCAAAGGCCAACCAATTAAGAGATGACGTTAGGCATCAAAGGGGCTTATGTGTCCCTTAGGACCATAGGCACATCATGAGCCTAAATTGAGCCTTGGAGAGCAAGTCAATAGGTGGTCCAATAAGAAGATGGCAAGTGTTCTCTTAGGACCCTAGGCATGCCACCTTGCAAACTAGGCTTGCCACCTTGATGGCATAGCCGTGCCACTTAAAGAATTGTGATTAGGCTACTTGGATGAGTAATGATAAGGTTTGAGACTATAAATAAAGGAACCACCCCATTCATTTTTACCTTGAGCCCTCTTTTCTCCTCTTGCCCTTTACACGCCATTATTCAGCTTCTCTTGACCTTGCACCATCGCCCCTCATCAAGTAATTCAAGCTAGTGCTCGAGGTTCATCCAAGTAAGTAAGATCCCTATGTCTCCTCTAAGGCGGTAGTCTCGATTGTCAAGTCTAATTAGGTGCTCACCCGTCAAGCCGTGGGTAAGATGTTGGATCTTTTATATGGTTTTGCTCATGTTTGTGCTTAAACGTGTTCATGCTCAGAATGAGGCCGAGGTTCGTTCGAGTTGAGTTCATCACAAGGCAAGGTCACCCCAAGCCATAAAGCCTCGGATTTGGCATAAATGGGACGTCGGGTCCAAGCCTCGCTAGGTGCAAGAATCGCTTAAGGCCGCAAGGTCTTAAGTTGACATTGAGGTGTGTCGGTCTTATGCCTTGATCAGTACGGGGATCACCTAAATCCACAAGGTCCTGGTAAGACACCAAGCATGCCAATTTCTATAGATTAAGTGGACGCGGGGACTTTGTGCTTGGCGTTGAATGAAAATGCGAACCGAGGGTCATTCTTGATACATGTGTATTCGCATTGGTTGGAGCCGAGGTCTGTCAAGCTTGGGATCGTCACTAAAGCGAGGTGTACCCAAGTCTCGAAGTCTTGGATCAATATTGAGGTGTACCATTTCTGAGCCTTGTCCGGTGTGGGGATCAACGCTAAGTGATTGATTCAAGTTATGGACCAAAGATTGTTCCCAACATATTTGCTAGTGAAGTATAAGAAACTCAAGACACACGAATGAATGAGCACACCTTCGGGCCATGCATGTGTTGGATAAGAGAAAAGATAAGAATCGACTCGTGTGATACATTTATACATACATTTAAAGAGGACAAAGCATTTGTCACCACATAGCGTTGGTGGCGATGTCATGTTCATTAAACGGGATGCCTTGGCTAAGCTAGGATGTGATATCCAAACTTCGCCGAGCCTCAAGTACGTAACGGTCCATGCCATGTCGACAAGTTCATCGTTGGACTACGTTATGGACACAATTCACGGCCAATGTTTCGTCACTACCATCATCGTATCGGACAGTCACGTCTCATCACGTCCCCGTGGAACCACCTCATTGTCACATCTTCGCCGCATCATGACAACTCAATCATCATCTAGCCTATCATCTCAGTTAAATTTTCTTTGTGGAATGCCATAAACGAGACCGATGTTTGCATCTTCACCCATGTCGCCAAGCTGAGTCCCATGTAAATTTTTCGTCAATTCCATGCAAGTCACTCCTACCCTATGCACGTTACTCGGATTACGCCCAACAAACGAAGCAAAGGACCAGCAAGCGAAGGACCAGGAACCTCCCGCCCTTAGCACTTTCATGCCACCGCTCCACCTTCGGTGGTCGACAAAAGGGAATTCTTGACCACTGAATTGGCAACCACGTTGCTGCCATCTCCCTCAAGTGGCACAAAGAACCACCTGCTGTGGCCATGTCTCTCCCACCTGCCCTCCATTTGAGTTGCCACCGCAAATTTGCAAGTGTTGACTAGTACAGTTAACAAGTGGAGAGACCAAGGAGAAGGGGGACTGTTCTTCTTCTTCCCTCGTTGACCATAGCTAATTGATTTTCAGTAAAAACCTCACCCAAACCTCCACAACTCCGCCCGTGTTTCGTCGCTCAACGCCAACCACCGCACCACCTAGCTCCACCACTGTCTCACCTTATTTTTGTTGCCAGCCAAGAGAGCTCACCCCTTTGCCGTTGCTCAGCCCACGTCGCTCATGGCTCCGCCACAGCTCACATTGCCATCGCATTGCTTCGCCACCAGCTGCACCCACAACTCACATTTCACGAATTAGAGGCAAGTGGTGGCCCTGTTTTTCTATATTATGTGGTATTGTAGTTACTCGAATTTCCATTCTAGGATCAACCAAAATTTTGAGTCTGAATGCTTCGAGCTACCGTGATTTGAGTCTGTTTGCATGTCAAGTGAAGCTGGATTTGATGACAGTCATGCATGGTGACGACCATCAGCATGGTCAGCACTGATTCGGGTTTGTGAGGTTGTGAACAGTGTTGATCGTTGGATAGATGGTACTAGTCTTCCCTAGGTCGAATTTTGCTAGTTAGTCCGGTCCTGACTCGGTCTCGGTCTTATTCGGGCTTGGGTGTGTAACATCTAAGCAGTACATGAGTGATCGAAACCGTAGTGGTTCGAGCAAGTTATGTGGTCTCGCAAGGTTGGAACAAATTAGCGTGTGCCGTGAGGTTAGGACAATTTTGCATTGGATAGCCTAGCATATAGACCCTAGAATTCCTTAGGCGGACCGTGGATTTGAGTTGACTTGAGAATAGTGTCGCTTCAGTTAGAAAATGGCCTTGGTCTCGTGTATCAGTAAGTGATCGGTCTAGATATGGTAGATGGCATTAATGGAATCCTTAAGTGCTGGGCCATGGATTTAATTGATATTCATACCATCAATCCATTTGTGGCAATGATGCCCCAAGTGTCGGGATGCCTGGAGGGGCGTGAGAATGGTGCCCTCTAGATGCCTAGGGAATGTGATTGAGCCCCGGAGGTCCTCGCAATGCCAGGTGGGTGCGAGATGCCTAGAGGTATAACACGACACGCTCCGGATGCCTGAGGATTGAAATAAGGAACCGGAGGTCCTTGTGATGCCAAGTGGGATGCGAGATGCCTGGAGGGGTGCAACACGGGTCCCTCTGGAAGATGGCGGCAGTTAGAACCAAAGTCCAATCAACTATTGAATTTTATTGAATGTCTATTTACTTCCTGGTGTGTTATTTTGTGAAATTTCTTTAGAGTCATGGTAATTCAAGTATTTCAATTTCTCGCATTGCATGCTCAGGGTCTCGTTAGATGAGTAGTGGTAGACTTATGTAATATGGTCTAACAGGCTTTCATTTGCTGAGTGGTTGTCCTCACCCCTTGTGGAATTATTACATTTAAGAGACGTAGTTATGCCGCTCCAACCCGCGTCTTCTACCATGCTCTACAGCATCCCTATGGACCTTAGGTGGGATCAAGTGGAGCACGTGGACCTCGACTTCCCAAACGTCACATTCATCCAGATCACAGTGATCCTGACAGTGGACACCAGTCTCACTACGAGCCCCATGCTAATGGGGTTCATAGCGCTATACGCCTGAGTTAATGGGCGTACAGTGGGGCCGCTTCCACTTCCGGATGACGACGACAACGGTTCGAGTGGGGTCGAGTAGGCGAAGGACCTGGGGAAGGATGGTAGCATTTTTGGACAACCAAGACGTGATGTGAAGATGATCATGTGAATAGACTGCAGGATGGTGGGGACAAAATTTTGGGTTAGCTAGATGATGCGGGAGCATCCAACATAGTTCCATCGACCTACTCAGAACCATCGATGCTTATCCAAGCCAAGAAAGAAATCGGGCATTATGTACTTCAATGGATCATTTTGAATTAATAATGTCAATTACTTCTCGGTACTTTGTGGTATATCGATAACTACCAATGGGAAGTCATTTTAAATGTCTTGTATGACCAATTGATGAAGTTACGGGAGGATTATTTTCTGGTCAAAGGAGGAGCAGGAATTTTGGGAAAGCCAAAGGTTCAAGAAGGCGGTTCAAGAATACGGAAAGCTAAAGGTTCAAGAATGCAGAAGGCCAAAGATTAAAGGCATTTAGTTCCCGTGTTAATAAAGGCTTTTCTTAAGTTTCTAGGTGTCTTTATTTTTATGTAGCTCAAGAGTCGGAGGTTTAAGTTCCTATGTGTCTTTATTGTTATGTAGTTCAAGAGTCGAAGGTTTCAGTTCCTCGGCTATTAAGGTCTGTTTTTAATATTTATTAAGGCTAAAATCCTCCTATAAAGAGGGGAAAACTATCCAATGTACGGGAGATATACGAATTTGATCAATGAAAATTGTGAGATTTACTCTGCTTGAGTGAACTCCTTCGGAGAGTGGATAACTCCTTTCGGTCTCTTTATCCTTAGAGCATAGATCACTCCTTGGTGGTGAGCCAAGAAGCCCTTTATCCTTGGCTGGTGGAATCTTTAGGCCTTGGTGGTGAGCTTCTCCTATCCCGAAGTCCTTTATCCTTGGCTAGTGGAAGCTTTAGGCCTTGGTGGTGAACTTTGTAGATCTCGATCCTCTTCCTTGGTTGGTGGCATGGCCTTTATACCTTGGAAGGAGATTGCTCTATCTTTTCTTATTCCTTTTCATTTCTTCCCCGTATACACTACTCCATACACTTAACCACAAAAATCCCCTCATAAAAAAAATCCATTCTGGAATCACTCACCCCATCACGCATCACGAAAAATGGGACTTTTTGGCCTTAATGTACGGACTGGAGTCGTCTAAAAATATAAATAAATAAAAATGCCTGGTTTTATATTTCGTGTGCATCGTTCTAAGTTATAATGGAGTCGTCAATGCGCGCTTCCGCAATGAAAATAATAGTTATGACAAGAAACGCTATGGCAACCCTAATGGGTTGAGGGTCATCACATAGGATGCCTGGGTATGAGCCCGGATGCCTCGGGTAAGCTAGCCCCGGGATGCCCTAGTTGAGCCAAAATACCTAGGTTGAGCCCGAATGCCTTGGTGAGCTAGCATTAGGATGCTTCGGTTGAGCCGAGATGCCTTGGTTGAGCCATGATGCGTAGCTTGAAGCTGGATACCTTGGTTGAGCTAGGAGGGCCTGATTCAGCCAAGACGACGGTAAATGGATTTGCATAAGTGTTGGTATATGCATAAGTGTGATATGTTGATATATTTATTAATAAGCTAAAGGTAAGTATGCATTGAAGCATGTAGCGATGGACGTTTGCATGTAATCAAGGATAGCAACAAGTTTGCTATTGATCTGCCATCGACATTGCTTACAAGTGTTGTACTTGCTAAGCTTTAATGATGAGGTGTTTTCCTAGTAGAGTACTAGGAATTTTACTTATTGAGTCTCCACAAAACTCATCCCTCATCTTTTAGTCTTGTAGGCATGGAAGTTTCATGTCAGTTTTGGGAGCTGCAATCATGCTAAAGAAGATAGGATTTCCCTTGGCTTATGTGGAAAACTTGTACTATAATGTAAAAAGAAAAGAGGGCCCGTAGAGAAAGGGCTTGTAAAAGTATTGTTATAATATAAATTAGTGTGTTTTGCTTAATGTAGGTCTCAGTTTTCCAACTGTTATTTGTTCAGGGAGTTGTTTATTCACATTTCCGCATATGCATGATAACAAGATAAAAAGAATCGGGATGGCAACAAGCTTGGGACGTCGCAAAAATAACCCCTTGGAGATGGAGTTGGGGTCGTGACAAAGAAGCCCAAAGCAAATATCAAGCTGAGGCATGCATATTTGTTGTGGGCCTCACCCAGGGTCAATTGTATTATTATAAAATTAAATTTTTTTTCCAAATCACGATGGGCCTAGGAAAATGACTTTTTAAGCCCTAAATCTGACTCACATTGCTTGGTAACCAAATTAGATTAGACTGGATAACTTCTAAATCTTCAGGAAGGGAAATAAACAATATAAGTGCCACAATTATTGTATAATGCCTATTTTGCTCTAAAACTTTTCAATGGCTATTTAAGTGTCACAACTTTTAAAAAAGTGATCACTTATTTGATTTCAGTGACTTATTTTGTTGAAAAATCTGATGTGATTTGTCGGGGTCACTTAAGAAGATGTTTCTAAAAAGTTTTGGCAATGTAAATTTTTTGCTATAAGCTTTTTAAAAACAGAAATTTAGACAAAAGGACATTGAGGGCCAAAACCATAAATTACAAAGGAAATATTCTAGCTTTGACACTATTTTTCTTTCTTTTGTTGGACTTGAAAGTCAAATCATGAAGTAAACAATCTCCAAATAATTTCATTTATAATCACAAAAATCTATTTATTTTTCCCAAAAAAAAATTAACACGGAAGCAAGAACAATTTTCTTCATCTCTATAATTTTGCATTTGCTTCTACTTTTTTTTTCGGTAAAGGCATTTGCTTCTACTTTGACCTCACTCTCTTTCGAGATTGCATAACAGAGCCTGGCGTCTTGTGGAAATGGACTAGTTCGCCTTCAATCAACTACAAGGATCAATGCTGGGGCACGTATGGGGACAAATTTAATCCCAATTTCCCAAGTAGTGAAAAATCAATGCATTCAATGACATTATTCAACACATAAATTGTACCCTATACAAATTTTGAAAAAAAATCTCCGTATGCCACAAATTAAAAATGATTACTTTAGTGGCAAAGCTTTATGAACTATTGATTTTGTGTCAAATTTTTTTAAAGTATCCATTTTAATGACTTCAAGATGCCAAGTCAGATATTTCTTCACCAAAGTCACTCAAGTTATCGCTTTTTTAAGTGGTGTACTTAATAATCATTTAAAAAATTTTAGCGCTAAAACAAGCATACTATATAATAGTGTTGTCATTGATCATTTCCTTGTCTCCTATAGAAGTGAAACCACATAACAAACAAGGAGGAAAATTTAACGGAAAAAGAAAAGTCAATAAGCCACTAGAAAAAAAGAGGGAGCTCCACCTGGGAGGCCCATTCAGTTTTTCCGCATTTCATGTCTCCCCTTCCGCCAGGACTGCAGAACACCGCAATCTGAGATTGAAGCATGTGGGCTGCGCTTTGTCCCAAAAAGTAGCATGTGGGCTGGTCTTTGGCCCAAAAAGTAGTAAATGGGCTGGGCTAGCGCGAGGCAAAACCGGTCGGACAAATACATTTTTAAAATCATGAATTCCAGCCTTTGGGAAATCCCAAAAGTCCGTACTGAGCAAAAGGACTTCGGGGTTCTTTCACTCCTTCAATCAGAGGCAAAATTTCACCGGTCGTCTTCCATTCATCTCGATTTGGGTTTTTCCGCACCATATTTGGATCTGCCTCTTCTTCGATCCGGAATTCCCAGCAAATCCTTGACTCCTCGAATACAATGGGATTTCACACCTGGCAAATCTTTCACTCTCCCCTATGGAAAGAGGGGATGACACGTGACCCTAGAAAGCATGCCTGGGGCTCGCATGTTACCACGTTCATGTCTTTCGTATAAAGGGAAGATGCCGCGCTCCTCGAGAGTAGCCATCGCATCTCTCTCTATCTTCTCTTTTTAATATTTGCCATATTGCACACCTTTCTCCTAACAAAAAATTAGGAGTAAGACTTCAAGATAAATCGATAATTGAACTAGTGGTCAAAACCGGTTCAGTGGTATGCATGATAAGTTTTAAGTTCTGAAAATTAAAAATTCAATTCCAACGAGCACGTTCTAGGTTTTAGGATTTAGAATCAAAAAGAGTGTTTGTGTGTGTGTGTGTGTGTGTTTTTTTTTTTGTTTTTTTTTGTTCTATACCTTCTCTATAGCATTAGATGATAAGTGTATAATTTGGAATCACAAATCTAAGCCTTCATTTCCAACAATATGCATAACTGAGATTTTTATTTTGTTAATGCTTCTTCATGTGTCAAAATATAAGTTATGGTCAATAGATTGTAGCAGCGAACAAAGTCATTAGAGGTGATGATTCACTGCAAACGTTCAATTAAGAATACAAGTAATACTTTTATAAACCCTAAAACCGACTTTGGAACCTATGACAAAGTAAGTTCCAAGTTCTAGAGTACGTATGATAGATTCCAAGTTTCACCAGTTTTGACAAGTTGGTTTCAAGTTCAAAATGAAATTTGCACCAACTCTAGATCACCCTTGCCAAAAATCCGTGCCCTACTAACAAAAATGCAATTGTGACCTACCCCAGCAATCACCTTTTGATAGACAAAGCTTGCAAAAATAATGAAAGAATTAACTTGCGAGGTCAAGGGCACCTCCTTTTTTATGCTGCTAGCGCAAGTCGCCTAGAGGGGATGAACAGGTAATAAAATAAAATCTTGACAAATTAATGTGGAATAGAACAAATCAAGATTAAAGTCTAGATAAGGTCTAGATTATAGAATAAGGTTTAGAATCTATTATGCGATAGAACAGACTTTAAGAGCAACTTGTAATTGTGTAATAAACCTTAACAAAATGAACAATAAGAGAGTAAGGATCAGAGAAATTGCACACAAGGTTTTACAGTAGTTCGACTTATGGCAAGCTTATATCAACTCTCTTACACTAACAGCTTACTAGCTGGACTCCACTATATGATCAACAAGAAATTACAACTTTAAGTATAAACACCCAATGATAGATCACACTATCTCACTAAATCACTCTTTTGGTATTTCTCTCACAATCACAAATGTTTGAGCACACTAAAGACAAGTGTAGGATCGAAGTTTGCTTATACTTTGGAATTATAGATTCTTAGCCTTGTTTCTTACTTGCTCCCAGGTCCCTTAATTTCCTTATATACTCCTTCACTTCCAAACTAGCCGTTAGACAGTTTTTAGAGAATCGTCTTCCAATCTACCCATTGGACAAATCTGTGTAAAGAAGATTTAGTAACTGTTGAGTGATAAAAATAAAATCTTTACTTGATTCTGGTCGCCCATACAATTGGAATCTTGGTTT
This sequence comes from Eucalyptus guilfoylei, assembly GCA_016097605.1. NCBI lineage: Eukaryota > Viridiplantae > Streptophyta > Magnoliopsida > Myrtales > Myrtaceae > Eucalyptus > Eucalyptus guilfoylei. The sequence goes on along the minus strand of CM027870.1, from coordinate 20,039,362 downwards.
CCACAAATAAAGTTTATCCATTTAGAAATAACTTATCTTCGGGATTGATTTGCCAATCAAGTATATCTTAGTGTAGAATCCAAACCAGATAATTAACCGTTATATGTTTTAGGCTTGTGTCATATTCTATCAAGTTATCTTATTATGATCTTACTTCATTCAGAACTTGCTACGTTATAAACTTGCTTCATTCTAAACTTGTCATGTTCTTAAAGTATGTTCTATTAGAATATCATATGCATAGCGACTTGCGCATCTTTCACCCGGTTACTCAATTATTAAAAACGTTAGTAGCTTTTGATTTATGTTGTTATCTTCAAAACATCGAAAATATTTCCCTAACAATCTCCCCATTTTTTTTATGATAACAAAACAATATGCAAATGTGCAATCACGCTTTCAAAAATAATAATAAATCAGAGCATCATAAGCACATAACTCAATCTACAAATTTTAAATATTCAACAAATCAAAAGATATCAAATAGATTGAGCTTAATTATATATGGAAAGATAATCACAACTTAATAAATAATATCAACACATACGCATATTTATATTCTCTCCCCATTTTTTGTTATAATCGAAAAACAATAACAATGAAAAGGGTATGATGCAGAGAATATATAATTGAACTCAACTTCACGTAATATCTTTGGAAATATATGAGGCATGAAACACAATCTTTAGAAATATCATGCTACGACAAACATAAAGGATATTCATATAGCTCAAACATCAGTAAATATCTATCAAGAATCACAGAAGCATTATAAATTTCACTTTCCTTTTTGTCATAATAAAACGATAATGTAAATATGAGATTTGTTAATAACAAAAAGTAGGGGAAAATAAAAAATACACTAATTAGATTTTGTAGAACTTAGCAAGTTCTAACACGTTCACCTCTTCCTTCCATAGAAATCAAGATTGGGCAGAAATTAAATCAACTTTATTAGAATTTCCCATATTTGATTTTCGCTGCTCTCTCAATTTGATGCCTTTTTGAAATGATCACTATTCTCCCCCTTTCTTTTGCATTCACTTTCTCCCCTTGTCACCATGACAATTTTTTGTAGATAGCACTTATTGCGGCTTGTGCATGTTGAACAAAATGTTTTTTTATTGTTTCCTTCGTAGCAACAACATCCATAACAATCGTTTGCTTTTTGAAGTTCAAGGTAGAAATTTGTTTTTTCTTCAATCAAGATCGTCTCGAATTCGACCTTCATAAACTCAACAAATTTTTTGCACAAATACGTTGTTATAATATCCACATAATATAAAATTCCCTTTCTTCAAATAAATAAATTGAATAGCATATATAAGAGTGTCAAATATTTAAATTTAAAGTTACTCAACGTTTTACACAACACATTAAGGGTTTGCTCAATAATTTGAGGCACCTTCAATAATTTGCTATAATTTTGTAGAGGAGAATTTTCGATTATTCAAAAATGGTGCGGAATCCTCATGACTTTTCGGGTCAAACTTTCCAAACTTCATATGAAAGATTCTTTTGCCACCTGCAAATTCTTGTAAAATAAACAACAATCTTTGCAAAAAAATAAGAAAAATATCACGTACATACCTTCCTCCAATTTGCAGACCAAACTTGCCAATTATAAGATATCTTCTAAGAATATAACAAGAATATCCAAGTACATGCAATGATATCTTTCAAGGTTAACGAAATAATAAATCTCAAAAGCATATTATTGATGCATTTTGCAAAAGGAAAGTAAATATTTCTACCACGGGCCAAGTTGTGTAATAAATATGCGCAATGCCTTATACTTATGACAAGAGATATTTGCAATATAAATCATATTTAAGTCATAAGAAATCATCCATACTCATTATAAATTCATATAGAAATTTGCAAGGCAAGATGATAAATTCGAAATTTTTTATGCTCTTACCCAAGATATATGTTTGAAATATACCATTGATTTAAAGATGATCCTTGTTAATCTTTGCATGAGATATTCTTCTAATTGCACCATAGATTTGTAATCATTCTTCCTTTGTACAGTTTCCTACAATAAACTTATTTCATTTCCAGTATCCATGCATTTGAATCCTTCCTTGACATTAGAGCAAAATATGAAATCTCGGTAGAAACTCAATAATACTTTTCCAACTCATCTCAGTAGAGTATTTAGGGAAAATATATTGCATAATAATATCTCATAAAAAGAAATTCTCACTAAGAAAAGCATGACAAGATCAGAGAGAATAATATCCTTGAGTATCTATCCAATCAATTGAACTATTTGAAAGCAAGATATTAATCAATCATATTTATCCAATTTCATAACCCATAAAAATGCATCAAACTCTTACTCCAAAAAGATATAATTAGCATAATCAATTATAACACACGATGCATGAAGTCTAAGTAAAGCAAAAAATATTCTATGGAGATATGATGTATCAAGTACAAGGAGATTTTGTAGATATTTAAAGTATGCACCCAAAACAAATTGAGAATTTTAAAAATATACCTTCCTTACCGAAAACTTACCCCTTAATCTCTCTTTGACTTTTGGAAAATCATTTTTGATCATGTTTTCTTTTTCAAAGCCAACTCCAGAATTGTTAAAATGCAAAACTTGCATAGAAAAAATGTGTTCTAAAGTTTTTGAACCAAAAGAAAACTTTTTGGAAACTTTTGAAATTTCTTCTTTGAAAGAAGCGTTTTCTTTTTCTAGCAAATCTTGTTTTTCTTTTATTTGCAAAAAATCCTTTTTTGTAAATACTCACTTATGTCTTTTTGAAAAAGATCCTTTGGCCTCAGCTTAGAATTTTCCTTCTTCAACTCGCAAATCTTTTTAAGAGCAAATTTGTAATTCAAACAAAGCTCATCAATATAATTTGATACTTCAATAGGAATTTTTAGAATAACGTACCTTGAACTCTTTCTCCTAGTCTGATCCTGATTCTGAGCATGAGTCTAACAAATATTTGCATACTCCTTATCTTCATCATTTTTAGGAACATCCTCTACATTGACATGTTCTTCTTCATACGCCATGACAGTGCCAATTAGCTCATCAATAGTGACAAGCATGATTCTTGGCAAAAGTATCGTGCAAATGTCAAAACTTGGCACGGAATGACACTTAACTGCCAAAAGTTCCAAAAGGTACACTTAAGTGCCACTTTCTTTGAAAAATGGGACGTCTAAGTGCCAACTCCAATTAAGGGTGTTGGAAATCCAACATGGCTTATTTTTCAATAATACAAGTCACCTATGTGGCTCACTAGAAAACTAAGTTAACAAAGAAGAGCCAAAACGATATCGTTTTGCCTCAAATTTTAATTTTAATATAAATATTAACTAAATAAAATTTTAAACTAAATAAATATTAAAAAAAGATTGCAAAATGCTTGTTCGGTGAGGGCTGTGCAAGCCCTCACCACCGCCTTCCCACCGCCGCCCATAGGGGAAGGTTGACTAGGGCCTAGCGGCGAGGACCTACAAGCCCTTGCCCAAACCTGGGGCAAGGGTCACCGACCCTCACCCAGTCGAGCCAAGGGTTATCGCCCGTTGGGGTCCTCACCTAAATATGGGGCGAGGGTCGTGGCATGACATCCCGAATTTTCAATGATGTTTTCAATTAAATTAAATCGGGTTTTTCATCGACACGCCTATAATGCTGTTCTTAGAGCTGATCACTCCTGAGATAACTAGTCTATCTGGGGAAGTTATTAAGGAATTTTAATGCGTTAGACTTGGAAATTCGACCAGGGCTCGATTACTCGACTATGCTCATCTGCTGAGATCATTACGGCACATATATAAGTCGATTAGAAATCAGAGATAGGTTGGTTCAACTAAGATGTGTGGTCAAATGTGGGTGATTCTACTAAATTGCAGAGTTCTCATCGATCGACACTAGATTGATTTTTCTATCGTTTTGGTACCATGTGCCCGTATTTGAAATCTCGAGATTTTCAAGACAACCGAGAGTCGCCAATGTGTCAAAGACGTTCATTGTTGCTCGAAGAAAATCGACCACGGGTCATTTGCACTAAAAATTTCTAAAAGCTACCCTATAGCCAAGGTCACGTTAAAAACGTGCCTAAGTGAAATTAACCGCGAATTTGAATCCGATTTCAGAAATTGAAAGTTCTATCTTGTCATAGATCATTTTAGGGAAAATGTCACAAATGGTCCCTATACTATTACTTAATGTGCAATTTGGTTCCTAAACTTTCGATCAGCTCAATTTGGTCCCTGAACTATTGATAAATGTCCGATTTGGTCCCTGAACTTTCGATCAGCTCAATTTGATCACTGAACTATTGATAAATATCCGATTTGGTCCCTGAACTTTCGATCGGCTCAATTTGGTCCCTGAACTATTGATAAATGTCAAATTTAGTCATTCGTTACTATTTTTCTTTTTCTTTTTTTTGCTTCTTCTCTCTTCCCTTCGCCGGCTCGCCTCGCTGGACGCTGGCTTCCCACCGCCGGCTCCGATGGAGGGAAGAGAGAAGAAGCAAAAAAAAAAAAAGAAAAATAGTAACAAAGGACTAAATCAAACATTTATCAATAGTTCATGGACCAAATTGAGCCTTTTATCAATAGTTCAGGGACCAAATTGAGCCAATCGAAAGTTCAGGGACCAAATCGGACATTTATCAATAGTTTAGGGACCAAATTGAGCCGATCGAAAGTTCGAGGACCAAATTGCACATTAATTAATACTATAGGGACCATTTGTGACATTTTCCCATCATTTTAGGAACGTCGACTCGCCTTCCAAAAATTTTTCTGTAAACCGAGACTTTCTAGGAAAAAGTCAAGGTAGGGGCGTTTTTTGCTAGAAAATTCTGGGGATTGTTTTTTATTGTGGAATTGGGATGCAAATGGGATCAATTGGTGACGAAAAATACAAATTTGATCGTTGACTCGATAATGGAATTTATAGAGGCCGAATTGAGTAAATTCAATGAGGATTTAATGTCCAATTTGGGGGAATTCAAGTGAAATTCATGTGCCCTCATGGACACAACTTGTGGACCAACTCAAGCCTTCTAGAAGAGGCATTATGGTCTGGAAATTGAGCTGAGGAGGCCAGCTAGTGGTGGGGACCAAGCAAGAGGACAAGAAGATGGGGTTGAAGGCTTGGTGGTCCCTTCCATAAAGCAGCCGGTTCCCTTCCTCCTTTCCCCTCCATTTCCATCAACCACCTTCCCCTTCTCCTTGCAGTTTTGAGCTCAACAGCCCAGCAAAGCCAACCCATACCTCCTTTTCCTTGTCGACGCTGCACGCCACCGTCGGAGCTTAAGCAGCCGTCGTCGCGCGTCTGCGCTAGCCCGCACTCCCCACGCAAGCTGTCCCCATCTCACCGTTTAGAGCTGTGTCGTTCTCACCCAGCTCGCTATCCAGCAGGTCGCCGGAAGATCGTGCATCACCGTCAGAGTCACCAAAGCCGCCACCTACCTCCGCCTGGACCCAGTTCAGCCCCTCAGCTCGTCTTCGCCGGTTTCCAGCTCAACCAGCCGCCGGTTCTTCTTCTTCAGCCGCTGAGTAGAAGCAGAGTTCAATGGGTCTCTAGGCCACTGTCGGGCCCGTTTTCAAGGCTTTCCCGACCTAGGTTGGCAAGCCCCCTTTGAATTTTCTTGTCCCTCGCCGCATCCCCATCGTTTTGATCCGAGCGGATTGCTTAACAAGTGAGTTTAACTCACTAATCCTTGCTTAGTAAGTTAATGACACTTAAGGGTTGTTTAGTTTAGACTAAGCATGGATTAGGAGGATAGTTATATTAGATTAGCAATTTCATTAATTATTATTGCATGTTAGGTGGTTAGAGTAGTGTAGTTAAAGCCTTGACAAGCTCTAGTATTTAACTAGAGTAGTTCGCAAATTTTCCAAGCTCGTCTCGGCTTTCAATTTGGCTTTACGGGCCTAAGTTCTATTTATTTACATTTAATAATTAATTTCTATAGCTATTTAATTATTATTTATTTTCCGGAAATTAGACCAAGATAGCCGGTGACTGGAATTTTGTGCTGATTGCAGTGGCGTGATCTGTTTATTTAATTGACTATTATTTTATGCAATTTGGGTGTCGTTTACAATTTTGGGTTATTTATCCCAAATTGTATTAATTTCAGTATTTAATTAGAAAATCACCAAGCGTTGGTTTATAGCGCCAAAAATATTTTTATCGACTATATAAATGGCGGGAGTTTCGAAAGTAAAGGTATTATATTTTTGGCTGAGACCGAGCATGTACCCAAACACGATTATTTTACCGGATGTTTTTAACACGAAGAAATAGGCCAAGGTATTATGTTGGTTGAGAAATTTAAGTGTGGAATACCATGTTCTGGGCCATGAGTGATTAATTGTGTGATGGTTTATAGTCGTAATAAGGTGACTATTGAAAGTTGTTGGGCATCTTGTTGGGTTGGATCAAGAAAACCGCCGAAGTATAGCTGTGCTCGTTAAGCCGTAATCAACCACCTCATAGAGGTTGTGCCTTTTAGGCCATAATCAACCACCTCATAGAGGTTGTGCCTTTCGGGCCGTAATTAACCACCTCATAGAGGTTGTGCCCATTGGGCCGTAATCTACCGCCTAATTTGGAACAGGCTATGCCCGTTGGGCCGTAATTCACCACTGAACATGTGCCCGTTGGGTCGTAATTAATAGTTGGAGTGAGTAATTGAAATGACCGTGTAATGGTCCTGTTAACATGTAATCGACTGAGTCGATTGATCGATGATTCGATCTAGTTGATGATTTGATTGATTGAAGTGAATTGATAAATTTGTGAAGTGTACTGACTTGCAGGAAGGAACCGAGGCAAAAGTAAGTCCTTTGATTCGTGCTGGTGCTTAGGCAGCCCTCAAGGCGTATTTTCTTCCTAGTCGGGGCTTAGGGGGTTGAACTTGCTAAGACATCATCTCACCCCGTTGTGGGATAACATTTTCTGGTCCCTTAATGGCGATCGTGAAGGACCGGAAGCCTTGGAGTCTGGGAAGGTGGAGATCGAAAAATCGGCAAATGTGTCTGACTAGTGGGTCATAGGACAGTTCCCTTTTTGTTGAGCCAATGTTTTTGTAAACAGCCTGTTATTGTATATAAACCTATTTGTTTATAAAAAGGCTTGTTTTTGTTTGGAAATTTGGAGCCTTACTTTTCTATGCCATCGTGTTGTTGTCTAGGGATTATATATTTACTTCTGCATGTGCATATCAAAATGAAAGGGTCGACGATGCATCCTGGGACGTCACTATTTAATCGACCACAGAGGGATGGGTACGTGCTCGGAGAATCGGGGCGTGACATCCCCGTTTAAGTGGTATCGGCGCGTGGTTAGTGATTGGAGTGATAAGGTGCGATGGTTTATGGGATAGTCAGTAGAAATGGCCTTTAATTCATGACTAGTGCATGTCTGTGATAGTTGATTGGTAGCATCGTTTCTTGTTATCGCTCAACTTCTAATTTGGTGTTGAATTGAAAGGCAGCTTTTTATAGAAAGCCTGCAAGATGAGCGATCAGGAGAAGAGGACTCCTAGGAAGCGTACCATCGGGCCCGTGACGAGGGGTAAGACGCCGACAAGGATTGCTACCCGATGAGGCCAAGGTAGAGCGCCAACTGAGGCTAGCACAAATGGAGTAACACCACCTCCCATTGGTGTTGGGGTAGTAGCCCCTGGTGATCCAAGAACTATTGGGATCACACAGGCTTTGGATGCAATGAGAGAGATGATGGGGTAGCAGGACCAGAACCAAGCTGCCGCCTTTACTGCCATTGTTACAGCCGCCGCCACTGCTGTTGCCAATGTTGTTGTTGCTGCCACACCTGTTGCTACTCCTACTGAGGTCTCACCAGGAAACGTGGCCGCTGGGAGGCCATTGCATAAGTTGGTGGAACAGTTCCTGAAATTGAACCCATTGAAGTTCACAGAGGTAGGAGACCTTGAAGTTGCAGCCTTGTGGATCCAAGGCTTGGAGAAGGCCTTTGCACTACTGATGTGCATTGAGGCTGAGAAGGTAGTCCTTGCAACCTACCAGGTGCAGGAGATTGCAAGTACGTGGTGGAGAACCACCCAAGGAATAGTGTTTCCCAAAGGTGTGGTTCCGAAGTGGAACGCCTTTGTTGAAGTCTTCAACAATAAGTACTTCTCTGAGACTGCCAGAGAATAGAAGATGACAGAATTCCTACACCTTCGCTAAGGTACAATGACCGTAGATCAGTACGAAGCGAAGTTTGTAGAACTGTCGCAGTACACTCTAGAGTTGGTTGAGAACCCGATGAACCAGGTTAGGAGGTTCCGAGACGGACTCAGACCGGAGCTGAGGAGTCCATTGATACTACTCAACCTGAGGAATTACAACGGCCTATATGAGCGAGTCCAGATGATTGAGAGGAATCAGGTTGAGCGAGCCGCCGCATCTAGGTTGCGGTTTGGTTCGAACCGAGATGGAAATTGGTATGGGAAGAAGCCCATGATCGGAGGAAGATTTCAAATCCCACCTAACAAGAAATGTGGAATTGGAAAGGTAGGGTAGGGCCTAGCCAGAATTGCGTGTGCCACTTGTGTGAAAGGCAACACGAATTAGCCCCATGCCAATCTAGGCCGGGTACTTGTTTTGGGTGTGGCCAGTCGGGTCACATAGCTAGGAACTATCCCAGAAGACAGAGAGGACAACCGCAGTTGCCACCGCCGCTACAGATGGGTCAGATCAGAGGTTACGCGCCATCGAACGCACCGCAGGGTGAACAGATGAGACCCCCAGCTCAGGGAACAATTTTTGCCATCATCCGAGGTCAGGCAGAGGATGCGCCTGACGTGATTATAGGTACGGTTTCACTGAACGACCATGCTGCTTATGCTTTATTTGACCCCGACGCGACTCATTCTTTTATTACCGAGCAATATGTTAAGCTGATAGAATTAAGTCTTGAGTTGTTGGAGTTAGTGGTTAGCATATCTACACCATTAAATGATAAGGTGTTGTCTGCATTGGGTTGTTTTGGTTGCAAGTTAGCGATTGGTGAGCGAGAGGGGAAAATAGACTTACTAGTCTTGGCCATGTATGACTTTGATTTGATAATTGGCATGGACTGGCTCACCAAGCAACGAGCTAAGATAGAATGTTATCGTAAAGCGATTTAGTTTGACCCGTTAGAGGGTGGAAGTTTAGAGTTTGTTGGAATCAAGGAAGACCCTCGATTTCCTTGATCTCGTCGCTTGAAGCAACCCATTTGTTAGACAAGGGTTGTCAAAGTTACTTGGCCACTGTCGTGGATACGACAGTTAAGGAACTGAAGATAGAAGACATCGCAGTGGTACATGAATTTCCAGATGTATTCCCGAAGGAATTGCTAGGTTTGCCACTGGAAAGAGAAATCGAGTTTGTGATTGAGTTAGCACCCGGGACCGAGCCAATCTCTAAGGCTCCTTACCATATGGCGTTATCTGAGTTGAAGAAACTGAAGGTGCAGATGTAGGAGTTGTTGGATAAGGGATTCATACGTCCCAGTGCATCACCTTGGGGAGCACCAATTATGTTCATAAAGAAGAAAGATGGTTCTTTGCGTTTGTGCATTGACTATCGTCAACTCAATCAAGTGACGATCAAGAACAAGTATCCACTCCCGATGATCGATGACTTGTTTGATCAGTTACAAGGAGCGTCAATATTTTCAAAAATTGACTTGAGGACGGGATATCATCAGTTGAGGATCTGGAAAGAGGATATACCGAAGTCAACATTTCGTACTCGATATGGTCATTATGAGTTTACTGTAATGCCATTCGGGTTGACGAATGCTCCAGCTACTTTTATGGATCTGATGAATCGAGTATTCAAGGAATATCTAGATTAGTTGGTGATCGTGTTCATCGATGATATTCTGGTTTATTCGAGGAATGATGAAGAGCATGAGAGTCATTAAAGATTGGTACTGCAGACTTTGAGAGTTCATCAGTTGTATGCCAAGTTCAGCAAATGCAAGTTTTGGTTAACTTGTGTTGCTTTACTAAGTCACATGATTTCATGCGAAGGAATCTTCGTAGACCTGTCCAAGATTGAAGCAGTGATCAACTAGCCAAGACTAACTATAGTGACAGAGATCAGAAGTTTTTTGGGTTTGGTAGGTTATTACAGACGGTTTATGGAAGGGTTCTCAGCATTAGCATCGCCGTTGACTAGACTCCTGAAGAAAGAAGAAAAGTTCGTGTGGACAGACAAGTGTGAGCGTAGTTTCCAAGAGCTTAATCAGAAGCTGACTACCGCACCTGTGCTGACCATTCCATCTGGTCTTGGAGGATACGAGATCTATAGTGATGCATCGTTCAGAGGACTGGGTTGCGTGTTGATGTAACATGGTAGGGTCGTTGCATATGCCTCTCGTCAGTTAAGGTTTCATGAACAGAACTACCCAACGCATGACTTAGAACTCGCGGCAATCATATTCGCTCTGAAGATTTGGAGACATTATTTGTGTGGAGAAAGATTCCAGATCTTCGCGAACCACCAAACTCTCAAGTACTTATTCTCTTAGAAAGCGTTGAATATGAGACAACATTGTTGGATGGAACTGCTGAAAGATTACGACTGTGATATCCTATATCACCCCGGGAAGGCGAATAAGGTCGCCGACACTTTGAGTCAGAAGTCTTCAATTGCTCATATGTTGGTTAAAGAGTGGACTCTAATCGAGAGAGCTCGAGATTCGGTGTTCAAGTTTAAGGTAGGCCACCTTTCGAACCTTATGGCCATCCTTAGAATTGAACCGGATGTATAGATTAGGATCAAGTTACTCCAACCGACAGACCCAGATGTTCAAAAGATTCTACAAGAGGACACCGAAAAAAGGAAAGTTGACTTTCAGATTTCTGAGGACGAAACACTAACGTTCCAAGGGTGATTGGTTGTACCTTACGATGTAGAGCTTAGAGAGGATGTCTTGTCATAAGCACATCATAGTAGTTACAGCATTCATCCTGGTAGTACCAAGATGTATCAGAATCTGTGTCAACACTATCGGTGGTCTCGTATGAAGGCGGACATCGCCAAGCATGTCGCCAAGTGTTTGACATGTCAGTAGGTCAAAGCTTAGCATTGCAAGCCGGGAGGACTTCTGTAACCTCTCGAGATCCTAGAGTGAAAGTGGGAGCACATCACGATAGATTTCGTGACCAATCTACCGAGGATTCAGAGAGGTAATGATTCCATTTGGGTAGTGGTCGATAGACTGACAAAGTCGGCTCACGTCATTGCACTACGAAAGGACCTCGGTTTGGATAGGCACGCAGATCTATACGTGCGTCAGATAATTCGTTTGCATGGAGTGCCGGTTACGATTACCTCAGACCGAGACCCGAGATTCACAGCTGCTTTCTGGAAAAGCTTGCATAGTGCTTTAGGTACAAAGTTGCAATACAGTACGGCATATCATCGTTAGACGAATAGCCAATCTGAAAGGACAATTCAAACCCTCGAAGACATGCTGTGAGCTTGTGTACTGGACTTCAAGGGAAGTTCGGAAAAACAACTTCATCTAGTTGAGTTTGCCTACAGCAACAGTTATCAACAGAGCATTTAGATGGCTCTTTTCGAAGCGTTGTATGGCAGAGCGTGCAGAACGCTAGTGTGATGGGATGAAGTCGAGGAAAGAAAAATTACAGGCCCAGAGTTGGTCCAACAATCAGTTGATGCAATTACATTGATCAGAGGCAGATTAAAGACCGCTCAGAGCAGACAGAAGAGTTACGCAGTTAAGCGCCGAAGGCCTTTGGATTTCAAGTTAGTGATCATGTTTTTCTGAAGGTGTCACCAATGAGGGGAATTTTGCGCTTTGGTAAGAAAGGAAAACTAAGTCCGAGGTACGTAGGTTCGTTTGAAATTCTTGAGAGAATTGGGACCTTAGCATATCGTCTTGCCTTGCCGCCGAGATTAGCGCAAGTGCACGACGTCTTTCACGTGTCGATGTTGAGGAAGTATGAGCCTGACCCGACCCACTTGCTTAATTTTGAGGAATTGGACGTGGATGACCAAGTGTCGTACGTTGAAAGCCTGGTTCAGATCGTGGATCAGTAAGAACAAATTCTACGTACAAAAATCATCCAGTTGGTCAAAGTGGTCTGGCAACACCACGGCACTGAACGAGCAACCTAGGAGAGTGAAGAGTCGATGAGACAGTTGTACCCCCACCTTTTTGCTTAAGTGTTGTAAAGGTTTAAATTTCGAAGACGAAATTTTTATAACAGGAGAAGAGTTATGACATCCCGAATTTTCAATGTTGTTTTCAATTAAATTAAATCGAGCCTTTCATTGACGCGCCAATAGTACTGTTCTCAGAGCTGATCACTCCTGAGATAACTAGATTATCTGGGGAAGTCATTAAGGAATTTTAATGCGTTAGACTTGGGAATTCGACCAGGACTCGATTACTTGACCGTGCTCATCTGCTGAGGTCATTACGGCACAGATATAAGTCGATTAGAAATCAGAGATAGGTTAGTTTAACTGAGATGTGTGGTTAAACGTGGATGATTCCACTAAATTGCAAAATTCTCATTGATCGGCACTAGATTGATTTTTCTATCGTTTTGGTACCATGTGCCCGTATTTGAAACCTCGAGATTTTCACAACAACTGAGAGTCGCCAATATGTCAAAGAGGTTCATTGTGGCTCGAAGAAAATCGACCACGGGTCATTTGCACTAAAAATTTCTAAAAGCTACCCAGTAGCTTAAGTCACGCTAAAAACACGCCTAAGCGAAATTAATCGCAAATTTGAATCCGATTTCAGAAATTGAAAGTTCTGCCTTGTCACAAATTATTTTAGGAATGTCGACTCGCCTTCCGAAGATTTTTCTGTAAACTAAGACTTTTTGGGAAAAATTCAAGCTAGGGGCGTTTTTTGCCAGAATATTCAAGGGATTGTTTTTAATTGTGGAATTGGGATGCGAATGGGATCAATTGGTAAGGAAAAATATCAATTTGATCGTTGGCTCGATAATGGAATTTATAGAGGCCGGATTGAGTAAATTCAATGAGGATTTAGTGTCCAATTTGGGGGAATTCAAGTGAAATTCGTGTGCCCCAATGGACACAACTTGTGGACCAACTCAAGCCTTCTAGAAGGGGCACTATGGTCTGGAAATTAAGCTGAGGAGGCCAGCTGGTGGTGGGGACCAAGCAAGGGGACAAGAAGATGGGGTTGAAGGCTTAGTGGTCCCCTCCATAAAGCAGCCAGTTCCCCTCCTCCTTTCCCCTCCATTTCCGTCAACCACCTTCCCCTTCTCCTTGCAGTTTTAAGCTCAGCAGCCCAGCAAAGCCAACCCGCACCTCCCCTTCCCTCGTCGACGGCGCACGCCACCCGTCGGAGCCCGAGCAACCGCCGTCACACGTCCGCGCTGGCTCGCGCGTCCCACGCAAGCCATTCCCATCTCGTTGTTCAGAGCTGCATCATTCTCGCCCAACTTGCTATCCAGCAGGTCACCGGAAGGCCGTGCGTCACCGTCGAAGTCACCGGAGCCGCCGCCTACCTCTGCTTGGACCTAGTTCAGCCCCTTAGCTCATCTTCGCCGATTTCCAGCTCAACCAGTCGCCGGTTCTTCTTCTTCAGCCACCGAGCAGAAGCAGAGTTCAATGGGTCTCTAGGCCGCTGTCAGGCCTGTTTTCAAGGCTTTCCCGACCTCGGTTGGCAAGCCCCCTTTGAAGTTTCTTGTCCCTCACCGCGTCCCCATCGTTTCGATCCGAGCGGATCACTTAACAAGTGAGTTTAACTCATTAATCATTGCTTAGTAAGTTAATGACGCTTAAGGGTTGTTTATTTTAGACTAAGCATATATTAGGTGGATAGTTAGATTAGATTAGCAATTTAATTAATTATTAGTGCATGTTAGGTGGTTAGAGTAGTGTAGTTAAAGCCTCTACAAGCTCTAGTATTTAACTAGAGTAGTTCGGAAATTTTCCAAGCTCATCTCGTCTTTCAATTTGGGCCTAAGTTCTATTTATTTGCATTTAATAATAAATTTTAGTAATTATTTAATTATTTATTTATTTTCCGAAAATTAGACCGGGATAGCTAGTGACTGGAATTTTGTGCTGATTGCAGTGGCGTGATCTGTTTATTTAATTAACTGTTATTTTATGCAATTTGGGTGTCGTTTGCAATTTTGGGGTATTTATCCCAAATTTTATTAATTTCAGTATTTAATTAGAAAATCATCGGGTGTCAGTTTACAACGCCAAAAATATTTTTATCGACTATATAAATGGTGGGAGTTTCGAAAGTAAAGATATTATATTTTTGGTTGAGGCCGACCGTATACCCACACGTGATTATTTTACCGGATGTTTTTAACACGAAGAAATAGGCCAAGGTATTATGTTGATTGAGAAATTTAAGTGTGAAATACCACGTTCTGGGCCGTGAGTGATTAATCGTGTGATGGTTTTAGTCGTAATAAGGTGATTATTGAAAGTTGTTGGGCATGTTGTTGGGTTAGATCAAAAAAACTACCGAAGTATGGCTGTGCTCGTTGAGCCGTAATCAACCACCTCATAGAGAATGTGCCTTTTAGGCCATAATCAACCACCTCATAGAGGTTGTGCCTTTCGGGCCATAATTAACCACCTCATATATGTTGTGCCCATTGGGCCGTAATCTACTGCCAAATTTGGAACAGGCTGTGCCCGTTGGGCTGTAATTCACCGCTGAACATTTAGTAGCCCGTGCCCATTAGACCGTAATTAATAGTTGGAGCGAGTAATTGAAATGATCGTGTAATAGTCCTATTGACATGTAATTGACTGATTCGATCTAGTTGATGATTTGATTGATTGAAGTGAATTGATGAATTTGTGAATTGTACTGACTTGCAGTAAGGAACCGAGGCAAAGGTAAATCCTTTGATTCATGCTTGTGCTTAGGCAGCCCTCAAGGCGTATTTTCTTCCTAGTCGGGGCTCAAGGGGTTGAACTTGCTAAGACATCGTCTCACCCCATTGTGGGATAACATTTTTAAGTCCCTAGATGGCGATCATGGAGGACCGGAAGCCCTGGAGTCTGGGAAGGTGGAGATCGAAGAATCGGCGAACGTGTCTGACTAGTGGGTCATAGGACAGTTCCCTTTTTGTTGAGCCGATGTTTTTGTAAACAACCTGTTATTGTATATAAACCTGTTTGTTTATATATAAAAAAAAAACGCTTGTAAGTTTGGAAATTTGGAGCCCTACTTTTCTATCCCATCTTGTTGTTGTCTGGGGATTATATATTTACTTCCGCATGTGCATATCAAAATGAAAGGGTCGGCGATGCATCTTGGGACATCACTACTTAATCGACCACAGAGGGATGGGCATGTGCTCATAGGATCGGGGCGTGACACGTGGCTACCCTCTAGAGTGCGACCCTTACCCCAGATTCGATAAGGATCACTGGCTCTTGGCCAATCAGCTTGGCTCACTGGCCCCTGGCCAGGGCCTAGCAACCCCAACAAACCTTCCCCCCACAGTTGTTGGCCCTTCCCGTCGATTGTGGGGAGGCGGTGGCAAGGGCTTGCATAGCCCTCGTCAAACAAGTCTTCTATAATCTTCTTCTTCTTATTTTGTTATTTAATTTAAAGTTTAATTTAATTAATATTTGTATTAAAATTCAAATCCAAGCCAAAACGACGTTGTTTTTGGCTTATCTAGCCATGTCAGGATACAAAACGACATTGTTTTTAACTTATCTAGCCACGTCAGTGTGCAAAATGACGTCATTTTGCACTTGTCTCATCGAAAAAATGCTACATGGGCATTTTTGCCATAATCTCTCGCTATTGGTACTTAACTAATCCAATCTGCTCTGATTTTGGCACTTTAGTATACCTTTGCAAACTTTTGACAATTAAGTGTCCTCCATGCCAAGTTTTGGTACTCTAAATGTCCGCACCTCCATAATTCTTTATGTCTCACAAATGGAAGTTTTCACAGTATTCTATTCCTTGGAAAGTCCTCATAAAAGTTTATAAGTTTTCTCTATAGGTTTAAATGTCTTTCCTTGAGATGCGAGTCCATTGATGATCTTTGTAAATCTTGTGAACAACTCAGTGATAGTTTCATCTGAATTCATCTTGAAAGATTCATATTTGCCCAAGAGAATATTTGTTTTCATCTCTTTGACTCTTTATACTCTTTCAAAGGTAACCTAAAGTCTATCCCATATCTCCTTAGCTTTTTCACATGAAGAAATGCGATTATATTCAATAGGAGATAATGCACGATATAATAAATACAACGCTTTAGCATCGAGTCCTTCTCGGTAGATTCTGAGGAGTGATTGTAGTTTGAGGTGGAGTTGTTCTCTCATTTTCCAACTCATCAATCATAGTTGTAGCTATGGTTCTAATGGGTGGTAGGCATTTATTCCATTTTGCACAACTTCCCACACCAAAAGATTTTTGGATCTAAGAACATCTTATTCTTCCAGATCTCATAATTTGATCTATCGAAATATGGAGGCTTGGTATTACTCTATTCTTCAATGATACCCGGTGCTACAATGCTAGCCATAGAAGATTGTTAGCTCAGAAGTAAAAGCACTTCAAAAATAACGAGCACCTGCTCTGATACCAATTGATGTTGCTAGCCCGTATCACATAAAGGGGGTGAACAGGTTATAAAATAAAATTTTGGGAAATTAATGTGTAATAGAACAAGTCTAGATCAAAGTCTACATAAGGTCCAAATTCTGGAATAAGGTTCAAAATCTGTTATGTGGTAGAACAGATTTTAAGAGCGACCTACAAGTGTACAATAAACTTTAATAATGAAAATTAAGAGAATAAGGATCAGAAAAATTGCACATAAGATTTTATAATAGTTCGACTTAAGTTAAGCCTACATCCACTCTCTCATACTAACAGCCTATTGGTTGGATTCCACTGTATGATCAACAAAAGATTATAACTTTGAGTGCAAACACTTAGTGGTAAATTACATTATTTCATTAAGTCACTCTTTTGGTATTTCTCTCATGATCACAAACATTTAAGCACGCTAAAGACAAGTGTAAGATCAAAGTTCGCTTAGACTTTGAAATTATATATTCTTAGCCTCATCTCTTACTTATTCTTGGGTCCCTTGATCTTCTTATATATTCCTCAACTTCCAAACTAGCCGTTGGACAATTTCTAAAGAATCATCTTCCAATTTACCCATTGGACAAATCTATATAAAGAAAATTTGGTAGCCGTTGAGTGACAAAAATAGAATCTCCTTTTGATTCTAATCGTCCCTACAATCAAAATCTTGGTTTCCATAAGTAGAGCTCTCCATTTAAAAAGAACTTGTTTTCAAGATTGATTTGCCAATCAATTATATCTTGGCATAGAATTCAAACCAAATCACTAGAGGTTATATGTTTTGGGCTTGTGTCATGTTTTGTTAAGTTGTTCATTTTGAACTTGCTTCGTTCTGAACTTGTTACATTCTTAACTTGCTTCATTCTGAACTTGTCACACTCTTAAGTATTTTCTTTTAGAAAATCATTTGCATAGCAACTTGCACATCTTTCACCCGATTACTCAATCATTACAAATGTTAGTAGCCTTTGATTTATTTTGTCATCTTCAAAACATCATAAGGAATTTTTCTAACATTTTTCTCTCTCATTCTTAGGATTCTCTCTTCTCACTCTTATCTTCACACAATTTTCTTCTTCAACCTCCATGAAAGAGGGGAGGATTTAAGCTAGATCTCTTCTTAACCTCCATTTTCCTTTGGGTGTTTTGGTTCCTTGTTTTCTTTTTTTAGCTTTCCTCCCATTTGAGAAGGTCTTTCTTCCGATCTAGTCTAGATCTAGAAATCTTTTTCCTTTCATTTCAGGGTGATTTTGATCAGATCTAGTCCAGATTTTAAGGTTTTTTAAAGTGCATGATTTTGAAGTTTCGCTTCCCTCAGGTTTTGTTATTGTACAAGTCCAATTTCAAAGGGAATCAAAGGAGATTCATGAGCCGATTCAATCTTTTTTTCTCAAAGGTGAGATGGTGTTGGGAATGTTGAGAAAACTCCTATCAGGTTTTGAAGTTGACAAAACTTTCTTATTTCAAAGAATCCTAGACTTCTATGCTATATTGTGGAATATATTTTGTCAAAGTCTATTTACTTCAGAAGTCTTTCCCACTCTGATGAGATCTAGACTAAAACCAAGTCCAAAACAAAAATATAATCAGACTCAGGATTATTGATCTTTGACAAGGATTCAGTACAAAAGAGATTTATCCTTAATATCTAACTTTCTGGCGAAGAATCTCACTTATATATAATATATATTGATGGAATCAATCACGAGTTGATGAAATCAATTTTGAAGACAAGTTCCTTTTAGAAATCATCTACTTATGGAAACCTAGATTCTGATTGTATAGGCGACCAGAATCATCGGATTTTCATCTCAATCTTCAAACGGCTACAAGATTTCCTTAATCGATTCCGTCCAATGGATTGATTAGAAGAAATTCCTTTGGAGAATGCCAACAGTTAGAAAGGTGTAGAAGAGTATTTAAGGAGGTCATTCAATCCATTTGAGGTAGTGCGTGAAAATTGAAATTCCAAAATTTGAGGTCTTTCCAATCACTTGTTCTTCATCGACAGCGCTTACAAATTGTATACAAGAGAGAAAAACACAAGAAGAGTGTCTTAGTGAGAGAAAAAGAAATCCTCCACTGAGTGTTTGTACTCAAATCATTGTATTTTTCTGTTGATACCTTAGTGAATTACAACTAGAAGGCTGTCAGCGTGGGAGAATGGACGTAGGCTTGACCTAAGCCATATTACTATAAATCTTGTGCTCAATTTTCTCTTTTCTTAACTCTTTTGATTTGTTCATTACAATCCTTTTTTCTGAACTTATCAAATTTCTAAGCCATCACTAATTGAGTTTGAATTAACTTCAGAAGTCTGGAGGCACTTTTCATTAGACTTTGCTTAAAATATAACTTATTCTACATTTATTTGCTTAATTTGTTTTTACATCTATCCACCCCCCTCTAGGTGGTAATACTAGTATTTTCAATTGGTATCAGCTGTAACAACCCTCGACCCTTTAGGGTCGCCACAACGTTTCCTGTCATTACTATTCTTTTCATTGCGGAAATGTGCATCGACAACTCCATTATAACTTAGAACGACGCACACGAAATATAAAACCAGGCACTTTTATTTATTTATATTTTTAGACGACTCCAATTAGTACATTAAGGCCAAAAAGTCCCCTTTTCTAGCTAAACCAAAATTTTGTCCCAACCACCCTATAGTCTATTCACACGATCGTCTTCACATCATGTCCTAGTTGTCCAAAAAATGCTACCATCCTTCCCCGGGTCCTCCACCTACTCGACCCCACTCGAACCGTCGTCGTCGTCATCCGGAAGTGGAAGCGACCCAACTGTATGCCTATTGACTCGGGTGTATAGCGCTACGAACCCCATTAGCATGAGGCCCGTAGTGAGACTGGCATCCACTGTCAGGATCACCGTGATCCGAATGAACATGATGTGACATCCTGAATTTTTCAGCCTGTTTTCTACTAAATTAATCAGGCATTTCATTGACGCGTCTATAAGGCTATTCTCAGAGCTAATCACTCTTGAGATAACTAGACTAGCTGGGGAAGCTATTAAGAACTTTAAAGCAAATAGACTTGAGAATTCGATCAGGAATCGGCTTCTCGACCGTGCTTATCTTTAGAGGCCATTACGGCACAATTAAAAATCGATTTGAGATTAGAGATAGGTCTATTCGACTGAGATGTGTGGCCGATCCTGGGTGACTCGACCGACACTAATATGATTTCACCGTCATTTTGGTACCCTGTGTCCGTAATTAAATCCTCGAGATTTCCACGAAAATCGAGAGTCGCCATTGATAGGCTAAAGTAGAGAGAATTTCAAGGGCGAAATGGGAATTTTCTTGGCTAAGACCAGTCAGGTATGACTCATGGACAGGCGTGATTAGGTGATGAGGGATATCACTGGCGAAAACGGCACCTTAAAGAACGCACGTAAACTGTCTATGACTTGTGGCAGGCGTGGTTCGGTGATGAGAAATATCACTGGCGAAAACGGCGCCTTAAAGAATGCACGTAGACTGTCTGTTACCTACGACGAGCGTGGTTCGGTGATGAGGAATATCACTGGCGAAAACGGCGCCTTAAAGAACGCATGTAGACTATCTGTGACCTATGACGGGCGTGGTTCGGTGATGAGGAATATCACTGGCGAAAACGGCGCCTTAAAGAATGCACGTAGACTGTCCGAGAACATTAATGGAGCTCTGTGACTAAGTGTACTATTGGATGTTATACAGTGGGATGTGAATGACCTAGAAGAGGTCTAATTGACATGTAATCGACTAGGTCGATTGAACAATGATTTGATCTGATGCCGTGATTTGATTGACTATTCGATGTGATATATGAAGCATCTGTATATAACCTTGAATTGCAGGTTGGAACTGATGCCAAGGTAAGTCTTCTGACTCATGATGTGCTTAGGCAACCATGTGGTGTATTGGTTTCCTAATCGAGTCTTAGTGGGGTAGAACTTGCTGAGAAGTAGTCTCATCCCAGTTGTGGAACAACATTTCAGGCTCGTAAATGAGCCTGAGAAGAGGAACCAGAAGAGGACGATGAGCCAAAAAAAGATGAAGAGCTTGAAGGAAGTGAGCTTAGTGAAGAAGAGTCAGAAGAGGATCAGGATGATCTTGAGTACGACCCGGATGAGGACGGAGATCCCATCCTCTTTTGTGAACCCTATTTATATATGAATAGAGTGAATTCAGAAAGTCGTGAATAGTTTGTGAAATACTTTGAGTCATGCTCTATATAAAAGTATGGTTGTGGATTTCAATATAAAAAATATGGCATTGCTTTTCTATCACATCGTTTTATTGTCTGGGGATTTATAATTGCTTCCGCATGTGCTATTAAAAATGAAAGGGTTGGCGATACATAGTCCTGGGATATCGCATTCTAAAATCAACCAAGTAGAAGGATGTGTGCATGCCCGAGGATTAGGGCGTGACACGTGACGTCCGGGAAGTCAAGGTCCACGTGCTCCACCTGATACCACCTGAGGTCTGTAGGGATGCCATAGAGCATGGTGGAAGACGCGGGTTGGAGCGACATGACTACATCTCTGAAATGTAATAATCCCACAAGGGGTGAGTACAACGACTCAGCAAATGAAAGCCTGTTAGACCATATTACATAAGTCTACCACTACTCATCCGACGAGACCCTAAACATGCAATGCGAGAAATCGAAATACTTGAAATGACTCTAAAGAAATTTCATAAAATAACACACCAGGAAGTAAATAGACATT
The DNA here is from genome assembly GCA_016097605.1 of Eucalyptus guilfoylei. NCBI lineage: Eukaryota > Viridiplantae > Streptophyta > Magnoliopsida > Myrtales > Myrtaceae > Eucalyptus > Eucalyptus guilfoylei. The sequence goes on along the minus strand of CM027870.1, from coordinate 20,018,007 downwards.
CAAGAAAATTCAATAGTCGATTCGACTTTGGTTCTAACCGCTGCCATCTTCCAGAGGGACCCGTGTTGCACCCCTCCAGGCATCTCGCATCCCACCTAGCATCACGAGGACCTCCGGTTTCTTATTTCAGTCCCCGGGCATCCAGAGCATGTCATGTTACTTACACCTCTAGGCATCTCGCACCCACCTGGCACTGTGAGGACCTCCAGGGCTCAATGACATTCCCCAAGCATCCAGAGGGCACCATTCTTACAACCCTCCAGGCATCCTGACACCTAAGGCATCATCGCCACAAATGGATCGACGGTCTCAATATCAATTAAATCCATGACACAGCACTTAAGGATTCCATTAATGCCATCTACCGTATCTAGACCAATCACTTATTGATACACGAGACTAAGGCCATTTTCTAACCGAAGCGGCACTATTCTCAAGTCAACTCAAATCCACAGTTCGCCTAAGGAATTCTAGGGTCCGTACACTAGGCTATCCAATGCAGAACTGTCCTAACTTCACAGCACACTCTAACTTGTTCCAACCTTGTGAGACCACATAGCTTGCTCAAACCAAACCACTACAGACTCGAACACTCTCGTACCGCCTAGACGTTACACACCTTAAGCTTGAACAAGACCGAGTCAAAACTAGACTAACCAGCAAAATTCGACCTAGGGAAGACTAGTACCATCTATCCAACGATCAACACCATTCACAGCCTCACAAACTCGAATCAGTACTGACCGTGCCGATGGTCGTCACCATGCATGACCGTCATCAAATCCAGCTTCACTCGACATGCAAACAGACCCAAATCACGGTAACTCAAAGCATTCGAACTCAATTTTTTGTCGAACTTAGAATGGAAATCCGAGTAATGGCAATACCACGTAATATAGAAAAACAGGGCCACCACTTGCCTCTAATCCGTGAAATGCAAGTTGTGGGTGCGGCTGGTGGCGAGGCAATGTGACGGTAATGCGAGCTGTGGTGGAGCCATGAGCAACGTGGGCTGAGCAATGGCAAAGGGGTGAGCTCTCTTGGCTAGCAGCGAAAATAAGGTGAGACGGCAGTGGAGCTGGGTGGTGCGGTGGTCGGCGTCGAGCGGCGAAACATGGGCAGAGCTATGGAGGTCTAGGTGAGGTTTTTGCTGAAAATCAATTAGCTGTGGTCGCCGAGGGAAGAAGAAGAGCAGTCCCCCTTCTCCTTGGTCTCTCCGCCTGTTGACTGTACTAGTCAACACTTGCAAATTTGCGGTGGCAACTCAAATGGAGGGTAGGTGGGAGAGACGTGGCCACAGCAAGTGGTTCTTCTCGCCACTTAAGGGAGACGGTAGCAACACGGCTGCCAATTCAATGGTCAACAATTCCCTTTTGTTGACCGTGAAGGTGGAGTGATGGCATGAACGTGCTGAGGGCAGGAGGTTACAGGTCCTTCGCTTGCTGGTTGTGACGACTAGAACCAGAGTTGTGACTCCCCAGCAACACCACATACTAAGCGCAAGCGGAAATTATAAGGATCGTGAGAAGCTTCATTAACTTTCCTTTTTAAAACCATTTGGGCTTACATACGTTGACCTAGATTACTTACAAGTTCTTCACCTATGTACAACATATATTTACATGTTCAGAACAAAAGTGTAAGTAAACAACCAGGGAAAAGGGTGAGAGGGGTTCCTAACTTCACTACCCCCACACTAGCCCACGTCCATCCAAAAAACAAAAGACGTCTTCTACGGCTTCATCACGATCTGGGTCCCTAAGAACCTCTTGCCTCGGCTCTAGGTCCTCCGGCACCGAACTGAAGAGGGCCAAACAGCTCCCCTTCATGGTTTATGAACCAAGCAACGAACCTCATAGGAATCCAATCTACCCTACCATCATCCATCCAAAGCGTAGCCTCATATCTCGTGCAGGTCAGCTCGATATCGGGGTCATATACGTCGTGGAAAGAAACATCAATGCACGCTATCACCCCATAACGAGCAATCGGTGGTACGTCCATACTAACGATCTGAAAAATAGAAAGGAATAAGCAATGTCCAGTAAAGAAATAATAAGACCCTAAGCTAGACAATCCACAGTTGCTAAAGAAAGCAAGAGAACACAACCAAATAGCTCAACATACTAAGGCAAGATTGTTACAGGTATAACTAAATGAATACTAGAATGTCACATGAATAGTCACTTCGTAACAAACATACTAAATGCACATGTATACCTCATGCTCCTAATCTGAACTAAGATGAAATGCAACAACAGCAAGCGAACTCACACGCCAAGTGGAATTTACATTATAGTGTGTATATCAAAGTCCACCCTCGAGCAGTTTACCCACCGGAACGCAAGCCGGCCTGATCGAGTCACTTCCGGAATCCCACATCCGGACTTCCACAATATTGCTATCATGGCATCTCACTCCGAGGCATCCCAATATCACACAACTAAGGCATTCCAAGATCACTCAACATGGGGCATCTCACTCCGAGGCATCCCGGTATCCCATAATCGAGGCATCCCTGATCACACACAGGGGCATCTCAACTCCGAGGCATCCTAGTATCTCACTCAACCGAGGCATCCAAGATCACACACCATGGGCATCCCACTCCCTGGGGCATCACTGGTATCTTAGTACCGATGGAAATCTCTTACTCATTTAATCCACACATTCCACACATCACACCTCTGAATTATATCACATCACAACATGCATAAGACCTCAAGAACACACGATCACTTCAAGCAAGACTCATGCTCACACAACATTTCATCCATGTCACACTCATTGCACACACATGCCACAATTGGTAACCATCCAATGACCACACTTCGAATTATGGAAGAGGCATGCATGAGCAGAAACTAACCATCATCACAAGACCATTAGACTCCCTATATTCCATGAAAATCAGGTAGCACAACATCCATTGCACAGTCTCGGATCAAGGCAGGATACAAGCTGACACAGGCAGTTTCAATCACAGAAGCAGAAAGTGCATCAAATCTCATCGAAATGCTACGAAATTTTAGTATGTCATAGAAGAGACATAGATTAACATTTTTTGTGAAGAAACCTAGGCCTATATCTCAATGTATAAAGAGCAGTAATTCGCGGTCTTTACCCCTAAATTCTGCAGCAACTTCCAGATTAAGTGCCTACTGAAGAAGGATCATTTCATTACTCAAATCTCGACCGTTTGTTCTCAAATTTTGATATGTTATTCCTAAAGATGCATCCTACAACTTTAATGAAGGGTTTAAGGTCCAAATCCATCTAGAAAATTACAGAAAATTCGCAGAACTACCTAAGATTCTGCCGTTTTCTGCAGGTAAGTTTGCTGTTTTGAGGGAGAATGTTCTCGCCAACACATTTTCACAAGAAACTCTCTACACTAGTGGTCGAAACCTAAAATAGTTAGTACACTCTTAAGAAATTTAGTTATTTCCTTTAACTACACCTCTAAAACCCCAAGTGATGCATAAACTAGTAAGTTTTCCATCTCTGTCTTTCCCAAACAAAACATCCCGAACCACTATCCCCATCTACAGCTCAACCAGATTATTTAGTTCATCTACAACCTCTTTTAGTACCTTGACACCTCTCCGACAGCACCCAAAAATGATCTCATTAGCTCTTCGACTACACACAGCAATCCACGGCTCAACTCAAGGCTAGTATTCGTGTCTCGACTCCTCAACAGCAGCATGCAACGCTCATCTATTACTCAGCGGATGTCTACTCACCAACTCGACCAACTCAACTCCCTCGCACTCGGTTCTTTAACCATCTGAACCCCTATCATGACATGCAAAGACTAACAGCTTCATTTGAGTGCCCATCTAACCTATTTCAACTCAAAATAGAAGCATCAAACTTAATCCTCCACCATTCAGCATGCTCCGCAAGTTCCCTCGACAAACAGCAGATAAATTCTAGTTTAGGACCTCATCATTTCCTTACTAGTTGCTCGGCTTCGCTGTTGGCTTGCTGCTCTTAGGAATTCTGCCCTCAAATGTGCGCAAAAAGAAGAAGAAGAAGCTGAAGTCGCTGAGTTCTTCTTCTATGCAGGTCACGAAAGAGAGAAGGGGAAAGAAGAAAATGGAGAAAGAGAGTTATGGGTCTGTTTTTGGGGAGGGAATGACGTGAATTCTGAGGGAGTTTAGCTTGAGTGTGCAGATTTTTGTTTTAAATCCCAAGGAGAGAAGTAATCATTAGAAAGGATTAATCATGATGTCTCCTCTGAAGCTTCGGGTTGGGGAGAAAACCGAAAGGGAAGAAATGGGTGTCGTGGCTCCCATGCATGCCTTATTCTTCATGGTCAACACCTGGCGCTCGAGAATGGTTAACTTCCGTGTCGTTAGTTAGTCTATTAGTTTCTAATGTCTTTTACTTAGTTTCGTTTCGAATCCACAAAATTTTTTATCCTCTCGTAACTATATGAATCTATTAGTTCACATGAATCGAATTGACGCGTTAACATCTCAGCACTAATCTACGAACAAGAATTTATCACGAGAAATTACTAAAGTTAGTGGTCGACAATAGAATTACAATCGCTTATATGTTTTTAATAAAATCTCTAATTAAATCCCTCATAACGGTAATCTATAAACTTAATAAAAAATTAAAGCGCTTGGGCCTAAATACCCGTCTCTAGCCCACCAGGCTCATTCCACGACATTTCACAACCCACTAGACTTAATTCACAATTTTAATGAACTCGACTCTTGGCCCGCTCCAAGCCAAGCCCAAGATGCAAACATCGGTCTCGTTTATGGCATTCCACAAAGAAAATTTAACTAAGATGATAGGCTGAAAGATGATTGAGTTGTCATGATGCGGAGAAGATGTGACGATGAGGTGGTGCCGTGGGGACGTGATGAGACATGATGGTCTGATACGATGATGGTAGTGACGAAACATTGGCTGTGAATGGTGTCCACAACGTAGTCCAACAACAAACTTGTCGACGCGGCATGGACCATTACGTACTCAAGGCTTGACGAAGTCCGGATATCACATCAGAGCTGTGGTGCTCGTTTTATTGAAGTGTTTTTACTTCTAAGTTAAAGACCTTCTATGGCTAGTATCTTGGCACTAGGGCTGATTGAAGGACAAAATAATACCAGGCCACCCTATTTTGATGGAAAAGAAAACAATGTGTGGAAGAATAAATGAAAGCATTCCTAAGATCCAGAGATCCTCTAGAATGGGATGTTGTGAAAAGAGGAATCAATCCAAAGGCATTATCAACTTTAGACAAGGGAAAAGAAGTCATAGTTGAAGATGCTGAAGATTCCAACCAAATAGAAATTACCAAGAGACAAGCTCTTGATGCTAAAACTATTTATTCTTTATACCGTGCCTTGTCTCCTACTGAATATAACAGAATTTCTTCATGTGAAACAACTAAAGAAGTTTGGGATAAGCTTCATGTCACTTATGAAGGAACGGATCGTGTAAAAGAGACAAAAATAAACATCTTACTTGGCTAATATGAGTCCTTCAGAATGAAGCATGGTGAGTCTACTAGAGATATGTTCGGTCGCTTTACGGAAATTGTAAATGGATTGGCATATCAAGGTCAACCAATCTCTGCTCCAATGAAAGTCAACAAACTACTGCGAGGACTTTCAAAGGACTAGAACCATATGAAGACATCAATTCGGGAGATGCAAAGGATTGTGCTTCTTTCTGTTGACGAGCTGATAGGCACTCTTCAATCGCATGAAGTAGAATAGATCAATGACGAAAAGGATCCAAAAGGTAAGAAGTTAATTGCACTTAAGTCTAATGTTGATTCTGATGTTACTGATACAGACTATGACATGGATGACAACGAGCTGGCCCTTATGATAAAGAAATTCAAAAAACTGAATAGGAAAGGAAGAAGATTGAATTGGAAAAAGCAAAGCAAGCAAAATTCCCAGAAGAGATTGATGGAAGATGTTGAAACAAGCAAATGATGTAATATGCTTTGAGTACAAGAAGAAGGGACACATCAAGCCTAACTGTCCTTTGTTGAAAAAGAAGAAAGGAAAGTATGAAAAATACAAGAAAGCTCTTAAAGCAAAAACTTGGAGTGACACAGAATGTGAGGAAAGTGAAGAGGAATTTGCAAATATCTGTCTGATGGCTCATTCAAAATCAGACTCAGAGTTAGAATCAGACACAAATTCATAATCTAATAAGAAATCGAGGTAAGTCGTTCAGAAATTCCTATTAAAGTTTCTAAATATATAGATGAACTTTACCTCAACCTCAAATCCTCTCTTAAAAGGATTTCCGGACTAAAGAAGGAAAATTCAAGTCTCAGGCAACAGGATAATTCTTGAAGAGAAAAGTTTGAGAGTCTGAAAAATGATTTTGATGATTTGAAAGAAAATGATGATTCTCTTTCCAAAGAAAATAAATGTTTGAAAAAGGAGATTTCAGACATTTCTACAAAGTTTTCTAAAGGGTCAAAAACTTTACAGAAAATTCTTTTAGCTCAAATACCCTATTTTAACATTTTTTATTTGGGTCTAAACAATGAAAGTACTCCTTCGATCGATTTTCCTAAGGTGAATGAGGGACTTAGACAAAGACTCCCAAAATCTTCTTATAAAAATCATTTTCAAAAAGTTTTTATAAAACCTGTTGGCCAAAATGCTCTTAAATGTTTTAAGTATAACAACTCTGAACATTTTGAGAATGAATGTCCTAAAGTTTGGAGACCTGTTAAGAAGGATTGGACAAAGGCTATCTTTAAAACTAACTCGTCAGGATCCAAGAAAATTTGGGTACCAAAGAAAGTTTGAGATTTCTTTTTTACTACAGGTCATTATTAAAAGGAAAAGCAAATGATACTTAGATAGTGGTTGTTCTAGGCATATGATTGGAAATTCAAGCAGTTTCGTAAAACTAGAAAGACAAAAAGGAGGAAATGTCTCGTTTGGTAGGAACAGTAAAGGAAAAATTATTGGACATGGAACAATAAGGATTGGAAGTTTAATCATCAACAATGTTTCACTAGGTTGAATTACAATCTTCTGAACATAAGCCAGCTATGTGATACAGGATTCAGAATCAATTTTCAAGAAGATGTTTGTTCTTGAGTAAGTCGAGATAAGAGATGTTTGTTCTTGAGTAAGTCGAGACTTATCTCAATCCTTCACTGGGCAAAGACATGGCAATATTTATCTTCTAGACATAAGTCCAGAGAGTTCTCGATGTCTTATTTCAATTCAAGATAAAGCATATCTCTTAACATCAGCCTGTAAAGAATACAATTTAATGTGCATAAAGTTCATCAAGAAAGCATATATACTGACTTACATCAGACGAGTGAGATTAATGCTATACCTCGACATACCACTGATCGGTAGTTGAATCCGCATTCAACAGAGCTTGGGTCACTTCAGACAAAGATGCCAAATAATCACCCTCAAAAGTAGACCTTTCGTCAAGACATGGCATCGAGATGCAAGAACAGTATAACCAAACATAAAAAGAACTCATTTTACGACAAAATTAATAAAGTGATCAGTGCAGGCGAACATTGTTTTATATATAATGGGCAACAAGTAGTGAATTGACAAGTACAGTCCATAAATGATTTATAATCATAATTACTCACAAAGCTCGTGTCCGTACTTGAGATTTGAGAATTGCTAATGCTCTTTTGCTCTTTGCACCATACCAAGTTTTGCACGTTTCCTCATCACAGGGTGGTATAAATCACCTGGCTTGACAGCGAGAGAGAGCAGTATTTTCTGCAAGGAAATTGAAAGATTATAAATAACTAGGACGTGCTTAACTCAAGGTTGAAAGTGCTAGTATGAACACCTAAAGGGGGATGAATAGGTGTTTAAAAGAAGTCTTGACAAATAAATACATAATAAAACAAATTTCAAGCAAAGTCTGAATATGGATTAGAGTCTGACAAACGAGCCACCAGACTTCTTGTAGATGTTCAGAATCTGTTATGCGATGGAACAGACTTCTGAAATAACCTGTAAGTATGCAACAGACTTAAATAAGAAGAGTTAAGAGAAGAGAATGTTGCACACAAAATTTATAGTGATTCAGCTTAGATCAAGCTTACGTCCACTCTTCCACGCTAATAGCTTTCTGGCTGGATTCCACTATGTGATCAACAAAAGATTACAACTTTGAGTGCAAACACTTAGTGGTAGATCACACTATCTCACTAAGTCACTACTTTGGTATTTCTCTCACAATCACAAACGTTTAAGCTCACCAAAGACAAGTGTATGATCGAAGGTTGCTCAGACTTTGGAATTATAAATTCTACACTCCGTCTCTTACTTGTTCATCGGTCCTTGATCTCCTTAAATACTCCTCCACTTCCAAACTAGCCGTTGGACAGCATCTAGAGAATCGTCTTCCAATTTACCCATTGGACAAATTTGTATCTAGGAGATTTAGTAGCCGTTGAGTGACAGAAGTAGAATCCCAAGTTAATTCTAATCGCCCATACAAACAGAATCTTGGTTTCCATAAGTAGAGCTTCTTCGTTTAGAAAGTTCTTGTCTTCAAAATCCAATTATCAATCAATTAGATTGAGTCAATCAAATCTATCTTGATGTAGAATCCAAACCAGATTACTAGCCGTTATATGTTTGGGGCTTGTGTTACGTTCTGTCAAGTTGTCTCGTTCTAAACATACTTCGTTATGAATCTGCTATGTTCTGAACTTGTGTCTCATTCTGGACCTTGTCACGTTCTGGACTTGTGTTTCGTTCTGTATGTAAAGTCTGAGAGTGTTTTGTCGGAAGTAAAGTGTCTTCCGTATGAAGTAGAGTCTGAGTATCTTCAATCTGAAATGGACGTAAGTTTGAACATATTCTGCTTATGAATATATTTAGCCTTAAGGTCTGGACATAGTCTGAATAAGTTTAGCTTCAACATAGAGTCTATCTTCTGGTTCTTCCAAATATAAACCTTGGTAAAATCATTTACACATTCTATCATCTACATAGTTGTTACTCAACCATTAAACATGTTAGTAGCCTTTGATTTATTTTGCCATCTTCAAAACATCATAAGAGATTTCCCTAACAAATATAACAAATGCAGCACAGAGTTCATCAGATTAACAAGCCTTTAAGCTAAACCGCTATTAGATGCAGTTCAATAATAGAAAGACGACTATAGATTGACCGTCGACAAATTACCACCAAGCTTCATCGGTGCTACATATTTCTTTATATGCATGGTGTTGGTTGAGTTAAAGGGTTGGTAGCCATAATGTAGACAGTAAAACTTACCACACCAAGTCCCCCATTGAGAAATGTAGCTTCAAGAATGAAGCCTTTCTTTTCGATGACGCAATTATTTCTTTCTTCACTCAAAAACTTTTGAAGCAAAACGTATAGTCAAACCTTTCAATTTGAAACTGCCCACCTTTTTTATTATCTTTTTAGGCCAAAGAAACTGCCCAAAAGGTTAAAAGCACCACAATAATGAGGAAAGAAAGAGGGAAAGGAAGAGTGTCCGCTTCAATATAAAATAACATGTAAAAAACGTTACCTTTTCCAGAAAATTTTCAACTAGGATGTTATTGAATGCTCCTGATTTAGCTAAACTCCTCAAAAGTAATCAGTAGTTGAAAATGCCTACTTTCACAATTTCATAGATTAAGGGTTCATCTGACATAGGGCAATAATGGAAGAGGGTCTTTTCCACCCCTTCACTTAATGGTATTTCACAGACATATGGAGTTTATTTACATGACATATTAGGCTATATCAAGAAGTCACTTGATGGCTACTTTCAAGCAAGTCACTCTGCTCTTTAGATTATTTGAAATTAAAGCCACTTCATCCATATGCTGCATTCTATGCCGCATCATCCTTTCCATATTATCCTAATGTCGGCTGCGAGAACGGGTGGGTCGAGTCGGGTCGGGTTTGGGTCAGGTTATAAATGGTCCAACCCAAATCGACCCATTTAATCTGTTTAGACCCATTTATTGCAATGCAAAAAATTTTACCCATACCCGACTCGACCTATACTCGACTCATACTCGACCCACTTAATCTGTTTAGACCCATTTAAAAATGATGTTGCTAAAATAGTTTTATACAACACAAATTTAATAGAAAATTTTTATAATTTTTAAAATAATTATTTTAAAAAATAGAATTTTAATTATTTTTTATTTTTTAAAAATAAATTTTTAATTATTTTATTTTTATTTTTTAAGAATATAATTTTTATTTTCTTTTTTCTTTTTTCCTTTTTCTTTTTTCTTTTTGTTCTTCTTCTTCTTTGGCCGGCCGCCAGCCACGACGACAACCGACGACCGGCCACAAGCGAGCCTCAAGCGAGCCCAGCTCGCTGACGCCGGCGAGCTCGAGGCTCACCCAACGCCGGTGAGCTCAAGGCTCGCCAGATCCGACGAGCTCGAGCTCCCTCGACGCTGGTGAGTTCGAGTCTCGCTAGATCAGCAAGGCTCAAGCCTCGCCAAACGTCGGCAAGGCCTTCACCTTGCCAGATCCGGCGAGCTCAAGGCTCACCCGGTTGGTCACCGGCCATCACCATGCCGGCCACCGGAAGGAGGAGGAAGAAAAAAAAAAATTAAAATAAAATAAAAATCAATTATAATTTCAATTTTTATAATATATATATATATATATATATATATATATATATATTTGTAAAGTTAAAGAGGGAAGAGAGAGATTGTGACGTTTTGGTTAAAAGTGGGTTCTAAATCCAACCCATTTAAGACCCACCTATCTTAAATCTTTGATTGTTAAACCCACTTAACTACTTTTTCTCAAAAACTAAGTGACCCATAATGACCCATTTATGATTTAAATGGGTCATATATAAGTCTAAGACCCATTTTGCCACCTCTAGCTGCGACAAAGATTTTCATCTGTCGCAATGCACATAGAAAATGAAAATGAAAGTTGGAAAGTTCTCCAATGTCTGACATAATTTTCTGATGCAGCTACTTTATATTGGAATTGACATTGAAGTCTTTTTGAGTCAAGCCTTGCCATAATTATTATACCATGCTTGTTTTTCTCTCAACTTTTAAAGTGTCACAACTTTAAAAAAAAAACAAACGATCACTCAAGTGACTTAATTTATCGAAAAATCAAATGTGATTCATCAATGTCACTTACATAGATGGTTTTAAAAATTTTTGGCAATGTAAATTTTGGCTATAAGCTTTTTTAAAGTAGAAATTTTAAGAAAAGGACTTCAAGAGCCAAAAGGAAAAATCACAGAGGAAATGTTCTAGTTTGAGACTATTTTTCTTTGTTTTGTTAGACTCGAAAGCCAAATCACGAAACAAACAATCTTTCCAAATAATTTCATTTAAAATCACAAAAATCTATTTATTTGCCCCAAAAAATAATACGGAAGCAAGAAATTTTTTCTTCATTTCTATAATATTGCATGTGCTTCTATTTTGACCTTACTCTCTTTTGAGACTGCATAAAAGTGCTTGGAGTCTTATGGAAATTTCATCTTCAGTCAACGGCAAGGATTAATGCTGGAGCACGTACCGGGACAAATTTAATCCTAATTTCCCAAGGTGTGAACAATCAATGCATTTAATGACATTGTTGGGTACATAAATTGGGCACGACACAATTTAAAAAGTGTCCTTATGCTACAATTTTAAGAACAATCATTTTAATGTCAAAACTTTATGAATGATCAATTTAGTGCTAAAACTTTTAAAGTGTATATTTTAGTGACTTTGGCAAGTTGAAGTCACTCAAGTTATTGCTTTTTCCAAGTTGTACACTTAAATAATCATTTAAAAAGTTTTAGCACCAAAATAGAGGACGTATAGTAGGGGTGCCATTAATTCTATCCTTGTCTCATATAGAAGCAAAACCACATAGCAAAGGGGAAATTTTGATGGAAAAGGAAAAGCCAGTTGCCAAAAAAAAATAATAATAATAATAATAAGAGAGAGAGAGGTCTACTTGGGAGGTCCATTAAGTTGTTTGTCTGTCATGTCTCCATTAAGGGTGATAAATTTTGGGTGGGTCTGGAACTAAGTTGGTCTGGTTCCCATTATGTGAAACTGGAAACCAATCCACTTACTCTTAGAATCGAACTGAACCGAATCAATTAGTCTAGTTTCTAGGTTGGTCTAGGAATCGGCGATGCTAAATATTTTCTTTTTCCCTATTCCTTGTAGCCGCTCAAAGTTTTGAGAGAGAAGAAGAAAGGTCTTATCTCTAACTCTAAGTATAAGCAACGAAGGTACCTTCATGTATTTGAGATTCAAATTGAGGATGGAGATGAAGAGTGTTGGAAGATATGCATCGGATGGGATCCCAAAGATATACTCGAAATCATGCTCGGTTATGATTGTGCATAAATTAGCGAGGAATTGATTTCAATCGATCATACAAATATTTTTTTGCCTTTATTATATCACTTATGTATTATATTTACAGGACTTTGTACAATGAGAATACACAATGATAAATACAATTTCCTAGAATTTTCTTGTCTTTCCTCGACACTTTGTTTTCTTTCATGGTATCAGAGCCACTAGGCTTCTGACCTTTCCTCGCTTCCGCTACTAATTGCCCACTAGAGGAGTTCTGACCTACAAAACAGATCTGCCATCTGGCTTAGGAATCACCTTCGAGGAAGAAGATAAGAGCTTCTGTTTTTTTACCTTCAATGGCTGACGACCAGTCCACCGCAGAGACTCCATCACAGCCGCAGATCCCTAGCCCACCTATGTTAGTGCAACAACAACCACTCCAGGCCCAACTCGTGCAATGGAGACCCACATAGGCTCAGTTTAGTCTGGGGCAACCCATTGCGGGCCAACCTTTCCGATGGGTACCTTACCCATGGTACCTTGGGCCAAACCTAAATTCATCATCGCCTGTTTATATGGGCTACCAGGGAGCCCACGTCCAATCCGAAGGGAGCACACCAACCGTGAGTGGGGCAAGCCTGACCCCCGGATTGGAGCCGACGAGCGGGTCAGGAGAACCGGGTATGGGAACAAATCCCTACCTGGGATTTTTTAATGCGGGTTATCAATTTGGATCGGGCAAACCGGGTCAAGGGACGAATCCCTACCCGAACTTCACACCCGGCTTCTTGCCGTTCCCAGTCACAGCCGTCACTTGGCGACCGGAGCCTAGTGACCCCCTATACGTCTCAACAGTCGACGGTCCTGAGCTGCGGCTAATCAACCTGCAGTTAACCGGGCCAGAGAACTATTCCAGGTGGTCCCGAGACTTCCGGCGTGCCCTTGTGATGAAGGACAAAAATGGGTTCCTCGATAGGACTGTTCCGATTCCTACCGATGACCAACTAGCCCGACACTGGAGGAAATGCAACCAACTCGTTCAGACATGGATCGGCAACTGCATTTCTCCAGATGTCGCGGCTAGCCTTCCACCGATGGAGGACTCGAAGAACATGTCGGAAAACATCAAACAGATGTACGGCAAGTTAGATCGGGCACGAATTTTTTCCCTTATGTAGGAACTCAGCAAACTCAAACAAGGAAACATGACCGTCTCAGCCTGCTACAACAAGTTGTTATCACTGTGGAACGACCTCGAAACCGCGGAAGAAAAGCTCGAGGTCCAAAGGAGACACTTGCATAGTACAGATCTATGAAAGAAAGGGAAAAGGCAACCCGATTTCTTTTGATTTTGAATGAATCATTCCTAACTTTTCATTTACAGATCTTGGCCATGGAACCGATGCCACCCCTTGGACGGATTTTTCAACTCGCCGTTCAAGAAGAGAGCTAGCGGCTCGCATCCTTGGAGCCGACAAAGGGAGGAGGAAGTTTCACCCTAGCGAGCTGCGGTGAAAAACGAGACCTAGGAGCAAAAACCTTAGCGCACGAAAAACGGACACTACAAGAGGCGCTAGGGTTCCAAATCGAAGAAACGCAGCCCTTTAAAGCAGAAGGGATGGGCGGTCCAGATCACTCGCGACGATCGGACAGCCAAAAGGGATCAATCCGCTTAATGGGATCGGACAGTGGAAATGAGCCAGGTGGAAAGGGATCTGACGGTGGAATTTTTGCAGCCTATGTGAAAAATTTTAATTCAAAGGGAAAAGGTAAATTATATTGCAAATTTTGTAGATGCCCACACCATAAAATAGAGAATTGTTGGAAATTGCATGGTAAACCCGGAGAAAAAGGGAAAATGAAGGAATTTTCTTCAGCTTATCAAGTTAGTGGTCCTAATGCTGATCGATCCATAACATATGAACAGTACCAACAACTGATGCAGGCATTGCAGAAATTGGACACCTCCAACAAGGGAGGAAATTTCTCAGGTATCTCTCGCTATCTGGTTAATAATATCTCAAGGAAAGCTTGGATAATTGATTCTGGGACAAGTGATCACATAGTTTGTGAGAAAGCATTATTTTCAGATATGCATGAGAACCTGGATTTCCCTGTTTCTGTGCAATTACCCAATGGGAATGTCACTTATGTTACAATTACAGGAAAAGTCTAGCTTAGCCCACAAATCACACTCCAAAATGTCCTTTATGTCCTAGAATTTCGATTTAATCTTATTTCTATGTCCAAAGCCTGCAAAGAAAATTCCTGTTGTGTCTTGTTTGATTCTGACACTGGCTTCTTTTAGGCCCTTTCAACTGGCAGAGTGATGGGCTTGGGTAGTCTCTCTGAAGGACTGTTCCTTTAGACCAATTTTCCAAGTAATCTTGATTTGTCGTCCATTTTTTTAAATAAAATATTATTGTGTAATACGACTAGCAATGATAAATAATTCCTTATGCATTCAAGATTGGGTCATAGTGCTTCATTCCCTTACTCTAAATGTCAAATATGCCCTCTTGCAAAACAGTCCTGTATTCCTTTTCCCTCTAGCCAAAACCGTGCAAATGATTTTTTTTCCTTGATTCATATGGATGTCTGGGGTCCTTATCATACGTTACATCATGATGGGTTGCGTTATTTCTTAACAATTGTGGATGACTATTCTCGTGCCATATGGGTGTTCTTGATGTAGTCCAAAGGACAAGTTTTCTCAAATTTGAAAACTTTTATCACCTTGTCCAAGAATCAATTTGGGAAATCTATTCAGTGAATCCAGACAGATAATGGGAAAGAATTCTTCAACAATGATTGCAATTTCCTTCTTTCATCCAATGGGATTCTCCATGAAAGTTCATGTGTATACACCCCACAACAGAATGGGGTAGTGGAGCGCAAACATCGTCACCTTCTGGAAGTTGCACGTGCATTGAAATTTCAAGCATCTATTCCGGAAAATTATTGGGGCGAATGCATCATCACTGCAGCCTATCTCATCAACCGTATGCCCACTCGAGTCCTCGATGGAAAAACTCCATTTGAGTTACTTTTCAAGAAGAAACCAGAATTGGAACATTTGAGGATATTCGGATGCCTGTGCTATGCAACAGTATTAAGCCCCCAAGACAAAATGGGCCCTCGCGCTCGACGCTGCGTCTCCATGGGCTATCCAAATTTGTAGAAGGGATATCGTGTCCTCAAACAAACAACCGGGGAGTTCTTCATTAGCAGAAACGTCATCTTTCATGAGGACGTGTTCCCCTTTCATGAAAAAGATTCTTCGAAAGAAACACCGGATATCTCAAGACATCCATATCACTCCATATCTACAGAAGAGTCAGCTCCTGGATATTTTTTGACGAGAACTCTAGTTCCAGTAATGACTCCAATTTCTTGTGAGAATTCTCACACACAAGAAATTGTTGTACATCCAGTACAAGAGGATTTTTCAGAAATGGAAGATCATTCCAAAGAGATTGGGATTGAAGAAAGAACATCTCTATCTCCTATTCCAACACAAATGGATCCTCCTCGACATTATGGTCGCTCTACACGTCCACCAACTTAGACAAAGGACTATGTTTGCGCATCCCTCAACTCACCAGGTATTCACTACCCAATATCATCTTATGTTTTGTTTCATAGACTTTCGTCGGAACATAGATGTTGTGTTAGTCAAATATCGGAGGACAAAGAACCATCTAGCTATGAAGAAGCAGCTGCTGACCCAAAATGGCAAGAAGCTATGGGAGCATAACTACAGGCACTAATTGCAAATTTGACCTGGATTTGGTCAATTTACCTCCGAACAGAAAGCCATTGGATGGAAATGGGTTTATAAAATAAAATACCGAGCTGATGGTTCCATTGAGCGTTACAAAGCTCAGTTGATGGCCAAAGGATTTACTCAACGGGAAGGTTTTGATTACCACGAAACCTTTTCTCCAATCACCAAAGATGTAACTGTAAGATCTTTTCTATCTGTTGCTGCTATTAATGATTGGCCATTACATCAAATGGATGTGCATAATGCTTTTCTACATGGAGATTTAGATGAGGAAATCTACATGGACATCCCTCAAGGTTTACGAAGACAAGGGGAGAATAGAGTATGTCGTCTCCGCAAATCCCTCTATGGTCTTAAACAGGCTTCCAAGCAATGGTAGGCCAAATTTGCCGATGCTCTCACATTTTCAAGATTCAAACAATCCAGATATGATTACGCCTTATTCACATGGACCCAAGGTATGTCATCGATCTACTTGATGATATATGTTGACGATATTCTTATCATGGGCAATGATAAAAGTGCAATAGAAAGATTCAAGAAGTATTTGCATTCCACCTTTCATACTAAGGACTTGGGAGCACCAAAATATTTTCTTGCAATTAAGATTGTTCGGTCTGATCAAGGGATTTCTCTTAGTCAACGGAAGTTTGTGCTGGAAATCATATCAGAAGCAGGTTTATTGTGATGCAAACCATCAATTATTCCGATTGAGCAAAACACAAAATTAACCACCAAAGATTACGATGCAGGAATATCTGAGAATCATGATCCCGTTCTCAATGATCCTTCAAGTTATCAGAAGCTCGTTGGGAAACTCATATATTTAACCATGACCAGACCTGATATATCTTATGCGGTACAAACTCTCAGTCAATTTATGCACAGTCCGAAATTGTCTCACATGAATGCTGCCTTAAAGGTCGTGAAGTATTTAAAAGGGTGTCCAGGACTAGGGATCCTCTTATCCAGAAAATGCAACATGGAAATGTCGGCATATTGTGATGCAGATTATGCGACTTGTCCTATGAGCCGAAGATCCATTACAGGTTTTTGCATTAAGCTTGGAGAATCACTTCTTTCTTGGAAGACCAAGAAGCAGGCAACCATATCATTATCTTCAACTGAAGCAGAATATCGAGCCATAGCAAAAACTACCTGTGAGATCATATGGATACAGGGATTACTTCGGGATCTTGGGATTAATTTGAAGGGTCCGACAAGATTGTTTTGTGACAACGATGCGGCACTCAAACTTGCAACGAATCCCATGGTGCATGAAAGAACGAAGTATATAGAAGTGGATTGTCATTTCACTCGTGAAAAAATTCAGGAAGGGATAATCGAAACAAGAGGAATTAGAACGGCGGAGCAACCTACCGACATTTTTACCAAACCTCTATGTCAAAGACAACATGCATATCTATTAAGCAAGCTAGGCGTCTTGGACATTTACCAGCCACCAGCTTGAGGGGAAGTGTTGGAAGATATGCATTGGATGGGATCCCAGAGATATACTTGGAATCATGCTCAATTATGATTGTGCATAAATTAGCTAGGAATTGATTTCAATCGATTATACAAATATTTTTTTGCCTTTATTATATCACTTCTGTATTATATTTACAGGACTTTGTACAATGAGAATACACAATGAAAAATACAATTTCCCATAATTCTCTTGTCTTTCCTCGACACTTTGTTTTCTTTCAAAGAGCATGGTAGAGATCTATGTCTGGTTTTGGTGGGTAGGGGGGGCGGGGGGAGGGGAATGATGAGACATAGATGGTGGTTGAGCCCCAAGATCCAAAGGGGACACCGAAGATGTTGTGCTCGATGAGGTGGTATAGATGTCAATGACTGTGGTGGCATCATAGAGCTCCATGCAAGCGACTAGCACGAACACGAGGGCAATGATCTAGCATTTAGCGATCCCCTGCTTCTTCATCGCCATGTAATTGGGGGAAGGATCTAGGGTTGCGAGCAAGACGGAGAGGAAGCGAGACAAAGATGAGCTACATAGACAAAGGAGGGGGTGAGAGAGAGTGTGTGTGTGTGAGTGAGTGAGTAGTGACCACCTTGGAAGAGTGAGAAATTACAAATACCAAAGCATTGTAATAATAAGAATAAAAAAAAAAAATCGGTCCGTCTAGGATAGTTCAGATCAATGGTTCCACACATGAAATTAGAAAATATGAGCGAAATTCACTAGTTCCAATTTTAGGGAATCAAGAAACGGACAAATGCCTCCTGAGAATTGCCCAGAATTGGATAGTTCGGTTTGGTTGCATGATTCTTGGTCCAGCGGGTTTTTTGGCTCACCCTAGTCTCCGGTTCCGTTGGGGCTGCAAAAGACTGCAATCTGAGATTGAAGCATGTTGGCTGGGCTTTGGCCCAAAAAGTACATGGGCTGGGCTAGCACGAGGCAAAAGCTGATCGGACAAATACAAGCTCCGTTGGGACCCACCGGAGATAACATTTTTAAAAATCATGAATTCCAGCCTTTGGGAAATCCCAAGGGTCCGTACGAAGGAAGAGGACTTCAGCCCACAGGAACTCACCTGGGAAGCGCCCAGGGTTCGTGTGTTACCACCTTTTTGTCTTTCCACTCTGGCGTTAGGGGAAGATGTCGCGGTCCTCGAGAGTCGCCGTCGCATCACGTGCTCTCCCTTTCTCCTGTCTTGTTCAACATTTCTCTTTGTCGAGTCAAAAACCTGATGCCACATCGCGCGCTTCTCCTAACAAAGAACCCGTGCCCGCCTAACAAAACGGCGACCGCGACCTTCCGCCCGCAATGACCTTGCCACGCGAATTTTTTTTTATTATTATAATTTGTTACATAAACAAGAGAAAGGTCGTAGAAGCTACATATGCTAGAGCTAGACATGTCCCGAGTGAAACCGAGTAAACTAATTGCGAGTAGCTCGGGTCAATTTGATTCCCGTGCTCCTTAAGTCAGCCGAACTCGAGCTCAATAATTTTCAATTTAATAGATGTGCTAGCTTAATTGAGTTTCTATTCTCTTTTTAAATAATTTTTTATTAATTAAAGAAAGTCATAGCTGTCCCAAAATATATATAATATGCACACACAGTTTGAGCTTTTATAAAGATGGAGCTCAAGTTCTTTCACAATTTGATTGTAGTATTGTAGTCGAGTAATTGGAAATTTTTCAATATGGTTGATTGGAGCTCCAAATTATACAATATACACACAACCACCAGATACAATGAGAATTGGTTGATTGGAAATTTTTCAATGTGGTGAGGAACCATGAAAATGTTATTATGTGTTCCGAATACATTATAAATAATTACTTCTCATTAAATTATGTTCTTAGTATTTCTTAATTACTTTACTTTTCAATGTTGGTGAGGGCGCGGAGGCCTCCACTTGTGGGCAGCAAGGGCATTGCTTGTCTTTGTTGGGCCCCGCTGGCTAGAAATTAAACGCAGGAAAAAAGAAAAAGAATATAAGTAAAGAACAAGAAGAGGAAAAAACTAAATCGAAAAAACATTTAAAAAAAATCAAAAAAATTATTCACATTAGCATTGATTGTTGGTCATACCATGCAAGACAGCAGGTGTTGGATAGCGATTTTTAGTTAGAATTAGCCAAAAAGACTATATTGATAATTAGTAAAAAGTTTATTACTAAATTAGCAAAATTTAAGAATTTAAGACTGAATTGGTTACCGTACAATAAATTTATGACTTTTTTGGTAACTTTTCTGAGATATTAGAATTACAAATTATAAATGATGTGGATTCATGTAAACATCAAACCAAATTTGGACATTATGATTGTGATAAATCGCCAAAAAAAAAGGACGCTATAATTTTATACTAGGATATTTTTCCATATTCGTATCGTAATGCGTCTTTTGATGTGGATTTGAGAAATATATATACTCTTAGGTGGTAATAAGAACACATGCCTTAATATTCATATGGCACTCACTTTAGGATGAAATTTTTCTATTTACTTGAGTGTTATAATTTTTAAAATTTGTTTATTTGAATATTACGGGAGATTTTCCTTTGTCGAAAAATTTAAGGTGATACATGACTTGCCTCGGCCAATCAGCAACAGAGTGCGGAAACAACATCGTGGGATCTTTGTTCTTGCCCAGATTGATGATTCGGGGCTAATTTGATACGTAACCCCAATTTGCAGTTCATAAATGGATTCTCTGAAGTATTGTAGGAACATTAGTCAGAGGGGATGATTGCTCGGGCAATTGCTTCTCCTCATCTTTTTATTTGAAGCGGCTCACGATCAACCAGTTGGGAGCTCAAGCTCAGAGAACTTTGTGATCGTGGCTACGATTTCGAAGCGGAAGTTTGCTCAGGCATGTGCAACGTGTTGGTTTCTCTCCTCTCAAGGCACTCCCATTCGGTTACGCAAAGCTACATCACCGTCATCAGCACGACGGCTCTCAATTTCTAGCAAATCAGGGCCTCAGCATTGTCCATCATTTCCAGCCAAAAGAAGAAAAAAAAAAAAAAAGAATCGTCGTCGTGGTCATTGTTCACTAAGAATGGAAATCAATCCTTTTCACCGCCAGTGTCGTACAGGAATAATTTGAATCCGATGCTTCTGATACTACTTTTTCCTCTCCTCCTTCGTTTTTTATGTGGTTTGAACTGACAACTGCCACGTTGATCGAAGGTTGTCTACTTTTTTTTCTTTTTTTTTCTTTTTTTTAAGGTTGTCTACTTTGGACTTCAACTTTTTAAAGGAAAAACCAAGTTGAACTTAAATAACTTTAAATAAAGCCACATAGGGCAAATAGTTAGAAAATCTCGCGTGGGGGAACTAAAATAAAAGACTTTTTACCGATTTGACGGTTAAATGATTGAAAAAAAAAATTATAATGCTCAAGCGAGTCTTATAAAACTTAGAGTACTCATGGTGTTCATTTCCCTTCTCAAGTAATATAAAATTATGTCTTTACATTAGTTAGTGTTCATTTGCCGTACTTTTGTTCATAAATATGAGAAGACAGTATTTGAAGTTGAAAAAATATAGACAAATTTTAAATAAGCAACACGAAATGAGATGTATCGCATGCTCGAGATTAGGCAAAGTAAAGATAACAACCAAAAACATTTAGAGGCACTTCAAACGACTTTTCATTTATAGAAAGAGTGGGAAGAGATAATTAATGTCCATTTCAGGCATTACCGTAGGAATTTCATGTGAGCGGAA
This sequence comes from Eucalyptus guilfoylei, assembly GCA_016097605.1. Taxonomy (NCBI): domain Eukaryota; kingdom Viridiplantae; phylum Streptophyta; class Magnoliopsida; order Myrtales; family Myrtaceae; genus Eucalyptus; species Eucalyptus guilfoylei. The sequence continues at coordinate 19,996,693 of CM027870.1, read as the reverse complement.
AAATGTATGATTTTAAGCAACAATTCCCGCTCATTTCGAGCGAATTCACCATCATTCTACTATCATGGTCCCCGTAAAAAGAGAGTTGAGATCATCTCGCATCTTGGCACGACCAAAATGTACATGGTGACAATACTTCCCATGGGGTGAGAGGTCCAAATACCTCTTTTTAATTAGGTTAATTTTACGAAAATCTCAAATCTATATACCTGTGATAAATTTACCAAAAACTAACACTCAAAGGTTGTGTTTGGTAATTATGATAAAATTCAAGATATGATAAAATTTATTATATCCTACATTGATACTTGCTCAACATAGATAAAAGGGTACATTTGGAAGTGGCTTTTCCAAGCCACTTTCGGCATCCAAAGTTCTATGGGCTAAAAAAATGGTGTTCGGGAAATTCCTTTGCAAAAATGATTAAAGCCTTTAGAATGTTAAAAGCCCAAAACAAGTATAAGGCTACCTTGGGCATTTAGCATTCTCGGCATGCTGAGGGAGGATAAGACAAAAAACTTTCTTCCACAAATATTCTCACTGAAATTTCGTTTTTTCGGTTTTGCCCTCATGACTATTCACCTTCTTCTTCGTTGAGGTTGGTCGACGAGGTTTCACGAGGCTGCGAAGGGCTGACGACAGGCTAGAGAGAGGGCGGTGTGAGATCGGTGTGGTCGTGGCGACCGTCTTGACTAGTCACTTGACCTCGGCGACCTCCTGCGAGTTGTGTCGCTGTGACCTAGATTTGGGTCAAGTGAGCTCTGGCGACCCAGATTTGGGTCGCCTGAGTTGCCACAACCCAACAGCCTGGTGGTGGTGAAGAACTAGGACTTGGAAAGGTTAAGGGAGCGGATTGCGTTCCCATAAGTGACGGTGACGATGGCGAGGGAGACATCGATGACGCGAGGGCAAAGGGAGAGCTCGAGGGTGATGGCATTGGGGGCGATGGCATTAGGGTAACGGGTGAGGGCAGTGGGGAGATGCTCGGCATGGAGAAGGTCGAGGGATTTACGGTGTCACGCCCGCCAACCTTGGTGCACGCGATAGCTCCTATCGTCCCATCTCGTCTTTTTAGAAAACAACGTAGCGAATAACAACTATAAACTTATGATATTTACACGACCTAAAATACTTCGGCGGAAGCAGAAAATACGATAGAGGAAAGAGAACAAGCATAGAACTGGAGGCAACCACTGGGGGTTCACCCCAATGGCCACTCTTCCAACTTGGAAGGGGGAGATGGGGGGGTTCAAATCCCCATCTTCTTAAGGGGGATTGGGGTAGGGACGATTTCATTTCAGGAGTGGGTTTCGACTCCCACGCCCTGCAAGGAGGCATGGCAAAAGTCTGAGAGTGTGTGTTAGAGTAGAATTAGAGTAAGACCAACCAAAAAAAAAAAAAAAAAAAAAGAACTGGGGGCAACCATCAAGCTTCGCTTCTTTCCTACCATAGGATTATTTATATACAGAGAGTTCAATCGGATTTATTAAAAAATAAAAGACACGAGGCTTTTCAAAAAACAAAAGGAGAGCAGTGCCTAACATCTATACTAATGCCTTTCCCTGGCCCTGTCTTGCCGAACTCTCTCTCTTTCTCAAGCTATTTGCCTGTCATGCCATCCATCCACCTCCATCCTAGCTTATGGCTACCTCCTCCCGAGGTCCACCTATCATGCCGAACCGCCTTCGCTGTGGCCATCACTATGCAGTGGAAGAGGTCCCACTAGGCGTCCATCAACGCGACTGTACAGGGCCACGAATTTGAGGGCGACGGGGCCTACAGGCACCCCTACGTCCACGACCATTAGACAGGTGACTCAAAGGAAAGTGGCTCCGAGCACGTGAGGGTCTTCCACCTCATCACAATACTGGGAGAATTCCACGAGCATGCCATACAAAATCTAGTGGGAGGCAGCTGAGATCGACATGGTTCAACTTGGAAAAATGTGAAATCAATAGGAGTGAGTAAAACTCAGCAAGTAGAGAATCCACTAACCAAGATACAAGCATAAAACTGCTAACTAAGAGGAAAACACAACTTGCTTGAGAACCTTTCTACCTACACAGGTAACCAAGCTCTCATAACCTAAATGTAAGCCATTAAGATAAACTCATTCCCAAAAGGTATAACATGCACCGCCAACAACACAAGCAGTAATACAATCCATTGTATGCATATGTGTCACCTGATATGACACCTCACACAATAGTATAACAGTGCATGCACATGATCAAGCATAGACATCCATTGCCCTTACAACAACATGTGTAACCCCTAAAGGAGTCTAGTTGCAACCATCTTTCAGAAAGGTCAAGGCATAACCCATCCAGGCATCTTGCACCCAACCTGGCATCACGAGGTATTCCCCGGGGACTCACGTCTCGTTCCCCAGCTTCTAGAGAGCACCTAGTTCCTCTTTACCTTACTAGCCTCTCCGGGCATCCTGCACCCAAGGCATCCAACAAGAATCAAATTCTCCACCAAGCAACCAAAGGGCACCACGTTACCCCCTTTAGGTATCTTGCACCCAATCTGGCATCGTTGTCACAAGGACCGACGGCAGTCTATTGTATCATTATCATGGTGCAACAATTCAATAATCCAATGTTTCATACAACGATGCAATACTATTTGCAAGGAAAAATGAGCAAGCCAACCAACCCCTACATTAATTTACATAACTAACCATCAACACTTTCTAACCCGACGCCCATGGTCTTACTCGGAAAATTGTAACCGCAGTTAATAGAAAAGTCTATATAAACTTAAGTCGCAATTAGAAGACCATAAGTCCTAACATACACAATAAGAAACCCAAATAATACCACAGATTCTAAGTTCCAACAAGCTCAATAAGGAGGTGATGTGACATGTGACTCTCTACACCTTCATTTGCCTAATTCTATCATTCCACCCTTAGACTAATTAATTTAACTTCACATATAAAGCTGAACTCAAGACGGCGAAACTTGGAACTCATCCGAAAGACGTGGACTAAGTTTCGTCGTTACCTTCTAGACTGGATTTAACTCGACGTGCTGCAAACAAAATAAATGGAAGTTGAGAAGTTCTCCGCTTAACTTGGGACCGTATAGTACAAGTAGGGTGGTTGTCCCAATAGTTAGAAAACTCGAGATAACCCGGACATGGCTTTAGCGTCCCCTTGGCCACTATTCGGGCAAAAGTCCGGAATTCTGTTGCTGCCGGAACTCATTTAGCGGCACCAAGCTTATCCTAAAAGACCTTTAGTCACAAACGAAACTATCATGACCAAGAGATTGGCTTGGGGAAGACCGGACAAGGTTTTGATGCTTCCCGAGCCTCTCAATCTCCTCGACCTGCATATCCAAGCCTAGATTGAATATAATAGAACCGACTAACCAAACCAGAGCCTATGAGCGATCGACTAAGCAGTTCTCGACACCTACAACTCATCGATGCTAATCAAGTGCATCGGAGGTTTACTCAGCCCCAAGAATGGGCAATCGAGCGCCCAATTTCTGATTTTGCAGCGACAACAGTCCATGGATCGCACATGCAAAGCCACCCAAGGCTTATGCGTGCGCACTGGACCCCGAAGATGATAACATCCGAATAGTAGAGAGTCAAATCATCCCCGACCCTACTCTGGACAGAGCTACGACGCTCAGCTTCTGCATTTAAATTGCGAAACCAAGTCCCAATTTCCACATGCAAAGCTCGACGGAGCTAATCCATTTACTTAAGACCCTAACGGTAGCTCTAGACATGTACAAAGACGATGGACACTTCACTTGCCTGGTTTGATGCTCACAGGGAGGAGGGAAAGATGGCGTCGGCTGAGCAGAGGAGTCCTCGGGGCGGTGGTGGTTCCGGACAGGGCAAAACAGAGTCAATCGCTACTGGCAGAGGAGATGCGAAATTGAGGGGTGTTCGGGATAGGTTCTGGTTTGGGCAAATGAAAAGAAATGGAGGGGGAGAAGAATTGGGGGCGTTGGTGAAGATGAAGGGGGTAATAGAGGAGTGGTTTTTTTTTATTTTAATAAAAAAAACTTTGCTGTTGACACCTAAATTTTGACGGCCCGTTTAGTCATTTATCGCATTAAAAAATTAGGGTAATTTTATCCCTAAAAAATATTAATTGCATAACATATAGATTTAGGTGCAGTTATTTTTAATTTTCATTTTTTATTTGTATTTTATTGGGGTGGCGAATGGGTCAAATTAGTTGAATTGCCCACGTGGCGAGCAGCGGCGAGTTGGCCCAAGTTCATGTTTTTTCTAATAATTGAAAATTATTTTGTGGATATGAATTTTTTTGGATAGGGCATGTGGGTAAAAAAATATTACGATTTGGCTTTCAAAGATTTGGATTTAGAGATAAAGTTCATCTTAATCTCGAATCCTTATCGGTATGGGATGAATTTTGTGAAAAAGATTGCGGATGTGGATTCGAAGGGGAAACTGAAAACCTATCTCTTTCACCCTATAAAAGGCCGTACGCATATCAGCAGCAAAGGGGGCTTTTCTCTCGGTATTTTTTACGGTTTTTAGGAGTAAAAAGTTAACAAAGTGAAGCAGAATTTCGGCTGAAGGAGTGCAGAAAGTACAGCTGCAACAGTGAAAGGCAGCAGAGAGAGACATGCAGCAGAGCAGAAAAAAGGAAAAAAAAGAAGAGAAAACAGGGTCTTCTTCTTCCTCACGCAACAGCTTCGTCCCTGCAGCCGTCCAGACTTCACCTTCACCTGAACGACCAGCAGCTCGCTGTTGCCACCGCCGCCGCTTCGCCTTTGCCCTGACGACCCGACGTCACCTACCCTATTCGTTGCTACTGCTCCAGTGCCTATCTCCTTCGCCGTCATCTGCTGAAGCCGCGCTGGTCCCTGCCGCCCGCGCAAGCCGCGACACCGGCAGCCCGACGAAGCCGTCGCTGTGTCGATCCGCGACACCCAGGCCCCTCCGCCCTCTGTTGCAGCGTCACCAGGCCAGGGCGCCCCTGCCTTTCATCTCTGCTCGCAGCTCTGCAGACGCCACCGCCGCACGACCCAGCACCCCTGCTCGCAACACCGCTCTAGATCTGGAGCCTGAACCACCATACGCTCGTCCGATGCCCCAGCGTCCCCTGTAGCCCACACCTCCGCGCCGGTCCGTGACCAATCGCTGCTGCAAATCCGGTGGTCCGCTCAACGCCAGCAGGCCCCGAACCCGTCGCTGCTGCATCTGCCTTTGCTCGACCCCCCTTGCGATTCTAGCAGCGAAGCCGCTGCTGCTCGACGCCACCGAAGCCCACATCGCCGGTTTGCTGCCCTGCCGGACGCCGCGCCGATCCCTGCTCACGTCCAATAACACCCGAGCGACCACCTGAGCCGGATCTACAGCTCTCTGCTTGCGACGCCCTATGCCAGAGTCCGAACACCGGCAGCTCCAATCGCAACGCCCTTGTTCCGTCGATTGTCCCTACTGCCCGGGTGCCGCCTTGTTCCTGCATGTCCGCCCTCGCCGGAGTTCTCCTCGCCGAACCAACGATCAGTCTCTTTGGTGACCGAGCACAAGGTTTGGAAAAGAAAAAAGAAGGAAAAAAAAAGGAAAATATATTAGGTAGTTTTCTTATTTATTTATTATATTTTTATTATTTTCTTTTATAGCTTGTTTTTTAATGAAATTGTTCCTTAACATATGGTTGAGATGCCGACATGAAAGAGCTCCTCAAATTAGGGATTGACAGTCCGATTTTCGCGCCCGAAATCCGACTCGCAATCTCTTGTAAAAATCGACAATTCGATCTCACGCCCGAGATTCAATTCGCGATTTAATTGTAAAATTGGTCAACCTGATCTCATGCGCGAGATATGGTTCGCCAATTTTTTGGATATCAATCCTATCTTGTTTGATTTCCCGTGGTGTTGGTTGAATCAATTTTATTTTTGTAAAAGGAAAATTCCAAAAAAATATTTGAATTGGGATTAGGTTAGTTTTGGAATATCTCTTGTTATCTTACATATTTAGAATAGGGATTTTATTTCGAATTTTTAAATAAAAATCCAAAATAATGCATTCATTTAGGATGTTAGTTTTCTTAAATTTGAATTGCATGTTTAATTATTTGGCAATTTTAAATTCGAATTTTATAAAAAATACAAATAAAAAATCATCATGCATATATCATGTAGAATTAGGGCATTCTTTGCACATCATGTCATATTAGGATAAATTGCATGTTTCATTTTAAGTTTAGATATTTTTATTTCCTAGATAGACTGCATTTTAGGTATGGGATAACATTTTAGTTTAGATTAAGATTTGACCTAATCCGAATCTTAATATAAGTTGGATGATATCTTAATTTGGATAGATAATTTTTGTTATTTTCTAATTTCAAACCTCATGGAAAATACCAAAAATTGCCTTAGAATAAATCAATTTCATTCTTTAAGATAGGCTGCATACTCATATTTCACTTTCGTCATATAGCTTAGGTCATGTTGCTATGTCATGTCATGTCATGTTAAATTAGTAGCATTGCATTGCATATGGATTATATTCTCATTAAAAAAGTGAAAACAAAAATTGAGTAATTGCTTGTTAATTAGAAATCATATCTAAGATTGCTTATATGAATTCTGATTTAACAACGCAGATGCTTTTGTTGCTATAAGATAAGTCCTGCAATTTATTTACTGCCTTACTTTGGTGTTAAATTGATGGTTTGCGCACCCGTATGATCATCTCACATGTTAGGGAAGTAGATTTAAAATCAATGTAAGCTGCCTGCAAAAAGCATTTTTGAAAATAAAAGAAATGGTACCGAAAGGGCATTAGAGAAATCTAGTGTAACCAAGTCCCCGTACCCAAAATCTCTGGTTCGGAGGAGTAAAGTAAAACTCCCGTTACTTTACTTGGGTTTCTAATCGACCCACCAAAAAATAGATTAGTGACGACTCCTAAATAAAATCAATTGCATGTTAAAAAATTGAACTTAAGTCGCGAATTAGTATGGGCTTGGGAGAGCCCAAGTTAAGTCTAGGCTTAACAATCCATTAGCCAAATCCTAGGTAGTTCAAACCCGAAAATTAGGTCACGACAGCTTGGCAAATCCGCTGGGGACTTGAGTTAATACTCTTAGTGGACTTAGGCCAATTTTTGGAAAAATATTTTTGCTTGGTAGCGAGGATCCTAGGTACGTCCCTAACATTTAGGTGTTAAATGTTTTTGCAGATTGGGAGGTATAAGGGGAAGTGTTTGCTAACCTTTGTTTTGCAGGGAGATGTAGGAATGTATGGTTTATTTTCAAACTATTGAAGTGTTGTTTGATATAAATTGTCGTGCATGCCCTGCATTTAGCACTACACTTTTGCACACACAACATGCCGCCAGACCGGGCGACATAGGATTATTTAGGATGGTGTTGAGATGGATACCACTTAGACCGCATGCTTGCGGTACGAGTCGCCCATCTTAATCCCGAAGTTTCTTTCATGGTGTCAAGAGTACCCACCTCAGTCTGCATGCCCGCGACCCGGGTCGGCTCTTTGACCAAGCCGGAGTCATGAGGACCCGACATAGTCCACAAGCCCGTGGCTAGTCTGATAATCCTTGTGGCTCCACCTTGCTAAGCTTTATAGATTAGAAATCGAGCCACTTACCATGCACATGTCTATGTGATTGCCAATCATTGGTTAAGTAAGTTTTCTAAATTTTTTACCTTTGCAATTTACTTATTTTATCGCATTATCTTGTCAATCCATGGCATTAGGATTGTCCTGAGTCTTGATCAATATACAATGGGGACACTGGACATTCGAATTATTCTCCCTCCAAAGGAAGAGGTTAGCACTTGGTGGGACAAGTTAGATCAAGATAGCTGTCGGTTCGTAGAGTCACATATTGGTCGACTGCTTCCACTGCTACGTATCAACATCCATGGCGGCCTCGTCCAAGCACTCGCCTACTGTTGGTGCCCCGAGACTTCTACCTTTATCTTCGGCGGTAAGCATGAACTCACTCCCACCTTGGAAGAGTATAGCATCGCCATAGGGAAGTCCTTGAAAGCTGAATTGATTAGTCCGCCTATCGGAATAGATCATGTTACGACCTTATATGATTTTCTGAGAATTAAAAAAGACAACATAAGAAAGGTTTTAAAGGCTCATCGCAATGCATGTCCTTTATCTTTTCTGAAAGAATGTTTTGAAAAAGGCACCTCATTTCAAATGCGTAGGATTTTCCTCTTAGCTTTCTTTGGGTTTATAGTATTTCCTTTCTGCAAGAATGCTATTAACCTTTTGATTGCTCAGTTAGTTAGGCAAGTGTTGGAAGGAAAAAATTTTGTAAACACTGTCCTGACTAAAACTTTTCTTTCTCTCACTCGATTCAAAGGAGGCGGTGATAAGACTCTCCATTCCTCTCCTGAACTTTTACAAATCTGGTTTCTTTCTCATATAAAAGGATTTGGTGGTTTAATGACTATATATGATATTAGCAATTCTAATCACCTTGTTGTGAGATTTGAGAACAACCAAAAACATGCACCGAATTACCATTATTCTAGGTGGCTAGCTTTCATGAAAAAACCAACTTCCAAGGGTTTCCTATGGCATGCTAAATGGTTCCAAGTTCGTGTGGCGAGACTCACGTGTGGAGGTGTTGGCCCAATCCCTTTACTGGGATTCACTGGAGCATTGGAGTACTATCCGACTAGAGTGACTCGTCAATATCAAGTCGTGCAAGAGCTTCCCCTGGCGTTACAAGCGTATCCGCTCCAAGTCAGCTTCATTGATGGAAACCGAGACTCTATTCTCACTATCAAATCAATGTGGGACATGTGCCATCCACGAAAACTCAAATGGCCTGAGAAGGAGTTGAAGGGCAAAGAAAGGAAGTACTATGCCTCGACTAAGTATATCCAACAACACAAGATTCCCGAGGAGCTGCTTTCGAAGATACCGGAGGTGCCGTTGAAGATCACCAATCGAGCTGAGAATAATCGCCTCAAAAGAGTTGCTGAAAAAGCTCAAGAGGAGAATAAACGATTGCGCCGAATGGTGTCCTGAGTGTATATTGATCAAGCTAGATGAAGTGCTTGAATCAATCTCGTTATTTTCATTTCTAGATTGATGTTTAGGAAATTGAGTCTTTTACTTTCCTAGTTTATTTGTTTAGGGCATTTCGTGTTTCCATTTTGTTAGGTTTGTCAAAAGCTCCATTAATGAACAAAAGTTCTAGAACATTGCCATGGATCGGTGTATTTCATATGAGATACTTATTTTTTTTTTTGTTCATTTCTTACATTAGGTGATAACGAATCATTCACGTATTACGTGATCAAGAGCTAAAATGGTCGACCAAACTGAAATGCGTGATCATATCTCCGCTATGGAATACCAACTCAATAGTTGCTCACCTCTATGCAACTCATGACAGCTCAAATCCAATCCCTCCGAGCGGATTTGACTCCTGCACCTGCTTTCCCTGAGATAGTAGTTCCGAAGCAGGAAGACAAGACCCAAATGAGCAATAACAACATGCCTAAACTGGAAGATAATCCACTGTTGGTCATTCCCAAACTTTACAATGTCCCTAAGACGAAGCAAGATGAAGCGGAAGTGATAGACACTCTGGGGCAGCCTAGTGGCAAGTTTGATTACCTGGTGAAGTATTCGGCCCCTCCTAGCTTCTATAATCCTCGTGAGATAGTCCCAGATGGATGGGGTGGCATGGATGATCCGACACCCCCGAAGACAGAGAACTCTGATGATGTGCTGGAAGGAGTTACAAACTTGTTCAACGACCTCATCATAGGAGCCAATGACGAAGGACTTTCGAAAGACATGGACGTTAGCCCGCAAGAGTAACTTGTTACTTTTGCACATTTCCTTGCACGGGAATTTTTACCGCTTTATAGGAATTCTTATCGTTTTTTAGGAATTATTTTCGCCTTCTAGGAATTGTTTTCAATTTCTTATTTTGCTCTCTTTTTAGAGATTAGGAATTGCATTTTCCATTCCAATAATGTAATTCATTTGATTTTATTCAATGAAATTACAATTTTATTTCCAATTTTTGAGGGCATGACGAGGTACTCCAAACCAGTCCAATGACGATATCCAACCATGAAAGAAATTATCATCCACGGAGAAATCCTAAGGGCTGGACTTTTTCATGCTTCCTCCCAAAAACTTTTTCGAAAACAAAAGCATTTCATTGCTTTTTCAAAAAAAAAAAAAAAAAAAAAAAAAAAAAACATTTTCCCAAAGCTTGTATCAGATTAAACATGTTTGTTTGTCTGACTCATAATTTGTTATGACAAGGGACATCTAAAAATAATAATGATCATAAACTTGACTTGTGATCAACAGGCTTAAGGCATACTTGCAATGAAAAAAGACTTGGGGCAAGTAAAAGAGGACCATGATTCTCCAATGGAACATCCTGGGGGCAAGTTTGCTCCAAATTACAGAGTCCCATATGTGGTGAAGAAGGTACTTATTGGAGGTGCATTGATCTTGGCGGAAATTGGTGGTCATGAGTTTTCCACTCCAATTAATTCTGATGCTGTCAAGAAGTGTTACCCATGATTGAATTTGTCATATCATGTTTTGAACTACAAGCATTTTCATGATATATAAATTGCTTCAATGAGTTACAAATTCAATCGTTCAAATTTATTACAAATCTTGCATGTTTTCCTTGATGAATTATGTGAGATAAAGTGAATGTGTCAAATGAGATACTTTGGAATAATGAAAGGCAAACCCTATTCCATACATTGTTTCATACACTAACCCCTAGTGAGTTGTGTGGAAAAATTCCATGCCTACAAGGAAAAGGGTGATCTCGCAAAGGGTACGTCAACCGAGGTGATGAGAGGCAGTTTTTTCTGCTACCCAAAACACTACAGGTATATCCATTGTTCAACCCTTTGAGCCCACACACATGAAGAGTTCTTTAAGTTATCCCTATCAACAATCATCCCATACTGGGACAAAATTTGAAATTAATGATAGGAATTTTCTTACTCACACTTGCATCAATCTTCGAGTTTTGTTTTTTCAGTATAACTTGTACGATAATTTAAAGTGCCTTAGGATGACGAAGAGCAGTTCTTTTTCTATCCTATACACTTTATCCATTGCATAGCCCCCTTGAGCCTATGAATTTGTTTCGCATTAAACCCAGTTGGTGATCATCCCCCACACTAGGGCAAGGCAAAAGATAGATGAAGACCCTGGAAAGTTCAAGTGTCATCCAAAGTGTAATTCATTGACGCATGCACTATGCGCAAAAATTGAAATCAAAATAGAAGTAAGGGGCATGAAAAAGCAGTGTGCCTGGTAAAAGCAAAGTCAATGCCCAAAAAGAGAAAAATCAAACACTTGATGTAGTGAGTCGTATCCCCAACAAGGCGATACTAAAAAAACTCAAATGTTGAAATGCTACAATCAATTGAGTTGTGATGTGAAGAAAATCTTCAACATTGAAAAATTGGTGGAAATGTCAAGATGATCACCAACTTTGACCCCCTAAACACTTTTTGAGCCTAATCATCTTTTTGTTTCTCAACCCATGAACTTAGCCCACGTTATGTCCCTCACAAAGTCTCTTCAAATTAGGGCACTTGAATTAATGTGAAAGTTCATATGTTTGAAAGCATCGCTTGAAAAAGTGCGAGTAAGATAATTTCTGCTTCATTTCTCATGTTCCTTGACTTGTAAACCCCAAGATGATTGCGAAATATCACTCATTTTTAATAGCATCGACTCAAAGAGTCCCATTTGTTAAGCCATTGACCAAGCCAGCATTACGGTCCCTGTTAAAGACCTCTCAAATTGGTAAGTTCGTACCACTTGTGAGATTGCTCGGACCCTTGTTTGGTATGACAATGGTGAGATAGAGTGATTGTCAAATCCTACATCAAAGGTCAGGGTAAAATGGCCCTTTTAATCAGGATGAGAGAAAAGTCCTTTTAGACCAAGAAGTCCCTCATTTGACACATATATGACACTCATGTGTTCAGATTGGAACATTCTTTTTGAAATCATTCCCAATGGAAATTAGGTGATGCAAGATTGATAGAAATCATCATGAACCTCCATTGAATTAATGCATGTTTGTGATTACAAATACATGTTGCTGCTCCTATGACCATATTTTGCAGGAGACATTTCCCTAGGAATAGAGATGTTACCAGGTAAGTACATCTCTATCCATACCTTAAATACTTGTCATTGTGCAGGTATTCCCTTTTGAATACACCGACACTCGATCGAGCTGTCCCCCAAAGATTTTTCTCTAGATTTAGTCTGATTAAGGTGACCGAAGAAAGGTTCGGGTCCTGGTCAGATAATCTATGCTGCAACGTTAGGCGACCGAAGAAAGGTTCGGGTCCTAGCCAAGCAAAACCTCAGTTTAGGCGACCGTAGAAAGGTACGGGTCCCGGAAAAGCAATTTCCCCATTCAGGCGACCGTAGAAAGTTACGGGTCCTGAAAAATGATTCCTTATTTAGGCGACCGTAGAAAGTTACGGGTCCTGGAAGGTAAATCCCCGTTTAGGCGACCGTAGAATGGTACGGGTCCTAGACAACACCTATTTCCCTATTCAGGCGACCGTAGAATGGTACGGGTCCTAGACAACACCTATTTCCCTATTTAGGCAACCGTAGAATGGTACGGGTCCTGGAAGGTAAATCCCCGTTTAGGCGACCGTAGAATGGTACGAGTCCTAGGAAAGCAGTTTCTTTACAAAATTTTGCTGCCATACTGGGCAACCGTAGAAAGGTACGGGTCCTAGGAAAGCGGTCTCTTTACAAAGCTTCGTTACTATTCTAGGTGACCTTAGAATGGTACGGGTCCTGGACAGGTAACACCAACTATCTTGAATCACTCTACCCTCCTTCAAAGTAAGATATTCCAGGTAGGTTCCTTTTGACATCTCAGTCTGGATCTGGATGTCTCTATTCTTTTTGTTGAACATTTCACTCTGGATGTGAATGTTCTTCAATCTTCCTCGTTATACCTTAGTCTAGGTCTAGGTATTTCGAACCTCAAAATCATGACATCTCAGTCTAGACCCGGATGCCTTGATTATCTTCATTTAAACATTTCACTCTGGATGTGAATGTTTATCAACCTTTCTCGTTATACCTTAGTCTGGATCTAGGTATTTCGAGCTTTTTAAAAAATCTTGACATCTCAGTCTGGATTTGGATGTCTCAATTCTTTTTGTTGAACATTTCACTTTGGATGTGAATGTTCTTCTCAGTCTCAATGTCTCTATTTATTGCCTGTTACACTCTTCAAGGAACTTGAGTGAGAGTTTGGTACTTGTGGAGTAAATGGGAATTTATCATGTACCTTAGGATGCTCTACCGCACTGATTGGTAAGTGATTGTAGGTACGTTCCTTTCTTTTCGCATCATGCATTTGCATTAGCATTTCCATGCATCATATAAATTGCATTTTAAAATGGGAATTCATTTTCCAACCAAAAAAAAAAAAAAATCATTCAGTGAATGTGCATAGTCAGAATTTAGGTCTCAATTTGTCTTTGAAGGCAACCTCTTCGAGCTCACCTTCAAAGAGGGATAGCTGTTGACACCTAAATTTTGACAGCCCGTTTAGTCATTTATCGCATTAAAAAATTAGGGTAATTTTATCCCTAAAAAATATTAATTGTATAACATATAGATTTAGGTGCAATTATTTTTAATTTGCATTTTTTATTTGTATTTTATTGGACCAGTGGCGAATGGGTTCAAATTAGTTGGACCAGGCCACGAAGCGAGCAGGTTGGCCCAAGTTCATGTTTTTTCTAATAATCGAAAATTATTTCGTGAGAAAATAGAAATTTTGAAATTTTTCCGGGATATGAATTTTTTTGGATAGGGCAAGTGGGTAAAAAAATATTACGATTTGGCTTTGAAAGATTTGGATTTAGAGATAAAGTTCATCTTAATCTCGAATCCTTATCGATATGGGATGAATTTTGTGAAAAAGATTGCGAATGTGCATTCGAAGGGGAAATTGAAAACCTATCTCTTTCCCCCTATAAAAGGCCGTACGCATATCAGCAGCAAAGGGGGCTTTTCTCTTGGTATTTTTTAGGGTTTTTGGGAGTAAAAAGTTAACAAAGTGAAGCAAAATTTCGGTTGAAGGAGTGCAGAAAGTATAGCTGCAACAGTGAATGGCAGCAGAGAGAGACGTGCAGCAGAGTAGAAAAAAGGAAAAAAAAAGAGAAAACAGGGTCTTCTTCTTCCTCGCGCAGCAGCTTCGTCCCTGTAGCCGTCTGGACTTCACCTTCACCTGACCGACTAGCAGCTCGCTGTTGCCACCGCCGCCGCTTCGCCTTTGCCCCGACGACCCGACGTCAGCTGCCCTGTTCGTTGCTGCTGCTCTAGTGCCTATCTCCTTCGCCGTCATCTACTGAAGCCGCACTGGTCCCTGCCGCCCGCGCAAGCCGCGACACCGGCAGCCCGACGAAGCTGTCGCCGTGTCGATCCACGACGCCCGGGCTGCTCCGCCCTCTGTTGCAGCGTCACCGGGCCAGGGCACCCCTACCTTTCATCTCTGCTCGCAGCTCTACAAACGCCACCGCCGCACGACCCAATGCCCCTGCTCGCAGCACCGCTCCAAATCTGGAGCCTGAGCCACCATACGCCTGTCGATGCCCCGGCGTCCCCTGTAGCCCGCACCTCCGCGCCAGTCCGTGACCAGTCGCTGCTGCAAATCCGGTGGTCCACTCAACGCCAGCAGGCCCCGAACCCGTCGCTGCTGCCTCTGCCTTTGCTCGACCCCCCTTGCGATTCTAGCAGCAAAGCCGCTACTGCTCGACGCCACCGAAGCCCACATCGCCGGTTTGCTGCCCTGCCGGACGCCGCGTCGATCCCTGCTCACGTCCAATAACACCCGAGCGACCACCTGAGCCGGATCTGCAGCTCTCTGCCCACAACACCCTGTGCTGGAGTCCGAACACCGGCAGATCCAACCGCGACGCCCCTGTTCCGTCAGTTGTCCCTTCTGCCCGGGTGCCGCCTCGTTCTTGCCCGTCCACCCTCGCCGGAGTTCTCCTCGCCGAACCAACGATCAGTCTCTTTGGTGACCGAGCACAAGGCTTGGAAAAGAAAAAAGAAGGAAAAAAAAGGAAAATATATTAGGTAATTTTCTTATTTATTTATTATATTTTTATTATTTTCTTTTATAGCTTTTTTTTTAATGAAATTGTTCCTTAACATATGGTTGAGATGCCGACATGAAAGAGCTCCTCAAATTAGGGATTGACAGTCCGATTTTCGCGCCCGAAATCCGACTCGCAATCTCTTGTAAAAATCGACAATCTAATCTCACGCCCGAGATTTGATTCGCGATTTAATTGTAAAATTGGTCAACCCGATCTCATGCGCGAGATATGGTTCACCAATTTTTTGGATATCAATCCTATCTTGTTTGATTTACCATGGTGTTGGTTGAATCAATTTTATTTTTGTAAAAGGAAAATTCCAAAAAAGTATTTGAATTGGGATTAGGTTAGTTTTGGAATATCTCTTGTTATCTTACATATTTAGAATAGGGATTTTATTTCGAATTTTTAAATAAAAATCCAAAATAATGCATTCATTTAGGATGTTAGTTTTCTTAAATTTGAATTGCATGTTTAATTATTTGGCAATTTTAAATTCGAATTTTATAAAAAATACAAATAAAAATTATCATGCATATATCATGTAGAATTAGGGCATTCTTTGCACATCATGTCATATTAGGATAAATTGCATGTTTCATTTTAAGTTTAGATATTTTTATTTCCTAGATAGACTGCATTTTAGGTATGGGATAACATTTTAGTTTAGATTAAGATTTGACCTAATCCAAATCTTAATATAAGTTGGATGATATCTTAATTTGGTTAGATAATTTTTGTTATTTTCTAATTTCAAACCTCATGGAAAATACCAAAAATTGCCTTAGAATAAATCAATTTCATTCTTTAAGATAGGCTACATACTCATATTTCACTTTCATCATATAGCTTAGGTCATGTTGCTATGTCATGTCATGTCATGTTAAATTAGTAGCATTGCATTGCATATGGATTATATTCTCGTTAAAAAAGTGAAAACAAAAATTGAGTAATTGCTTGTTAATTAGAAATCATATCTAAGATTGCTTATATGAATTTTGATTTAACAACGCAGATGCTTTCGTTGCTATGAGATAAGTCCTGCAATTTATTTACTGCCTTACTTTGGTGTTAAGTTGATGGTTTGCGCACCCACATGATCATCTCACGTGCTAGGGAAGTAGATTTAAAATCAATTTAAGCTTCCTGCAAAAAGCATTTTTGAAAATAAAAGAAATGGTACCGAAAGGGCATTAGAGAAATCTAGTGTAACCAAGTCCCCATACCCAAAATCTCTGGTTCGTAGGAGTAAAGTAAAACTCCCGTTACTTTATTTGGGTTTCTAATCGACCCACCAAAAAAATAGATGAGTGGCGACTCCAAAATAAAATCAATTACATGTTAAAAAATTGAACTTAAGTCGCGAATTGGTATGGGCTTGGGAGAGCCCGAGTTAAGTCTAGGTTTAACAATCCATTAGCCAAATCCTAGGTAGTTCAAACCCGAAAATTAGGTCGTGACACTTATTTTAGGGAAATTTTCAAAAAATGACTTGAAGTGCCATTATTTTCTCAAATAAGGGTTCGAAGTGGACTTTGTTTCAATTAAGGACCTTAAGTAGCATTGGTAATTTCAAATAATGGCCTAAAGAGTCTTTAGTTAAGGACTCAACATTACCGATCGCTGACTCAACCTTGTCAATCACTGACCGATTAAATTTTTTTTCCAGTTAAGGGTATTTTTGTCATTTGGCATTTTCTCCCATTTTTCTTTCCTTTTTTTATTTAATTCTTTTTCTTCCTCTTTGTTGGTGGCCGACTAGCCACTGGTGATGTCCACAAAGGGTTGGGCAAGGGTCACCCTCGTCGGCGAGGGCCACCCACGCCGCCCACAGGCGAGGGACGGCCTCGCTTGAGCGTGGTGAGCCTCACTTAGAGGCCATCCATGAGGTTGGCCCTCCCCGACCCCAAGCGAGGCTGACCCTCACTAGATTTAGCAAGGATGGCCTCGCTTGAGGCCGCGAGGGCTAGGCAACCTCGCTGGCCGCTAGTAAGGCTCGGCAAGGGCCTACAAGCCCTTGTCTGCTGCAGACGAGGCCACCCTTGCCAGATCTGGTGAGGGTTGGCCTCACCTAGGCCTCGCCCGATCTGGCAAGGGTGGCCTTGTCGGCCCTTGCTAGCGA
This sequence comes from Eucalyptus guilfoylei, assembly GCA_016097605.1. Lineage (NCBI taxonomy): Eukaryota > Viridiplantae > Streptophyta > Magnoliopsida > Myrtales > Myrtaceae > Eucalyptus > Eucalyptus guilfoylei. The sequence goes on along the minus strand of CM027870.1, from coordinate 19,979,420 downwards.
CCGATGAGGTCGCCCAGTCCTCACGGATGGCCCCGGGGCGAGGTCATCCTTCCCTGTGGTAGGCGTGGGTGGCCCTTGTAGAGAAAGGTGACCTTCATCCAGCCCTCTATGGGCATTGCTGGTGGCTGGTTGGCCACTGACGAAGAGGGAAAAGAAGAACCACAAAAAAGGGAAGGGGAAAATGACATATGACGAAAATACTCTTGACCGTCGGAAAGTCAGGTCCTTATTGAAAATGACATAATCACTTCAGGCCTTTATTTGAAACAAATATAGCCACTTTAGGTCATCATTTGTGTTGACACCTAAATTTTGGCGGCCCGTTTAGTTATTTATCGCATTAAAAAACTAGGGGTTAAATTTTATCCTTGAAAAAAAATATATATTAATTGCATAGCATATAGATTTAGGTGCATTTATTTTAATTTACATTTTTTACATTTTATTGGACCGCTGGTGGATGGGTTCAAATTTACGTTTCCAAGCTCTAGTTCGACAGGCCGGGCTAGGCCCATGAAACGAGCAAGTTGGCCCAAGCCCATTTTTTAAGGATTGAAAATTATCTTATGGAAAAATAGAAATCTTGAAATTTTGTTGGGATATGATGAATTTTTGGATATGGCAAATGGGTAAAAAATATTGCAATTTATCTTTGCAAGATTTGGATTTAGAGAAAAATTCCATCGTAATCTTGGATCCTTATCAATATGGGATAAGTTGGCGAAAAATATTGTGGATATTGATCCGAATGAGGAATTCAAGCCTATTTCCTTTCCCTATAAAGAAAATAGGCTTGAATTCATCATTCGGATCAATATCCACAATATTTTTCGCCAACTTATCCCATATTGAAAAGTGGGGGCTTCTCTTCGGGGGGTGGAAAAAGAAAAACACAAAAAGTGAAAAGTGAAAGAGAGGAAAAAGGGGGATTTTTCGGTTCTTTGGAAGAAAAAAGAAAAGCATAAAAAGCAAAAACAGCAAAAACCAGAAAGAAAAAAGGAAAAAGTCAAGCAGAAGAAAAGGACAATCGGCAGGGGGTGAGGGGACGTTTACTGTTCATCGTCTCCCTTGCCCTTGTTGCTTGTGTCTACAACCGACCGTCGAATCTTCCTCAACTGTGCCGCACTGCCGTGCCCGCACCCCACCGCCTCCGCTTCGCTCACAACGACTGCGCCTGACGCCAAAGCCATTCCTGCCCCACTCCGTCTCACCAAAAGCCGGTCACCGTTCGTGGAGCCCAACGCTGGAGCAGTGCCGACCTGCATCTGCTCCCCTTCGCCTGCGACCCGTGGCTCACAGAAACTCGTGCCGCTACCTAATTTCCCTGCTTGCCGAACACCGCATCGCCGATCCGCCTCTGCCGCGCCTCCACGAGCACTTGTGCGCCTGCCGATCTGCCTCTGCAGCAAATCCCCGCAGCAGCTCAACCCAGCACCGTCGCGCTCTGCCTCACTCACGAGCCCACCGCCTCTACTCGAGCCTCCACCCGCAACGCTTCTACCCCGACGTCGATAGATCCCGAGCCAGTCAACGCGCCTCTGCCAGAGCTAGACCCACGAAGTCGTCGGTGTCCCATCTCGCCGAAACCCTCACCTGCGAGCCTACGTCCCTGCACCACGTCGCAGCAGCCGCGAGATTCCCTTGCTACGCGATCGGTCGCACCAGCCTTGCCCGAAGTCCACCTGAGCCGGATCTGCAGTTTTCCGCCTGCTATGCCCTCGCCGGAGTTCCTCGCCGGTGACTCCCCTCGCCGGAGCCCCAAACCAGCTGCCAAGCCGTGCCTGGGAAGGGAAAAAAGCAAAAAAGAAAAAGAAAAAAATCCAATTAGGTAGATTAGTTTTTTTTATTATTATTATTCTCATTTATTTATTTTACTTTATTTGATAGCTCTCTTTAATTTATTTACATTGTAATATCGAGTCGATGTTTATTTCAAAAATCTTTAGGCATTATCCATCGGGATTTGGCTCAAAATTAATCTAATTATTAATTTGATCCGTAAGGCGTCGGATCAATTTTTTTAATTATATTAATTTTTGAGGCTTGTAGATAGTATTTTAATCGTCGAATCATTATAATTATTAATTTAATCCGTAAGACGTCGGATCAATTTTTTTAATTATATTAATTTTTGGGGCTTGTAGATAGAATTTTAATCGTCGAATCATTATAATTATTAATTTGATCCGTAAGATTTCGGGTCAGATTTTTAATTATTTTGAATTTTTGTCGTGATGTTTAGGGTTAAAGTAATCGTTAATTTGACCTACGAGACAACAGGTTATTTTTCGATTATTTTAATCCTTTATTTGGTGGATATCTTGATTAGTTTAGATGTAATTTCATGATAAAACACTAAAAAAACATAAAAATCAAAAAAATAAAAAAAAATCAAAAATCAAATCTTGCATTGGAGTTGTTGGTTTAGTAAATTAAGATTGCATTCTAGGATTGCATTTTTAGATAATTTTTTTGAATAGATTAAGATTGATTTCAGATAATGTTTGCACATCTAGATAATCTTATTTTTCTTTAAAAAAAAAGTAGTTTTCTAAGATAGGATAGGGTTTAAGTCAAATTAATCCCTAAAATGAATTAGAAAATTATTCTTTTTTAGATAGTTTAATTAGGATTTTTATTAATTCCGAATTTCAATAAAAATACAAAAAATACTAGGTGCATGTCAACTAGTTTGCATCATAGGATCATTTAATTTGAGTTTGTTAGTAAAATTAGGTTCATGAAATGCATATAACTTAGTCATTGTTGCTAAGTTCATTTAGTTAAAAATTGATCGTCATTAGAATTAGGTCATTCAATTAATTTAGATTGCATATTTAATTGTTGCATCTCTTTAATTTTAAATTTCATGGAAAATATAAAAGAATTAGAATAAATTCATTTCATGCTTTAGAATAGATTGCATGTTTATTTATAATTTAGGTCATGTTGTCATATCATTTCATATTAGATTAATGACATGCATTGCATAAATCATGATTTTCATCAAATAAGTGAAAACAAAAATTGAGTGATTGCATGTTAATTAGAAATCATATCTAGGGTTGTTGATGTGGATTCTAATTTAGCATTGTATATGCTTTCGCTGCTTTGAAGTAAGTCTACATTATTTTATTCGCTTTCTTGGGTGTTAAATTGATGGTTTGTGCACTCCTATGATCACCTCACACGTTAGGAAAGTGAATTAAAATAAATCCAAGCTGCATTCAAAAACATTTTTTGAAAATTAAATAAGAAATGGTACCGAAAGGGCACTAGGATAGTTTAGTGTAACCAAGTCCCTATACCCTTAGTCTCTGGTTCGTAGGAGTAAAATAATTCTCCCATTATTTTACTTAGGTGTTTAATCGACCTACCATAAACTGATTAGTGGCGACTCCTAGATAGAATCCATTTGCATGTTAAAACTTTAAGTCGCGATTTGATATGGGCTTAGGAGAGCCCGAGCTAAGCTTAAAGACTTAGTAGTCCATTAACCTAGTTTTAGGTGGTACACCCGAAAATTAGGTCACGACAGCTTGGCGACTCCGCTGGGGAATTATGTTAAAACACTTAGTGGACTTAGGCCAATTTTTCTTTTAAAAATGTTTTTATTTGGCAGCGAGGACATTTGGTACGTCCCTAACATTTCTAAAGGTGTTAAATATTCTTGCAGATGGGAGGTATAAGAGGAGTAGTCTTTGCTAACCCTTGTCTTGCAGGAAGGAGCGGGAATGAATAATTTATTTTTCCCAGATATAGGAGTGTTGTTTGCATTTAAACTGTTCTGCATATTTTATTGCTTTTATTACTACACTATTACACACACAACCTGTGGTCGGACCTGGGCTGCGATAGGATTTCTAGGATGGTGTTGAGAAAGGATACTTCCTCCAAAGCGAGACTGCTATGTAGAGGTTGACCTTCTCTTCCCCGAAATTTCTTTCATGGTGTCGAATGTATTTGTTGATATCCGCGAGACTGCGTGATTATTGGGCATTCCATTCGACTAAGCCGGGGTTAGGAGGATCTGACACGTTAATGCGAGACTGCAATGGTCAGATCATCCTCTTAGCTCCACTTTGCTAAGCCGTCTAGGTAGAAATCGAGCCTCACATTTCATGCGTGTGTCTATGTGATTACCATTAATTTCCCTTGGTGAAGTAAGTCTTCTATTCCTATACTATGCAATTTACTTACTTTGTCATGCTTTTGGTCCGCCCATGACAATCTAGGATAATCATTTGATCTAATTCCTTTCAGAAATGAAATGAGGAAATTGCCATGCAATGAATCATTTAGAAAATAAAAAAAATTGGAAATTTGTTTTCAATTCATGTCTTGGCTCTTCCTAGTTCATGTTTAGGAAATTTCGTCCCTACTGGGGCATTCCATGTCTTTGTTTTCCTAGTCCATTTTTAGGAAATCCTCTTCATATGTGGACTTTTCTTGACTAAAAATAGATTGTTGTCATGGATTGGTTTTCTCATTACACCTCGTACTTCCATATTTTCGTTCATTCCAATTAGGTGATTATGGGGCGCTCCCACTCACCCATCCGTACACGGTCGAAAGCTAAAATGGCGGATCAAAACGATGTGCTGGACCGTATCATTAACAATATGAACAAGCGAATTGCACACCACCAAAGTCAAGTCGACTATTTTTCTTTTCTTTTCTTTTTATTACCAAAGTCCTTTGTACAATGTAAATTTCTCCAAATACTATTTTGCTCAAAGGTACTTCGCGTCGCTACCTAAATTTCGGGTGCACCACCTAAGTTTAGACTAATAGACTACTAAGTCTTTAAACTTAGCTCGAGCTCTCCCAAGTCCATACCAATTCGCGACTTAAGGTTCAAATATTTAACATGCAAATGATTATTATCTAAGAGTCACTACTAATCGGTTTACGGTAGGTCGATTAGACACCTAAGTAAAATAATGGGAGACTTATTTCACTCCTACGAACTAGAGACTAAGGGTACGGGGACTTGGTTACACTAGATTTCACTAATGTCCTTCCAGTATCATTTCTTTTTAATTTTCAAAAATTTTTTTGCAGACAGCTTGGATTTATTTTAACCTAAACTACTATCATGCAATGGGGGTGATCACACAGATGTTCAATCATTCTTAAACATTGACTAAAATAAATTGCACCAAATAAATTCCAAACACTAAAGCAAGTTTTGGATTTTTTTTTAAACTAGAACTTCATTATAAATCATGCATTTAAACTATATGACCTAATTTTACTAACAAGCTATTTCTAATTAAATGCACCTATTATGCAAACTAATTAACATGCACCTAATATTTTTGTATTTTTTATTGAAATTCGGAATTAATAAAAACCCTAATTAAACTATCTAAAATGAATAGTTTTCTAATTTATTTTAGGGATTAATTTGACTTAAACCCTATCCTATTTTAGAAAAATATTCTTTTAGGAAAATGAAATTACTAAAATGTGCAAACATTATCTAAGATCTTATTTTAAAAGGTTATTTTGATCCAATCCTAATCTATTTCAAAAATCATCTAAACGTGCAAATTTAGAATGCAACCCTAATTTACTAAACCTACACATTCCCATGCAAGGTTTACTCTTTTGATTTTTTTTTATTTTTATGTTTTTTCAAGACAAGCAATTATGAAATTACGTCTAAACTAATCAAGACGTCCACCAAATAAGGGATTAAAATAATCAAAAAAATAACATGTTGTCTCACAAAAAGTTAAATTAATGATTACTCCAATCCTAAACATCACGACATTTCAAAATAATCAAAAATCTGATCCGAAGTCTTACGGATCAAATTAATAATTATAATGATTTAACAATTAAAATACTATCAAAATACCCAAAAATTAATACAATTAAAAAAATAATCCGACGTGTTATGGATCAAATTAATAATTATAATAATTTTGGGCAAAAGCCTGTAGATAATGTATAAAATATTCATAAAATGAGCATCACATTCAGAGGCGCAGCAGTAGTGGCGAGCGGTGGCACATGTTGTTGATACAGCAACAGGTGGTGCTCGAGCGGCGAACAGAGATGTTTGAGTGGAGGGCAACAAGCGCCAGGGGTGCTGGCGACGTTGCGAGCGAGGTGAACGGGTGGCGACTGGCTCAGGATCGCAGACCGGCGGGCTGTAGGCATGGCGGAGGCGCAGTGTCGAACAAAAGCACGCGGTGACGAGCACTGCTGCAAGCGTCGGGTTGCTGCGGTGGAGATGCAAGCGAGTGATGACGGCGTCGGTGCCACGTTGCAGGGGCACGGTGGCGAAGCGACAGCAGCAGCGTGGCAATCGGAGGCTTGGGGGCACAAATCATCGGAAAAAGGAACGACAGGTTGCTGCGGGGGCTTCGCAGGTAAGGGGTCACTCTGGCGGTAGTGGACAGTGCGGATATCGGCGTTGAGTTACAGGCGGGGGCGCAGCTGTGGAGCTGCGGACGTCGGCAAAGGTGTAGTGGATGGAGGCCGGCACGGTGCGAGGCTACCAGTGTGAAGAAGACACCCTGTAGCTTTTTTTTCTTTTTTCTTTTACTTTTTTCTCACCTGTCCCCTCATGTCTCTCTCTGTCTCTTCTCTTTGCTGTTGACTTTTCCCTTTTCTTGTTAGAGGAAGAAAAGAGAATTGGTTTTCTCTTTGACCAAGACAAACGAAGGCTTTTTCTTGCACGAATTTCCTCTCGAAATTTTTTTTTTTGGCTACGAATTCGCCCCCCTTTGGTCACGAAAATTGTGACTCTTTTATAGTGATTCCGACCGGCCGTTTTCTATGGTATTTTCCGAGTTTCCATCTTCTGTTGCATTGATTTATGGCTACAAATCGAGCGTGATTTCGCAATCAACTCGATTTTGCTTCGATTCCTTCCATTTATCAAAATCCTTGCCCTTTATTCACCTGATTTTCTAATTGCTTCCGCATTTAACAAAATTTGGATATTCATCAGAATTTCCAACTTCCATGCATAATCAATCAAATTGATTTTCCCCTGTTTTTTCCTTTTATTTGCGATTTTTATTTTTATTTTCTTAGATTTGCCAAAATTATGTGTCAACAGCTGCTCCTCTTTGAAGGTGAGCTTGCAGAGGTTGCCTTCAAAGACAAGTTGAGACCTAAATTTTTATCATGCACATGCACTGAATGACTTTCAAAGGTTTTTTTTTTTTTTTTTTTTTTTTGGGGAAAATGAATCACATTTTAAAATGCAATTTATATGATGCATGAAAATGCTAATGCAAATGCCAAATGCAAAATGAGAGAATGTACCTGTACTTACTTACCAATTAGTGCGATAGAGGATCTTGAGGTACATGACAGATCTTCATTTACTCCACAAGTACCCAGTTTTCACTCAGGTTGCTTGAAGAGTCTCAGAGGTGATAATTTAAAACATCCAAACTGAGAAGAACATTTACATCCAGAGTGAAATGTTCAACGAAAAGAATTAAGACATCCAGATCTAGACTTAGATGTCAAGATTTTTGAACTCGAAATACCTAGATCCAGACTAAGGTATAACGAGAAAGATCGAAAAACATTCACATCCGGAGTGAAATGTTCAAAGAAAAGAATTAAGACATCCAAATCCAGATTGAGATGTCAAGATTTTGAAATAATACCTAGATCCAGACTAAGGTATAACGAGGAAAATTGAAAAACATTCACATCCAGAGTAAAATGTTCAATGAAAAGAATTAAGACATCCAGATCCAGACTGAGATGTCAAGATTTTTGAACTCGATATACCTAGATCCAGACTAAGGTATAACAAGAAAGGTTGAAAACATTAACATCCAGCGTGAAATGTTTTAGATTAAGACATCCAGATCTAGACTGAGATGTCAAGATTTTGGGACTCGAAATACCTAGATCCAAACTAAGATATAACGAGAAAGATTGAAAACATATAACGAGAAAGATTGAAAACATTCACATCCAGAGTGAAATGTTAAGACATCCAGATCCAGACTAAGATGTCAAGATTTTGGAACTCAAAATATCTAGATCCAGACTAAGATGTAACGAGAAAGATCGAAAAACATTCACATCCAAAGTGAAATGTTAAGACATCCAGATTCAGACTAAGATGTCAAGATTTTAGGAACTGGAAATATCTAGATCCAAAATAAGATATAACGAGAAAAATCAAAAAACATTCACATCCAAAGTGAAATGTTAAGATGAAAACATTTTGTGACATTCAGATCCAAACCGAGATGTCAACAATGGATTGAAAGATTTTGGTGAAATCCATAGATTCTCAATTTCTGAAAAGGAACTCGGGCTATAGAAGCACGCCGAGTCGATGAAAAGGACTCCGGGCCATGAAAGCACACCGGGTCGATGAGAGGGACTCTAGGCTACGAAAGCACGCCAGGTCAATATAGAGGACAGCTTGACCGAGTCAAATGTCGATGCACTTGAGAGAGAATACATGCACAATGACAAGTATTTAAAGTATGGGTAGAGATATACTTACCTGGTGATATCTCTGATTCTTGAGGATATGTCTTCTGGAACTTAGATATCCTGCGGAGGCCTCTCACCTCTTGGTAGAAATAAATTTTGGAATATCAAGAATGCACCTTGAATGTTCGTGATGGTTTCTCATATCCTAATATCATGAGAAATTCTTAAAGGAACCTGAATGTCAGGAGCTCTTGGATTACCTGTCAAACACGATTTAGAGCAAAAGTGCATTCTCCAAATAAATAAACAATTAAAGCTATTCTAGAATGCACACTTCAAAATCCACTGAAGTTTTTATCAATTCAATCGGGGCTTATGCATAATGAACTTTGCATCACCCAAATTTCCACTGAGGAGAATTATCGTTCAAGACAATTTTCACTCATGACATGGATTTTCTAAGAATACTAAATGAGACACTTTTAGTTAGAAATGACTTTCACTCACTCTCATTCAAAATGGCTATTTTAGGAGAATCATTCCATCTCATCATATCGACAGGGGTCCGAGTATTCTCGCAAGCGGTACGACCTTACCAATCTGAGGGGTCTTTAACAAGGACCGTAATGAGGGCTTGGTCAATGGCTTGAAAATGGACTCTTCGAGTCAAGGCTATTGAAAAAACAGCTTCACAATCATCTCCAGGTTTACAAGTCAAGAACCCTGCAAAATGATAAAGAAATAATCATGCCCGCACTTCTTCGAGCGATACTTATAAACATATGAATTTCTACGTTAATTCAAGTGCCCTAATCAGAAGAGACTTTGCAAGGGACGTAACGTAGGCTGGGTTCATAGGTTGAGAAATGAAAGAATCATTAGGCTCAAAGATGTGTAAAGGGTGAGAGCCGATGATCATCTTGGCATTGCCACCAATTTTCTTTTTAACCAGGGATCGTCTTGGCAATGTGCTCAACTAACTGTAAAAGCTCGGTATTTGTGTTCTTTGAATGCTACTCCATGAGGGATGCAACCTTTTACAATTGATAGTCACCTCTCTTGACTTTTTTTCATTTTCATCTATGGGCATCAGCCTTGCTTTTACTAGGCACACCGTTTTTTCATACACGTAGTTTTCATGAATTTTTTTCTTCACTTCTTTTTCATGGGCATTGGTCTTGCTTTTACTAGGCACACTGTTTTTTCATGCCCCTTAGTTCTATTTTGATTTCAATTCTTGCGCACAATGCATGCGTCAAGGAATTATACTTTAAATGACACTCAAACTTTCAAGGGTCTTCATCTGTTTCTTGCCTTGCCCTAGTGTGGGGGATGATCACCAACTGGGTTTAAAATAATTGAAATTGCAGGCTCAAGTGGGCTATGCAAAGGATATAAGTATGTAGGATAGAGAAAGAAATGCTCTTCGTCATCCTAAAGCACTTAAATTACCACATGAATTCAATGTAATAGCACGACTTGAAGATAGATGCAAGTGAGAGCAAGAAAAATTTCTTTTCATCTTCCTCACCTCATGAAGTTATTTACCTCCAATTTGCCCCGATGTGGGGTAGTTCTTGACAAGGATAATTTGAAAAAAAATCTCCACAAATGTATAAGGCTCAAAGTGGTTAAGCAAAGATCACATGTTGTGTTTGGGATGGAGAAATGAATTGCCCCTCATTATTTCGGTCGTTGTACCTTTTGCGAGAGAACTCTTTACCTTGCAGATATGGAACTTCCTACACTCATCTCAGAAGTGTATAAGTAGGGGACTGTGTATAGGATAAGGCTTGCCTTTCATCATCCTGACTCGTCTCATTTAGTATGCTCAATCCATTCCACATCATTCATTAAATTAATCCATCTTGATGTTCTTTAGTGGAATTGGTGGACAAAACATGTAAGAATCACCATACAAAATCCCTTTTGTGAAAGACCTCAACAGCTTTAAGCATGAAAAATTGTCAAATTCAAAACAATTTACCACACTAAAAAATGGTTTCAAACATTCATGCGGGGGATTGTTCCACAATGGGATTGCCTCAGCAATGGATGTCCTTGGGTTGTCCTTATTAGTCAAGACTGAAGATCCGCTTTTGCCCCTACACAAGAGAAAGTGCATGAATAGGATACTATGCAAGATCAAAGTAAATTTAAATTGCACATCAATTTTGGCTCAAATCGAGATTTTGTCTCAGTCATGTCACTACTAGAATTTGTAGTGCCCCCAATTCGTCATCTCTTTCACTAAATATGGATGGTCCTTCTTCACTTGCCCCTCATTTTATTTACTCTTTGGAAGTGTGCTCTCAAACTTGTTGAGTAACAGTTGAGCCAACTGATCTATCATTGGATGCTTTCTCATCAGGCCAAGAAAGGAATGCTCTGAAACATGAAGTAAATGAGTTTGAAAATTAAACAGAGCTAACCTAATGCATGCTTTTGGAGATGGTTTGAAAAATGATTTTTTTCTTATTCTCTTTTTTGGATTTTTATTCATTTTATGAGGAAGCATGAAGAAGCCCAGTTCTCAGAATTTCTCTGTGGATAATATTCTATTTTCATTGTTGGATATTGTCATTGGGCTGGTTTGGCATACCCTATCATGTCCTTAAAACAAAACTTGTAACTTTATTGATGTTCATCAATCAAATTACATTTATTAAATGGTGAATGCAATGCTCAATCCCTAAACAGAAAACGAAAAAAAAAAAAATTGAAAACATTTCCTAGAAAGCAATAAAAATTCCTACACAGGGGAGTGCGAAAGCAATAAATGAGTCACTCTCGTGGGCTAGGGCCCATTTCTTCTGATGGTCCTTTGTCAACGACGCCTATAAGGAGGTCATCGAGGAAGCTCGTGATTCCTTCCAGTGCACCATCTAGGTTTTCTGTCTTTGGAGGTGTCGGATCATCCATGCCACCCCATCCATCTGGGACAATATCCCGAGGGTTGATGTAGAAACTAGGAGGAGCCGAATACTTCACATAGTAGTCAAATTTACCACTTGGCTACCCCACGGTGTCCATCACTTCCATTTCATTTTGCATCATTCTAGGAAGGCCAGGAAACGTCTCGCGAATGTTGGGGGACAACGAGTTTTGCCTCCCTCGCCCTTGCTCAAGTGGCAAGTTTTGCCTTTCTTGTCTCTGTCCTCCAGAATTTTCTTCATCTCTTCCCTGGTGCCTTAATCCAGCAGAACGGGACCTCCGAGGGGCTTCAATGGGGTTTCGAATGCCTTGACCCATTCTTCCAAGACCATATGACATCATCTTAAACCTCAAAAGTGGAAAATGAATAGTACGACGATTTTCCCTATGGCATATAAAATAAGACTAAGACGAAACCTTGTCATGGAACGACGAAAATTGCAGCAAAGTTAGTAAATTGCAAAGTGAGAGTTCAGACAACTTACCTTCACTGGAAATGGATGAAAATCACAAAGACACACGCATGAAATGTGAGGCTCGATTTCTATCTAAATGGCTTAACAAAGTGGAGCTAAGATGATGATCTGACCGTTGCAGTCTCCCATTAACGTGTCAGGTCCTCCTAACTCCGACTCAGTCGAACGGAATGCCCAATAATCATGCAGTCTCGCGTATATGGACAAACACATTCGACGCCATGAAAAAAAAAAGGGGGGGGGGGGATGAGAAGGTCAACCTCTACATAGCAGTCTCGATTTGGAGGAAGTATCATTCTCAACACCATCCTAAAAATCCTATCGCAGCCCAGGTCCGACCGCATGTTGTGTGTGCAATAGTGTAGTGCTAAAAGTAGTCAAACATGCACAACAGTTTAAATGCAAACGACACTTCTAATCAGGAAGAATAAATCATTCATCCCACACCTTCCTGCAAGACAAGGATTAACAAAGACTACTCCCCTTATACCTCCCATCTGCAAGAACATTTAACATCTTAGAAATGTTAGGGGTGTACTTGGTGTCCTTGCTGCCAAACAAAAAATATTTTTTAAAAGAAAAAGAAAATTTGGCCTAAGTCCACTAAGTGTTTTAAAACAAGTCTCCAGTGGAGTCGCCAAGCTGTCGCGACCTAAATTTCGGGTGCACCACCTAAGTTTAGGCTAATGGACTACTAAGTCTTTAAACTTAGCTCGGGCTCTCCCAAGCCCATATTAATTCGCGACTTAAGGTTCAAATATTTAACATGCAAATAATTATTATCTAAGAGTCGCCACTAATCGGTTTACGGTAGGTCGATTAGACACCTAAGTAAAATAATGGGAGACTTATTTCACTCTTACGAATCAGAGACTAAGGGTACGGGGACTTGGTTACACTAGATTTCACTAATGCCCTTTCGGTACCATTTCTTTTTAATTTTCAAAAATGTTTTTGCAGCCAACTTGGATTTATTTTAACCTAACTTACTATCATGCAATGAGGGTGATCACACAGATGTTCAATCATTATTAAACATTGAATAAAATAAATTACACCAAATAAATTCCACACACTAAATCAAGTATCTTTTTGGATTTTTCTTTTAACTAGAACTTCATTATAAATCATGCATTTAAACTATATGACTTAATTTTACTAACAAGTTATTTCTAATTAAATGCACCTATTATGCAAACCAATTAACATGCACCTAATATTTTTGTATTTTTTATTAAAATTCGGAATTAATAAAAACCCTAATTAAACTATCTAAAATGAATAGTTTTCTAATTTATTTTAGGGATTAATTTGACTTAAACCCTATCCTATTTTAGAAAAATATTCTTTTAGGAAAATGAAATTACTAAAATGTGCAAACATAATCTAAGATCTTATTTTAAAAGGTTATTTTGATCCAACCCTAATCTATTTCAAAAATCATCTAAACGTGCAAATTTAGAATGCAACCCTAATTTACTAAACCTACACATTCCCATGCAAGGTTTAATCTTTTGATTTTTTTTTATTTTTATGTTTTTTTAGTGTTTTTTCAAGACAAGCAATTATGAAATTACATCTAAACTAATCAAGACATCCACTAAATAAGGGATTAAAATAATCGAAAAAATAACATGTTGTCTCACAGGTTATTAACGATTACTCCAACCCTAAACATCACGACATTTCAAAATAATTAAAAATCTAATCCGAAGTCTTACGGATCAAATTAATAATTATAATAATTTTGGGCAAAAGCCTATAGATAATGTATAAAATATTCATAAAATGAGCATCACATTCGATATTCTAATTTGAAAATAATAACAAAATAAATAAAATAAGATAACATAAATTAAGTGAAAAATAAGAATAAAAAATAAAAATAAGCTACCTAAGGGGGACTCCATGAGAATCTGCAGCACGATGGAGAAGGCGTGGCAATGGATGAACAGGTTGCAGGCGGAGGCGCAGGCGTCGCTGGCTATTGGGTCGTCAAGCAAACCGGCATGGGTTGAGGTGCGGCAGCAGGGGACACGGACGTGCGATGGTGAGTGGTGCGGAAGCAGCGTGGGTTGCTGGTGCGGGCGATCAGAGGCACAGCAGTAGCGGCGAATGGTGGCACAGGCTGCTGATACAGTGGCAGGTGGCGCTTGAGTGGCGAACAGAGATGCTCGGGTGGCGGACAAAGATGCTCGCGTGGAGGGCAACAAGCGCCGGGGGTGCTGGCGATGTTGCGAGCGAGGCGAATGGGTGACGACTAGCTCAGGATCGCAAACCGGTGGGCTGCAGGCGAGGCAGAGGCACGGCGTCGGACAGAAGCGCACGGTGACGAGCGCTGCTACAGGCGTCGGGTTGCTGCAGTGGAGATGCAGGCGAGCGACAAAGGCGTCGGAGCTGCGTTGTAGGGGCGCGATGGCGGAGCGACAGCAGCAACGCAACGATCAGAGGCTCAGGGGCGCGAATCACTAGAAAGAGGAACGACAGGTTGCTACGAGGGCTTTGCAGGTGAGGGGTCGCTCTGGCGACAGTGGACGGCGCGGGTGTTGGCGTTGAGTTGTAGGTGGGGGCGCAGCTGTGGAGCTGCGGACGTTGGCGGAGGTGCAGTGGATGGAGGCTGGCAGGGTGCGAGGCTGCTCGTGCAAAGAAGACACCTTGTAGCTTTTTTTTCTTTTTTCTCACTTGTCCCCTCACGTCTCTCTCTGTCTCTTCTCTCTACTTCTTACTTTTCCCTTTTCTTGTCAGAGGAAGAAAAGAGAAATGGTTTTCTCTTTGACCAAGACAAACGAAGGCTTTTTCTTGCACAAATTTCCTCTTGAAATTTATTTTTTTTTGGCTTCGAATTCGCCCCCCTTTGGTCACGAAAATTGTGACTCTTTTATAGTGATTTTGGCTGGCCGTTTTCTATGGTATTTTCCGAGTTTCCATCTTCTATTGCATTGATTTATGGCTGCAAATCGAGCGTGATTTCGCAATCAACTTGATTTTGCTTCGATTCCTTCCATTTATCAAAATCACTGCCCTTTATTTACTTGATTTTCTAATTACTTCCGCATTTAATAAAATTTGGATATTCTTCAGAATTTCCAACTTCCATGCGTAATCAATCAAATTGATTTTCCCCTGTTTTTTCCTTTTATTTACGATTTTTATTTTTATTTTCTTAGGTTTGCCAAAATTAGGTGTCAACACTTTGTAAAGGACTTTTAGATTACAATTTACCAAATGCAATTTGCTTTTTAGAAAACTCATTTAACTTAAAGTCCTTTGCATTTCCCCAAAGACTTTTCCCAAAAGTCCAATCAAACGCACCCAAAGTTAGATATAAGAGAGATATAAACAGAATAAAATTATCCCATGGGAAAGTGTGATAAATATGAATAGGATTTTTAATATTCATAATAAAAAAGTTATTATAGGACTTGTGCATATCTAGTTCATTTGAGAACTTCTTAAATTAATGAAATTAAAATTATATTTCAATATAAATAGTATTTAAATTATAATATAAGAATTTTAAAATAAAAAGTACAAATTTAATTATTTTAATTTAATCTTATTATTTATTATATTCAAATGTAATTATATTTATAATATAAATTCACACATAAATATAAATATATATTTATATTTATTACATATTTTAGGTATTTTAGGTATACTAGTACAGTTTACTATTTAATGAAATTTTATTAGAGAATGATGGAAGGGGAAGAAAAAATAAAAAAGAAATTAAAAAAGAGAGAAAAATAAAATTTAAAAAGTAAATAAAAATAAAGCATGCAAAAGTGTCGCGAAAGATTTTTACCATTCCCGTTTGTAAAATTTTTTGTTCATTTTACTAATATAACATTTATACCAAACAATGTACGTATCCACTTCTATCCCAGATTTTATATCTAACTTTATTGTTGTATTCATCAAACGATGGATACAATATAGTAATATCCTCGAATTGCATATCCTATCCTATCATATCTAGAAGCCAAAGTGATACGCTTGTGATATATTTACCTTTCGTTAATTTTTATTAAATTTTACCATCAAATTGCTGAATTTTATGATACATGATAGTTCATGAGTTTATCGGTTTATGGTTTTACCCCGCGTTTATCATAGGTATCCTAATTTGTGGTTTTTCGTGGTACTAATTCAATTTAAAAGAATTTGATAGATGATAAATTTATCATAATTATACAAATTATGATTTTTTGTGGTTAAAATTATTTTAATAATAATTTGTCGTGCATCAAATTGGGGTTTTTAGTTTAAAATTAATTTGGAGATAAATTTATCATAAATATATCAACTTGAGGTTTGTAATAATTTTTAATTTTTTTAATTAATTAATTAATTCACCTACTCAAAGTTCATCACTCTTGTCCCCTTTAGCATGGTATCGTGGATCATACTAGAATACAATTTTGAGATAAATTTAACATAAATATATTGATTTGAAATTTTTGATGATATTAATTTTTTAAGTTAATTAATTAATTCACTCACTCGAAGTTTGTCACTCCTGTCCCCTTAAGCACGGTATTGTGGATCCTACTAGAAGGCGAGCGCATCCTTTGGGCACCGCATAAAACATCGTGCACCGGCGGTGGTGGCCATCAGTGAGATGGTCGGTCGCCAACCCAAGGCGCACGAGGAGCGCTACTTAACTCCCCTTGAGCCTCGTGTCAAAAGTTTCTGGTGGTGGCGGAATCGGTTCGGTCACCACGCATCATCCCTCGCTATATATAGTCTTTACGGAGAAACGGCATATTCTCTATCCTCACCTTTTATATTTATTTATTTATAAGGTCGGGGCGTCGACTGAGGCGCAAAAGCAAACCCCAAAATCGTCTCCATCGGTCGATTCACGCCAACTTCGATCGAAGGACCTCGTACCCCCCTCTCTCTCTCTCCTCTGTTGAAATCCTCCTCTGCGAATTCCATCTCCGGCGGTCGAGCAAGATGCATTCCAATCACCTGCTTCTTGAGGAGCCCATCAGGATGGCGTCGATCCTCGAGCCTTCCAAGGCCGTGAGTTCTCCCCGCTCCCCCTCTTCTTCCTGTCCGGTCCTTTTCTAGATTGATTCGTGTTCTTTGCTTTCTTGGCTGTCTGGATCTGCGCCCGATTCGAATTTTTGTCGGCGGGGGTGTTTGGTTTGTCGTTGCGCTGCCCCTACCCGCCCTCGCTTCGATCGTGATTGTTTTCTTACAACCTTTTTGTTTTGTTCTCGTGTTTTTGATGGGCAGAGCTTTTTCCCAGCTATGACGAAGATCGTGGGGACTCTTGGTCCCAAGTCCCGATCGGTTGAGGTCATTTCCGGTTGTCTCAAGGCTGGAATGTCCGGTAATTAGTTTGTATTGGAGTTTTGGTGCTCGAAGTTGGATGGTTTCTGTTGATTGTAGGCGGGAATTAGGGTATTGAGTTTCCTGCTCGTAGGGTAGAGGAGGTTATGATAGCGTCTGATACGCCCTTTTGGTTGGACAGTGGCTAGATTCGACTTCTCTTGGGGGAATCCCGAGTACCACCAGGAGACTTTGGAGAATTTGAAGGCCGCCATCAAGAGTACCAAGAAGCTTTGCGCTGTAAGTTCCTCACGGCGACTCTTGTGTTTTGAAGTTTAAAAAGATAACACCTTAAGGTTGAGGCACTAACAGAATTTTTTTTGTTGGGTTGGTTTTGCCAGATTTCATCTCTTTATTTATCAACTAAGTTTTCAATCAATAGGTGAAAAAGATGCCATTTTGATGGTTCATAAATTACAGAGGCTGTGCAGGCAGTCTCTTTTTTCCCCTTTTTGTGGACAATGTGGATTCAGTGCTCTTTGAGCGCCAATGGTGATTCTTCTTGTGTTTGTGCATTCACAGTTTTACTTATGCTATGTCTCACAAACCAAGAGGGAACAAAAAAGAAAAAAAAACACCCATAGATTTAAATTTTCACTGCGCTTCCTTCTCATAGAAATTTCAAAATTTTCAAAATTTTCCATATAAAATTTCATTTTTACCACTCTCTGAAACATAGCCTTGCTCTTCTTTTGTGATATCTGTCTTTAATGAGTTTGAGAATAATGGAGGAGTTTTGTTTATCATCAGGTTATGCTGGATACAGTTGGACCTGAGTTGCAGGTGGTTAACAAAAGTGAAAAGTCCATCTCACTGCAGGCTGATGGTGTTGTTGTTTTGACACCTGACCAAGAAAAAGAGGCCTCTTCAGAGCTATTGCCTATTAATTTTGACGGATTGTCAAAGGTAATTTAATTTTGATCCTGTTGTCATATCACTAGACATTCCAGTTTTGCTTTATTCGTTGAATGCACTCTTGTGTGATCAGTTTGAACGTGTTGTTGATATTCTACTGTGGATGAAAAGTTTTCAGTTCGTCTTTGGAGTTTGAATTCAAAAAGTGCCTTCTTGATAGAATTATTATCAAGTGCAAGGTTGTGTCTTTTCTTTACATGTTGCATGAGCCTTGGTCAGCTTTGAGTTGATCAAGAAATAATTAATAATTTGTCCCTCCCTCTAAATTCAATCATTGTTTTATTTTTACAAACCTTATGTCATTGGCATGTCTTTTCACAGATACTTCTTGAACCAATGTTCAGTATCTGGGAAGTATGTGTGTGAACGGATAATTTTTGGCAGTGGGAGGAGGGTGGTTTTCATGGTGATATTTTAAAATGTTCTTATATGTGAGAGGGACTTGAGTATGCCAGGACTTTTCTGGACCTAAGCCCACATCTTCATGGTTATTTTGCTCTATTACATGCCTAAACATATTCATTAGTTTGTCTCTTAAATTTGGATGATACTTTCCCCAGTTTGAAAGATCAATGTTTTGCTTTGTCTATTGCAGGCAGTGAAGAAGGGAGACACCATCTTTATTGGTCAGTACTTGTTCACTGGAAGTGAAACAACTTCTGTATGGTTGGAGGTAGGAAAGATCAGTTTTAGCAATCTTATTTGGTGATGTATTTTTACCTATCTCTCATGTTTTAACTTGAGTGTCATGACTAATATGTTTGACTATGTGTGGTCAGGTGTCCGAAGTAAAAGGAGATGATGTGGTTTGTGTGATAAAGAACTCCGCTACATTGGCCGGATCACTATTTACCTTGCATGGTTCTCAAATTCGTATAGAGCTGCCTACACTTTCTGATAAGGACAAGGAGGTATGTTGCTTTGGATTCTACACATACAGTAATAACAGCAATAAAAACAAAGCAAGTTTTCTTTCACAAAGTGTGTTTGCTATATAAATCTTATCACAATATTGCACTTGGCCCTATGTTGGACAATTTACTTTCTTTGAGCTGTTCTTTATTGCTTACCCTGGAAATTATTTTTGGTAAATTCAGGATATAAGTACATGGGGAGTTCAGAATAAAATTGATTTCCTCTCACTGTCGTACACCAGGCATGCTGAAGATGTCCGCCATGTAAGGAAAAAAAGTTATTATCTGCCCGCATTTTTTAACAATGAGTTTTACTTCTTAAATCACAGTGTATCTAGCAGTTCTTGGAAATATTGGAGTAACAGGATTTTCTTTTTTATGATGCAGGCTCGTGAATTCCTTTCCAAATTGGGTGACCTCAGTCAGACTCAGATTTTTGCAAAGATAGAGAATATAGAAGTGAGTGTGCTGTAAGAGAAGGGTTATTGTTCGTTGGAAAATTGAGCATATACTTACTATCTGTCCTCTTGACTAGGGTTTGAATCATTTTGATGAAATCCTCCAAGAAGCTGATGGTATCATTCTTTCCCGTGGAAATTTGGGTATTGATCTTCCACCTGAGAAGGTAAGACATTGTTGAGATGCTTTATGAGTTTCTGATCCTAATTAAGTGCTATCTTAAGCTGCATACATGTATTAATTGACAGTTTCTCCTCATATGATATGCTTTGATAATTCAGTAACCTTCTTAAAGTAGCATACAAATGCTGAATCCTTGTCTATGGTAAAAATGATCATATCATGTGATGCATGGATCTTTGGGTGCATAAAAATTAGTAGATCCTAGAAATGACATTTTCTTTTGTTTTTTGTTCTGTCTATGATCAATTTTGACAGTGTTGTGTAATGTACAATTTATTTACAAAAGCCGCAGAGAGCTGTAAAATTGACTCTTGGATTGTCTCAAATATCTCAAGGTGCCAAATTTAGACTTATAATCAATGGTGAGCTATATACATGATCATATAGGCTTTCATGTTTGTCATCTCGCGCTGTTCTGGATGGATGTGTTGCTGGCTAGATTCTGTAAAGCTTGTTTGTGAAGGCACTGGTTCCAAGAAATTCTCTCTTTCCTTCCTACTCAAAGATCTGCCACTTCTCTGTTTACCTTTTTGTTAGGATATTTTTCCTGGATGGACCTTGGGTGATTCTCATTGCTAATCAGTTCTCTTACTTTTCCAGGTGTTTTTATTTCAAAAGGCTGCTGTTTACAAATGCAACATGGCTGGGAAGCCTGCAGTAGTTACTCGTGTCGTGGACAGTATGACAGATAACCTGAGGCCAACTCGTGCTGAAGCGACTGATGTAGCTAATGCTGTATTGGATGGTGCGTAGATAGTTCATTAACCACAAAGAATTGTAGAAGATCGTGATTTATTCTGTCTCTCCTTAAGGAGGCTATAGTGGAAGTATTCCTGCTCTTTCTTCCTTCTATTATTCTGATACTTGAACTTTTTAATGTGCTTGCAGGGACTGATGCAATTCTTCTTGGTGCGGAAACTTTGCGTGGATTATATCCTATAGAGACTATATCAACTGTCGGTAGAATTTGTTCGGAGGTAGGTCATCATCTTTTAAGTACATCTTGTTCAGACAACAGTACTATACTAGCATTATACACATACTTGTATTGGTAGTTCATAAATTTGAAGCTACTCATTTTTTAAGTTTATCATTTTCATTATGTACTTAAGCATGTGCCTGGAAAAGTTACTTCCTCGCATGTGCAAACTGAATTTATTTGGAGATATGGGTTCTTTAGAATGACTGGGTTGGATGCCATTTTCTCCATCCGAGTCTAGCGCGACACTTGAGCAGGATGGGAATTTTTTGTAGCTTTTCAACGCATAGATTTTATTTTTCTTATTTACATTTTTTTTTTTTTTTTTTTTTTTTTTTGAGGGGGGAGGGAATTGTTAGATGTTTAAGCATGCACGCTTATATTCAAAGTGACTGTTCTCAACAGTGAACTGCAACAGTCCTTCCAGACAATTGCCTTGGTTGTTACAGGTGATTTGTTTTGTCCGTTCAGTCCGAGAGCTGAAAAAGCAAACTAGGTGAACAGTTTGGTTTTTTTGGTTTACTTTCACTAATCTGTAGAATAATGGAATGCAAGTGTAGGTGTCAAGATCATGTTCAACTCTTTTATTAAGGAATGAACCTTTGTGCCTGTTGAAATCGAAACTAAAACAAATCAAATAGTTTGATTGTCACAAGTATGCCTCAGAATGATTCCACCTTTCAATGTAGACCATCCCACCTCGCAGCTTTCATGCCTAGAATGATTCTGAAATATTGCTCTATTAAGATCCTTTTTCTTGGTTTGTGAGACATTGTCGTATTGAGGTGATTCTCAGTCCTCAGTGAGAGTTTGGAAGTTAAAGTGTTTGTATTTATTACTGATTTCTTCTTTATTTTCCTCATAATATACAAAGTAATTGGGATTCTGACCTCAAATAAAATAGGCTGAGAAGGTGTTCAATCAAGATCTTTATTTCAAGAAGACTGTCAAGTATGTTGGAGAACCAATGACCCATTTGGAATCTATTGCTTCATCTGCGGTATGCCATCGGTTTCTTCTTTCATCATTTTCTGATACATGCTTGTAGACAATGCTCTTCACTTTCGCATGGAATAATTGTGGCTAGATCATTTTGAGTTTTCTCAGGTACGAGCAGCAATTAAGGTGAAGGCATCTGTTATTATATGTTTTACTTCTTCTGGAAGGGCTGCAAGGTATCCTTCTGTCGATCTTTTCATCCCTTCATCTGTAGATTATTTCATTTTTCCTGGTTGTTTTATAATTCTCGTCGTATGAATGGACCTTTAGCCACATTTTCAGAGCCAAATCTTATTCCATGACAGAATAATCAGATGTCCTTACAATCTCCATGAAATTGCAGGTTGATAGCTAAGTACAGGCCGACGATGCCCGTTTTATCAGTTGTCATACCTCGTCTGAAGACAAACCAACTTAAGTGGAGCTTCAGTGGTGCTTTTGAGGTATGCTCTTGCTCTTCCTTTCTTTATGGTCTTTTCACTGTTGCGGTCATCTTGTCAGTTAATTTCTATTGACCTAAATGTTAAGACATATAGGAGAAAAATAGAAGGAAGAAATGCAGGTAATAATTTGTTCAGGAAGGTATGCGGGGTCATAGCAGCTGTTTCCAGTTTATCCTTTCTTCCCCAACTACTTCAGTGACATTCACTAGCTGATATTATTTAACTTTTGAAATAGTTGGTTATTTTGGTTATGATAATATATTCCCTTCTATATTCACCCATCCATTAACTTGCTCACTAAAATCTACATGTGTTACTTTTCAAATATCTCGCACACAGCATGAGTATCTTAATTAGTGTTAAATATTTGTAGCAACAAATGCCTAATGTGATTCCTTTATGTTTTATTTTGCACATATGTTCTTAATGCTTAAGGCACAGGCTGCTAGATACACTTTTCTGCGTCACCATATGCTACTACAGAAAGATGTATCCTATCTCCCCATTTTCTAGCAATAGGAGTTTAACTTGTTTGTTTGATGAGGAGGTACTGCCTGATGCAAGATGTGACAGCATATATGAGAAGGAAAATGATTCTGCTTTGCCTCATCTCTCCACCCCTATCTGTCCACTTAGGCACTTTGTTTGGGGAGGTAGGAGAGGAGATAGTTGCTGGTGGGAGGACAAAAGAATGAGAAATACAACAGGCAAACTAAATATGTGGTTGAAGAAACAAGATGTATAGAACACTTATAGTGGAGTCGTGACCTTCTTAGCAATATAGAAGATTCTAATTACTGCGTTTACTAAATTAGGGAACATGGGGGGGGGGGGGGGGGGGGGACAGAAAATTGGGCTGTGAAGTTTTGAAAAGTTAAAAACTTCATAAGTAGTGGAAGGATAGAAGATTTAAAATATTGTAGATTTTGCATTTTCCTCACCCACCTTGCTCCCAAGCATAGCATAAATATCGGTGCTTCATGCAAACATGTTTGGTCGATCGCATGTGTGTTGCCTGCATGCTCTTCTGTTTTTCTCCTGTATAAAAACAAACTTACAGCTAACCTTTCTCCTTAAGTAGATAATTGATGTCCTAATGGTTGATCAACTAATGAAGCTGCCTTGCTTTGCATAGAATATACGTACTTTTTCCTCAGTATTATCTGGATCAAATTACTATTGTAGAGTGATAACAGTAGCAGAAGATGCTCTTTTATGTTTAGCTGCCATTGCTGAAGATCGGATCTTGTTTGTTTAGCATTAAGCATGAGTAAAAATTAAATATGAATTTATATGTTATTGTTTTGGTTTGAAAAAAGAGTCGGTACCCATGCCGCGAGATCAAGTAAAAAGTAAAAGTTAATCCAGAGACACATCAGTAGGC
This sequence comes from Eucalyptus guilfoylei, assembly GCA_016097605.1. Lineage (NCBI taxonomy): Eukaryota > Viridiplantae > Streptophyta > Magnoliopsida > Myrtales > Myrtaceae > Eucalyptus > Eucalyptus guilfoylei. The sequence continues at coordinate 19,955,961 of CM027870.1, read as the reverse complement.
TACACTTTATATTAAGCATGGTTCAAAATTCTACTTCTATGTTTGGTGAATGAGGGAAATGGGAGGGAGGAAAATTTGGAGAGAAAAGGATGAAAAATATAAAATTGTTTTGAGTAGGGAAATGAGGGAACAAATCATACATGTTGCAGAAGATGCCAAATCAAACGCATCCTTTATTATTGAGGAACGCATCTGATGCATGCAACTACAAGCATCCTTTCTTTCACTTAACCAATACTGATGAAATAAGTTCACGTGAAAAAAGTCTTTGGATCAATACGTTAATTGACTATGTGTTGGTCTATGGCCAGATAAAAGAACCTGCAGAATAGCTTGTGAAAACTTATAAGCGGTCTGATAATGGTGGCACTGTACTCTTCGTCCTTCTAGTTTTATTTTTCTCTAACAGTTGAACTTTTTGTTTATATGTTCTCTTTATTTATTTGCTTTATTAATGAACTCTTTAATTTTCAGGCACGGCAATCACTCATAGTAAGAGGTCTCTTCCCCATGCTTGCTGATCCTCGGCACCCTGTGAGTTCTATAATCTCTATCTTTTGGTTCTTTTGTTGCAGTTCAGTGCATGTTTACATTCAGCTGAGTATATGTACTGATTTTAGTGCATTTGCTTACGTTCTGTAATCTATAAATGACATTTCTTCTTCCTTTTATTTTGAAAAGTCTTCAATTTCATCTATCTGACAATATTAGAAACAAAAGGCGCCAGCCCTGTTTTGACTTAAGCATTGAGGGATATTCACGGTTTTATAATCCTGGTATTGATGGAAAACACTGCAACTTTCAGCACATATATATACAAAAGTGAAGATAAGAACTGTAAGGAAGACTTGAGTGAACCTCCAGATTGTTGATACTAGCGATTACAATTTCCAAGCAAGAAAGTCAGATTTGGTTGTTAACCTTGCCTTCTTTGTTGATTTTCCTAGTAGAGATTAATGCCAAGATGGATATATAATGATATGCATCCCCCTCTAAATCTGGCTAAAAATATACAAAGGATGACACTGCACTGATTGCTACGTCCTTCCATTGGGTGAGGCTAGAATCCTACTCTTTAGGTGATTTGTCCTGAGATTGTGTATACAATTGCACTTGATGATGTATCCTAGATGCTACGCATATTTTCCCGCGAAGCTTGTAAGCAAGATGAAAGATAATGTTGTATTTTTTGTGTTTCCTCCAACTTCTCAACACTAGCTTGCTTTGTTATTCTCACAATAGGGTTCACTTGATGTGGTAATATTTTTGCCCCGATGCATTGAGGGAGCTTAATGTTTGTGTTCATGGGTAGCTCTAGGAGAAAGTGCAAACGTTGTTACTTCTTGTCTTTTTGTTCATCTTGGTCCTCCTCGCTCCTTGTTTTAGTGACTTAAGAAAGTTTAGTTGACTTGGCCCTCGAGAATTTCTGTGATTGTCTTTTTCTTATGGTTATTGGCATTTTGAAGTTTCATATTTGCTTGTATTTTTCCTGCAGAGAATGTTAATCTTTAGTCTGATTATCTTCGCATTTTCTGTTGCCCCTAATTTGAGCCGTGACCTTCCTTTTGTCTTTTATGAATGGCATACTCATTACTCTGTCATAGCCTGATTATTAGGCAATTGATTGGATGGAGAAAGAAAAACAAAGTGGTGCATGTTCTTGTTTCTTGGTTCTTTTCATCATCTTCTCTTATGGAGGAAATGCCTTTGACTGCTTCACAGGCGGAATCCACAAGTGCAACAAATGAATCCGTTCTGAAGGTTGCTCTCGATCATGGAAAGGCATCTGGAATTATAAAGTCCCACGATCGTGTTGTGGTTTGCCAGAAAGTTGGAGATGCTTCTGTGGTTAAGATTATTGAGCTCGAAGATTAATGCATACATACTATCAACCCCTTTACTGAAAGGGGGAAGAAGGGTGGAGAATCTTTGTCCAGAAATTTAGGGAATGTGGATGGTCTTTTGCTCTGTGTTACCTCCGAGATATGATGACTTGGAAGGGGTTTTGGAGGTTAGATTATGATCTAACCTGTGTTGAGGAATACTTGTTTTTTTTCTTCCATAATGAAGTAAGGTAGGGAGGTGACTGACTCCCCATATGTTCGAAGTGTCAAATGTTATCCTGAGGAATTGAATCTTTGCAGAAACTCTTGTGGAATAAGTTTACTTCGCACGTTTCTGTTGCCATTTCTTGCGTCTGGGAGTTGGTATCCATTTCGCACCAACACTTTGATGCGTTCTAATAATTTGATTTTCACTATTTTCTAGTAAGTTTTTGTTAGCCATAAGATTTCTCTTGGAAAGTTACGTGGAACTAAAAAAATAAATGACCGGAAAAGAGGATGCCTGTGTTTAAATTAAAAAAGAAAAAATCCTCGATTTTTTTTTTTTTTTTTTTAGTCTTTGGAGGAACAGGCCACACGACGTGCGCGCCAGTAAACCCCTGGTGACACTTAAGCGGGAGGACCCACCACCCCGAGTCACACTTAATACACCTGGGCAGCCTCCCCGAGTTTTAACCCTTCACCCCAAATTTTGAGGATCAGTAGGGCCTTATCTAGCGGAGCCATCACGGCCGGTAGTCTCGATTTTATTTGTTCTTGCTGTTTTCTCGGTTAACAATTGGGGTGGCATTTATCATTTATCCATCGTGTAGATCTTAGGTAATTTAGCGTTGAATCCAACCTCTAAACCCATGAACTCGTAGGTAAGTCGTCTACCGTCCTGGTGCGCTTTAAGTTAGGAACTAGTGATGATCCGTGCAATGCACGAGTTAATCAACTGATTGCACCGATGACCACAACGTCAGTTGCACAAAACATTTGTTGGGAGTCAATCATATATGGGTTGGATGATATGAGTTGATCTATGGACAATTTTTATAAAATATGCTATCTAGATGGATTTGAAAAGAGATAGGAAAATTATTGAAAGAGTAAATTTATTGTATTTTTGCTAGTTCAGTTTTAAATATTTCATTTTTCTTGGTTAAGTCATTTCGGTTAATTTTGACTAAAATTTGCTAATATAAATATCGATCATCCTACACTGATGGGACTATTTTTAAATAATATTTTGAAATTTATATATTTTTTCTTCTTTTTTTTTCCTTTACTTTTTTTTTTTTTTCTTTGTGGTTTTGGAGTTGGGGCTAGCGAGTGTCGGTTGGCCACTCTCACTGGCCCTAACTCCAAAATCAGAAAAAAAAAAAAAAAAAAAAAAAGGAAATAACAAAAAAAGGAAATAACATAAAAATTTCAAAAAATTATTAATTTTTTTTTAAATGTTTATGTGAGCACTAGCTATTTATATCAAAAATTTTCAAAATTAGTCGGATAGGCTCAATTAGCAAAAAATGAAAATGCTTAAGACTTAATTAAAAAAATTGAAAGGTTTATGATTAAATAGACAAAAGTGTAATATGTTTATTACTTTTTGGACAATTTTTCCGAAAGTTGACTATGCACGATTTAATTTGAGTAAATATAATTATTGTGATAGATTTTGGGCATTAAACTCTACATATGTGGAATCTCGTCGATCTATAAAGTTAACGTTATAACATAAAATTCATCTATTTTATTTAACAAGTGTTATTGGCCATTTAAATGAGTTCAAAAGATTATCATATATTTGTGATACATTATTAGTCAATCAATACAAATTTAACAGTAGATTCAATAGATCTTTTATATATGTTTAAACGTTCCCATAAGTCAAGACGTCTAATTTGATTCATTAAACTTTTGACGGATCTTACATAGTCTACCGTGTTTGAAGTGTTGTTTAGTGCATGCATATCTATGCGATAACTTGCTCGCCTGCCATGGTGCCTAATTTCTTCAGCCGCCTCCCCAACTACTTGCGCAGGTTTACATATAATGCTGCAGGGAAAATCAAGGTTCTCTTCCCACTTCTGAAGCTTAAGGACGAAGATGAATACGTGTGGAACGGTAAACGGAATCAGGCTTTCGAAATGCTCAAGCAATGCTTATCAGAGCCACCTGTTCTAGTGCCACCTTTGGCAAGCCTTTCGAACTTCACGTCTCTGCTTCGATGGACTCAGCGGGTGCTTCGTTGGCTCGAGGATGGGGAGAACCGTCTTCTATACTAATAGATTCTTGAACAAAACAAAATGTTACTTGTTCTCCTAAAAAAAAAAGAACCATCAAATGAGTGAGTTAGGTTGAATTGGATCGAGTATAAAATGATCCAACAACTCAAATTGATCTATCTAACCCAATTTTATATTATACACATTAATGGCTCACACCCAATTTAATCCAAACTCAAAACATACCCGACTTGACTAATATTACTAAAACACATTCATATTTTGTCCATTTAGAAAACCCCTCATCCCTGCCCATTTAATCCGTTTGAAGCTTTTCATGTAAAAATGTTATTTCGATAAAATTTTATATCAAATGAAAAAAAAAATTATAAAAAAAGTTATCAAATACAATTCCGACTTTAGGAGATGATTTTCTTGTCATTAAACTTTTTATTTTGGTCGGACTTGTTATTAAACTTGGCATGTTGAACTTTGTGACCTCCTTATTTACTTTAATGTGTAATGCAACATGTTACATAGTGTTGTTTATATTTTTTTTATTTGTAATCGAGTTAGTGTTGTTTACCTATAGACATCTATCTGAAAAAGGTAAACATAATAAAAGAATTTCTTTTAAGCTTCACGCTTAATTTAACTCATTTGGACTAGGCAAGATTTCTGGATCGTCTTCCTCACATCGCTAGGATCCAAACTCTAGACTTGCTGCTGCCATCGCTCATGTTCTCCCGAAGTGGGGAGAGAGAGAGAGAGTCTAATAGAATAGTGTAGGAAAGTAATTATCAAGGCTCGAAATGACAAGGAAGAGTTTGGGAAATTTTCTCTTTACATGTATGAACCTCTGTCTTTTTTGACTCGCTATTTTGAGGAAGCGAGCAAAGGAAAAATTGAATGTCAATTTAAATTAAATAAGATTTATTATATTTATTGATATTTGTTAAGTATTTATTGATATTGAAAAATCTGATGGACCTTCTCTGTAAGAATTTGGCATGTAAAAAATGCAGTCTATATGAGTTAAATATGGGTTAATTAAAAATCCGTCATGACCCATTTTACCAGGCCTTGTTTTTTCATGAACCCATTATGATGATCCACTTTGTTGCTAAATGTGTTACCCATTCTAGTAGGGGCCCATGAAATATTAGTTGCAAAATGGGTTTAAGAGAAACTTTATCTCTTTATTTCTTAATTAATAAATTGAGGCATTACTTGCTTTGACAATACTGCGTACGGTTGCTCATTCAGATATCATCAAAATTCATCTTTTAAGTCCTTTAATAACTAGTCAAAAAAGATAAATTATTTATAAGAACTATTCACTAGTACCATACATGGCTTGTGTGCTGTTACTAACTTCAGTATGCTAAGGGCGCGTTTGGTAACAATTTTATTCTCATAAGAATTTATTATGTTCTCAAGAACAATTTCTAAGTATTTTAAGCCATTTGGTAACTATCCAAAATTTCTAATTCTGGAATAGAATTGCGTTTGGTACAGTACTCAAAATTTCTACTCAAAATCATTTTCTTTTAATTTTTAAATAATTTTATTACTTTTTTCCTTTTTTCTTCTTTTCTTTTTTACCTTTCTCTCTCCTATTCTTCTTCTTCAAGTGGTCGGTGACCTCACTGGAGCATTACCGACCCTTAGTGAGGCTGACCCTCGTCAACCGAGCCTCGCCGGGGCTAGGCGAGGCCTAGCCACCGGCGAGGCTGAGCCTCGTTGGGGTTAGGTGAGGCCCGCCTGGCCATTGGCGGGGCTGGGCGAGCCTCGCCGGGATTGGGCAAGGCTCACCGGCCATCGACGAGGCTCGCCAATGGCCAAGCGGGCTTCGCCAGTGGTTGGGCTTGCCTTCGGCAAGCTTGCCGGATCGATTGTCGGCGACCAGCGGCGGACGGTGGATGGTGACAGATGGCAACCGCGTGGCGGTAGATGAAGAAGAAGAAAAGGAAAGAAGAAGAAAAAATGGAATAAGAAGAAGAAAATGGCTTAATTCTTAGATTTGTTCCCGGGAACAATAATAAACTTTTTTTTTATTCTTGATTATGTTCTAAATCTACTTCAAGGAACAAAAAAATAAAAATTTGTTTTCGGGAACAAAAATTTTATCAAACACGATTTTATTCCAAAACTACTCCCAAGAACAAAAAAATCAAAATCTGACATTATTGGGATGGTTACTAAACAGGCCCTAATGAAGCCTTTTTATGAGTTAGTGTTTTTCAATGGGCTTCGTGTTACTGCAGATATCCTTTGTTTTTAGTTTTTAGTTGTTCTAATGAAGTACTCCCGTCAAATTAGACAATAGGCGAACCATTGACCGACTGTTATTTCTAGTGAATAAACTTGCTTCTTAGACTAAATCTGAATGTATGGGGTCCAGCTCATAGCGAGGACAGCCTGACGTGCTTTATCTGCATTTATTTAAGGAAATTGGAGAAGTTGCAGTGCATGCTTGAAAATCGATTGTGCACCAACCAATTTGCATTACTAATAAGTCAACATCATCATAATAAATTCAAAAGTCAAAACAGAAAACCCAACCGACTTTCAATCCTCATATACGCACGGGTCTTGCGGATTCATGATCCATGCGCGTGCATCTTTCCTCTTCACAGGCATCATATAAAAGAAATTGGAGGTTTGATTGTAGCTGTTCTCTTTCGAGCATGTTGGCCTTTGACTTTCGGAATCAAATGTGCACGCGAGGAGTCATGAATAGGCGACGGCATGAAATAGAAGACGGACGGAATAATTTAATAGCATAAGAAACTTTCTAGCAAGACGTGACGCAAAATCAAAAGGAGAGCAAAGGAGAAGGACAAGACGGCAGACAAGCATGTGAGTCCACGACCTGTAATTTCTAGACTAAAATTACTCCAAAACACTTTATATCCTCTGGAAGAATTTCTGTAATTTGCGTTTCCGAAGTTATTTTTGACGTCATTATAGGAAAAGGGAATTTGTTAGAAGTGTCTCTAGTATACTTGTCGAGCAAATAATTGACAAAACTTCGCATATTTGAAATCCGTAACTTGTTTCATGCTATTTTATGTATGTTTAAGTAAGTGTTCCAAATTACTCGTTCCATTGAACAGTTAAAAATATAGATAAAACTCACCAAATTTAAATTGATGATTTTCAAATTGGTAATTGTACCATTACTTTGTCTGATTGTTGTTTTTTGTGCCATTTGGTTCTCTTATAACTTTTTGTGCAATATAGTCCTTTAATTTTCGGAATTCATACAACCAAGTCCTTCCTTTTACCTATCATTGCTAACCACATTAAACCGTTGACATGACAAAATTTGGACGTGTGGCGCCACATCAACAAATAAACAAATGAGAGAGAGAGAGAGAGAGAGAGATGTGTAAGCTGTGTTAGAGAAGTTGCACATAAACGAGAGAGAGTGTGAGTGTTAGAATAGGATTAGAGTAGGATCGACAAAAAAAAAAAACAAGAGAGAGAGAGAGATGTGTAAACCATGTTAGAGAAACTGCACATTAAATAATAGGTTTAATGCAGAATAAGCTCATAAGTAGGCTTATAACTCATTAATTTAAATTTTTGAGTGAATGTGAATTTAACTAGACATATTGATAGTGATACGCTTGGAGACTTGCTCTTGCCTATCTTTATGGGTAAAAGTATCGAATTTCTATTGCGATATCTCAATAGATCCAATCTTGGCATGCTAGACCTTCACAAGATAGAGGGGGTAGGAGAGGGAGGGCGATTAGGAGTGTGTCGCCTCCCCCTTGGGACCTCTGACAAGATTGGCGTATGGTGGTAGGCAAGCGTCGTCCCGCACTCGAGGAGTGCCCCTCCCATTTCTAGTGGCAAGGTCCATCCATGACCCTGGTATTGATGGTGCAGAGGGCCTCATAACCCTCCTCGAGGTTACATCCTTTTTGATGTTTCGATCGTGAGTACATGCCATTTTGCTGGTACAGCAACACTGGTTTGTTTAGAATAAACAAAGTAACAAAAACAGTTTTGCAAATAAAAATATCATTTTGAAGTGCCAATAAAATTACTTACTAAGTTGAAAAATGCCAATTGCACTAATATGAATTTAGCGATAGCATGAAAACATTACACTTTTTTTTGTCTTTTTGAATTGTTATCATCCAAAGTCTTGCTTCCATGATGTGAAAGACGAGTGCCTAGTAGGTGTATCTAATAGACTTGGGCTGGATACTTCGAATATTTTCGGGTCTTCTCTCTTTTGAGGTATAGGTTAAAATTAAGGAGTATCGTAATAACTTAGGTACTTGAACCGAATCGAAAGACATTAAACCATAACAGTTTGGGTACTTGTCCAAATTCAGCAACCTTGAATGCATCTACGTCTACTCGCTCCTACTAGGTGCAGCGTGACCAGACCTTCCCTCATTATACATGGACAAGAGGCAAAACAAGCCTAGATCTAAAGGCTCGCCTTTGGTGGAGACTCAGCCTTAAATTTGGGTTGATCCTATGTCGACAGTTCAGATCGGCCCCAATCCGAGGTTGAAGGGGGTAAATGGACATTGCAGGTGGCTCATGCGACATCGATGATCACCATCGACTCTAGGTTTGGCAATTGCAGAGGCAGGGAGGAAGAGGAGAGAGATAGAGGTGTGACTGGGTGGATTTAGGTGGCTCGATTCTTGCCGTCGAGCTAGAAGGTGGGCCCCGGGGTTGCCAATGACATTGGGGGCGAGGGACAATGGCTATGGTGTGACTAGGGCATGGTAGTTGAAATAATTCTCTCTTTCCACGTATGTTTTATACAATCAATTTATTAATGGAACTTAATTAAACTCTTAAGTTAGAGCACATTAATTAAATTTTAAATATTTATGAAGTTGAATAAACTTGTCTAAATTTTCAAATGAAATACAATTTGAACTCATAATCAAGAAATCACTAGTGAGTCACTCAATTATTCTATATTCAAAATTATATCTTGCCAAATTCGATTATACACACACTCTTTTTGTTTTCTAGTTCTAGAAATAATCTAACTTGTTTCCTATGTGTACTCAATATTGAAGAAAATTAGGTTAAGTGCCACAAAAAGGATGATTTGCAAATCAATTCTAAACTTATTCATTTGTAATAAACTTTACAATTTTGTTAATGCACTCTTAAACTTTTTGCGCAAAATTTGAAATTTTTCTGACTAATTGCTATTCGAAATTGCTAACGTGACGTTGAATCATCACTAATTATCTTATTTGACACATTGATGCAAATAATTTTATGGGAAATAATGTTTCATATGGATCGCTATATCAGTAATTTATGACAATAATTGATAAAAATAACTATATTGAATGCATCAAAAAGGTTAACGAGGGAATTGATATCCGTGCGTTCATAAGTAGGACTGGATTGGTAATATATTTTTTCGCCATAAGGGGAAGAGTAAAAATGAAAAAGAAATTAAAAAAAAAAAGCCGAAAAGCACGCGATAGTCTCGAGGCTTTGCTCGCACTTACCTTTCCTGCTCACCTTTGCTCGACCAAACCTCCCTCCCCTCTCTCTCTCCATGTCAAAATCATATAAAACCCTAACCCCTTCTCTCGATACATCTATTACACTCTTTGTACGCATACCGTTTCCTCTCTATCTTGTCTTCTCCCTCTCTCGAAGACTCCTCTCTCTCTCTTTCTCTCTCTCTCTCTCTCTCTGCGCGTCGAAAATGTCGTGCTTCAAGGGAAAGTACCATGGTATTGCTTTCTAACCCTACCTCATCCGCAAAACCATAGGAACTCCTCGTGGAAACTGCTTGACCCTTGTCCTAAATCTCGCTTTGTTCGGTTAGATCTGTGTTTCTGCTTTTCTTTTTCCTCGGTGTCGCGCGTGTCGAAAATCTGTCCGATCGTTTTGGCTTCTATGGCACCAGATGCTGCTGTCAGGCGATCGTCGTCCATTTCTCTATCAGTTAAAATTTTTTGTAATTGAACGGCCGGTGGCTGTTCTTCTGGGAAATTCATCGTTTTCTTAAAAGAATTAGATTTGTTTTGGTTGTGCTCTGGCCTGGACTGAAGTGATCTGCTCTCTTTCCTTAGCGCTTATGAACTCAGAGGAAAAAAGGGTGTGTTCATCTTTTGTTGGATCTGTTTGTGTTGGACTTTTTCTAAACGAGTTCCCAGCTGTTCATTTGGTGTCCAAGTTCCGAGATCGACTTGGATTTACTGTTGCCAAATCTTAAAAAGTAGGCGCTAGATTCGTTCTATTCAGTACTTTATTCGAGTGGAGGAATATGCGGCTATTTTATTCTGCTCTGCGAATTTGATATCTAAAACTGACACCATTTCTTGGTTTTTTTATTTTTTTCACTCTCTCATCAAACAAATTAGATCATAGTGACAGTGGTTTCTTGGTACTGAAAGCTGTTAATCAGATGTGAGTTGCACATCAATCATGTTTCGGAGATTGACTCTGCATCCTTCTCAGACTAATGACTGATTACTACTTGAATTAATTGGTTTTGAATGAGAAAATCAAAGGTTTCAAGTGAGATTTTGTTTACTTGGCATCTATCTAGTAGCTTCTAAAGAAAGTTCTTCATGTTGAGGTTTTAGCATATAATCAGTTTTTGTTATTCCATGTAGCTGCTAGAAGCATAGAATTGGACTTATATCATCTACTCTTACCTATTTGCAGAAAAGAAATTGTCAAGTCACAGTTTTCTTTTCTGACCCTTCTAATTTTTAAAGATTACACTGATTAGCTCAGGATGATGAGCGAGCTATGTATCGGCATATCCATGGACTTCTCTGCTGCTCTGGCTCTATGTGATGTTGCAGTTGTAATGTTGTGATTAGATACAATTGATTTAGTAGCTTCAGTATAATAAAATCGTTTTGGCCGAAGAATCTGACAGTGAAGCTCGCAAAATTGCAGATGAGCTCATTGCTAATGCTGCTTACATCGGCACCCCTGGAAAGGGCATTCTTGCTGCTGATGAATCAACTGGGACAATTGGCAAGCGGTTATCCAGCATCAATGTTGAGAATGTTGAAGAAAATAGGCGTGCTCTCCGTGAGCTTCTGTTTACTGCTCCGGGTGCCCTCCAATACCTTAGTGGAGTGATTCTCTTTGAGGAGACCCTTTATCAAAAGACAGCTGCTGGTCAGTGTCAGATAGCTCTATTGTGATGGTTGATGACTATTTTTCTTCACCTGGAGTTAGTTGATATCCTGGGTTTTGTACGTAAAGAAAGATAGTAAATTTTGTCACCTATGTGATTGCTTTCCACCAGTACTCAGAAATCATTTGCTTTACTGATGACTTACAAGTGCTTTTAATGCTGTTTTGCAGGCAAGCCTTTTGTTGAGGTTCTAAAAGAGGGAGGAGTTCTTCCTGGAATTAAGGTTGACAAGGGCACTGTTGAGCTTGCAGGCACCAATGGTGAGACAACCACCCAAGGCCTTGATGGCCTTGCACAACGTTGCCAAAAGTACTATGAGGCTGGTGCACGGTTTGCTAAGTGGCGTGCTGTCCTCAAGATTGGCCCAACTGAGCCATCACAGCTGGCTATCAATGAAAATGCCAATGGCCTTGCACGATACGCAATCATCTGCCAGGAGAATGGTTTGGTCCCCATTGTTGAACCTGAAATCCTGGTGGATGGACCTCATGACATTGAGAAGTGCGCTGATGTGACTGAACGTGTCCTTGCCGCATGCTACAAAGCTCTAAATGACCATCATGTCCTTCTTGAGGGTACTCTTTTGAAGCCAAACATGGTAACCCCAGGATCAGAAGCCCCAAAGGTCGCACCTGAGGTGATTGCTGAGTACACTGTTCGTGCCCTTCAACGTACTGTGCCTCCGGCTGTCCCTGCCGTTGTGTTTTTGTCTGGTGGGCAGAGTGAGGAGCAGGCAACCCTCAACCTCAATGCCATGAACAAGCTCAAGGGCAAGAAGCCATGGTCTCTTTCCTTCTCCTTTGGACGGGCTCTTCAGCAGAGCACTTTGAAATCTTGGGCTGGAAAGGAGGAGAACGTGCCCAAGGCACAGGCTGCATTATTTACTAGGTGCAAGGCAAACTCAGAGGCAACTCTTGGTACTTACAAGGGTGATGCAAAGCTTGGCGAGGGAGCTGCTGAAAGTCTCCATGTTAAGGATTACAAGTACTAAGGTGCTTTTGCTGGCGGTATTTTCTGCTTTTCATTTGAGAAAAATAGGTGTCTGGAGATATCCTATTTTTGTACTAGGATAATAAGCATGACTATACTGGCAATGCATTTTTATTGATGTTGTGATGGTTGAATGTTTGTGACTTCTTTATGAAGTTCTATATTTTTATATGAGGAGGTTGATATCTTTCTGTTTTGATGTTTCTGAAGAAAGTTCTTTCTAATTATGTAATGCCTGTGATATACTTTTGCTTCATACTTGGGACTACTACGGCAATCATTTCTTTGGTGCGCTATTTTGAGTCTTTTGACAAAGGGAACGCTCTGTGCTTCTCTTTCTCTCTCTACTTCGAACCCCGGATCTAAATTTTAAGAGAGGCCTCTGTAAGAGTAAAGCCGGCTTGATGGCTAGAAGAGTTGATAGAATCCCTCTTGTAAGGTGAGACGGAGATGTCGGTGATCTTGCAAAATTGTCTGGATTGTCACCATGTACATAGGTTGTCTTATATTGCATTTTTCTGCGTATGACATCTTTAATAATACCATCTTTTAAAAGCATATCAAATAGTTAGATGTTACAATAATCTTATGTTTTACATGGTTATTGTCATTAGCTTTTGTTTGTTCTCTACCTCGTCACTTATATGGTCCAGTAGCCCTAATATTGGCTTTTCAAGTTAGCCTTCATTTATGCCATGCAGTTTGTTTACATTGAGATCGACTCCAATTTGTATGATAGGAAGGCCACAGAATGCGCAGAGGTCAGGCTCAAGAGAGAGAGCTTTGTTGCATTTATGGCCGTCTTTCCAGCGGAGCCCTACTCATTTAGCTGGAAGTAGGAAATCAGTCGGGCAAAGACGAATGAGTCGAGTCTCCTCGCCTTTACTCAGCCACCGACCTGACTCTTAGAAAAAACCGTTATATGCAGCTACGCTGAGGCGCTTTTAAGCCTATGCCGTTGAGAGAAAATGAGTTTCGGTTGTCCGATGATTGAAGAAAGATGGTTACATGCAAACGTTCAAGGAAAAGAACGGGATATCAGATTGTTAATCTTACTTCAAAGGAAAATTATGACATCAAACTATAATTACTCGCTCACAGGGTCCTTAAATTTACGGATTGGAAAGGAATGTTATGATTATTAAATAGGAGAAGAACATTGACAATAATTTCGACTTGTTCCGGGGAAAATTGCTCTAGCTACCCCTGAATTTGTTGTGTTTGGCCGTACTGCATTACAATCGATGTCTTGAAATCGTTCATTTGATTAAATGGAAATCATGATACTTTCCAAGAATCAAAATTATTGATCAAAGAAATAATATCACATTTTTGTTCAATAAAGTTGATGATTGACTCGTTCCATATTAGAAATAATCGCAGGAAATCTTTTGATAATACGGATTTCTATTTCTCAATAATATCCCACGATTAAGTCAATTGGTTGAATTCTATGAAATCATTTCATAGAAGTTCACTGATATTTTTTTATTGGTTAATTTTTAAATGTCAACGTTCTTTTTAATATTGGTCCCTAGAAGCACCCACTTACCCTTATTGTCTTGTTATGGGTATATGTAAATCCAGCATGGCAGCCATGCGTTGGACTTGTTTGTATTAGTGAGGGTTGTCTTCGGGAGTCAGAAAATACAAGACTCAATGCACATTTTAAACCTAAAAAGTAAATTTCACTCGTCAAAAGAATGTTAGGTACTCAAATTTGACAGTCGATTTTTTACCCCTCGAGATCAGTTGTTCTTTTTTGAAGTGTTGAAGTTTATGATTTCCTGAGTACAATTGCACATCCCGAAACTAAGGATCGCAAGGATTCCAACAGAGCAAAAATCAGGTTGAATGTATGTTGGATGAAAAAGTAATTGCCAGATAAATTCCAGTTAAATCTTCCAATACCATAAAGAAAGATCCCAAAGTTTAAAATTGTACTTAAAGGTCTTGGAATCGAGCAATATGTTCCAAACCCCTAAATTATAGCGGATGATAATTTTTTAAAATGACAAGTTGCTAAAATGACGTCGATTCATACACTCGAGCCTTAGGCCCCAGTATGAGATGAGAGATGTCGGGTTGTGATTTTTGCGATTTTAGTTAGCAATATTGGCTTTTGGAAAGCTCTCAACATGACCAGTCCACGTCATTAAAATCATGCAAAATGGACGTTAGATATAGAAGATATGGGCCCGAAAAGAGCAAATCTCACATTGAGGCAGCCCACTTTGCCTTTAAATGGCGTTCAATTTTGCTTATTTAAGAGAGGGGAACAAAGGGAAGTCCCATCTGTGATATCTAGATGTTCGCCTATCTGACTAGTGAGCATAGAAAATGGAATTTAGTGATGGTAATTGGGTCGATTGAATTGACACTATTTGGAAATGTATCATTTATGGGATTAAAGGACAATGGTATTTGACCCATAATTTAGCCGAGAAATATTTTAGACTTATTGAATGAATTATAGACAAAATTTTCAGTCCATGATGTTTGATTTACATGAAAATTGGACACAACTAATGCAATTTCTTCTTCAATGGCCAGCCACCTCTCCTCTTTGCAACTTGTCATTGTGTCGCGGACGCCAAGCTAGGTTGAGCCACGCCGAGCCACGCCGAGAAGGTTGAGGTTCGGTTTTCCGCGAATCGAAGTTTGATTTCCATTGTCAAAGCATTAAGGCAAGTGGGATTCCTTCATTCTATGCTATTCTGATTTGCTTGTTGCTTGGCTCGAAGAATTTTGCCTTTGATGTGTTTGTGGTACTCAATTCCTGTTGCCTTTGGGTTGATTTCAAGATTTGAGTTGCCGCGAGGTGTGCCGTGTGGTGTCATAGGTCATTAGACCTTCAATTAGATTGTTTTAGGCTTGAATTCATTCTTGCATGTCGCAACGAAGGTGTAGTGTATTGAATATATCACCGCCTATCTCTCGTGACTCTTCGTGTTTTGGTCAAAATGCTGTTCAGTTTCCAACGAAAGCCGTTTCGGCATACATATGAAAGTATCTTTATTACTATTTATTTAGACATGTCTTTTCATATATCGTCAAAAGTCGTGTTTTAAGCCTATATATAAACGAGTCTTGTAATCGTTTCAAAATATAGAGTGAAAATATTTTTCAGCAAGTAGTATATTCATCTCCTTCCTTAAGAGTTTCTCTTGTAAGAGTGTTGTCAGAGCTGTGCGATTCTGATATTCAATATAGTGAGGTTTTGACTGGTGGTGAGGCGGTTGAACCGCAGGGTGGTGTCAATTCTTCAGTGCATGGCTGGCTAAATTCATGTTAATTTAGTCCCTGCATGTGAATTTTGTGATGGAACTAGTCCTTGATAGGTCGAAAGATATGTAGGCGTGCATTGAGGAATGGGTCCTTGGTTTGTCGAACTTAGTAGTGAGTTGACTTGGAGTTATGTCAATTGTTCAATCCCGATTTGTTGCAATTGTGTTAGGATTGTCAAGAGTAGGTCGAGTGGATGGAATTATGTGCAAATCATCGTCTAGACTCTAGTTTTGAGAATGGTATTTTGAATTATGTTAAGTCTTGGTAGGCTTGATGTTTGCATGCTGAAAGACAAGATAAATGTGCATGAATTATGTGATTAAGATACCATGATAATGAATATTGTCGGACCGCTGAATACCAAACTGATGATGCCTTGTGGGAGTCGGGATGCCTAGCAACAACAAACTCTAGATGTCTCAGACGACGAACTGAGATGCCTCGGAGAGAGATGCCATGGATAGCGAACCATGAAGCCCGTGTAGATTGGTCAGAGAACCAATGTAATCTGTGGTGGATTGGACAACGAACTAGTGTAATCCGTGAGTCTAGGAATGAAAAAGATTGATTGGAAAAGTGATAACTAAAATGTGTGAACCGTATGTGCATGTGTGGTTTAGTTGTTTGTCAAGTCTTTGGGTCCTTATGTCATGAGTATAGAATACTCGAGGTAGCCATCTTTTTGTTATAGTCTACCCGATCTTAGTTGATCTCATATAGTACTGTTTATATGATAATTGATGAGTGAGTCGCATGTCTTAAATATATTATCCGTATGTGTGATGAGTGGATCGTATAGTATAGGGTTTTGGATATTTCATCTAATGGGCATTAGCTCACCCTTGTAGATGTTTAAATTGTTCAGATCATTAGATATGGTTGCTTATCCCATGACCCCCTTATGCGGAGACGGAGCACCTTTAGATTTCGAGGGACATTTGATGGAGTTTACTGACCCGGTGTTCCCCTCAGTGATATTCGTGAGATATACAGCCACGTTATGGGTAGACGTAGGCTTGCCTGCTAATCACATTCCTTACTGTTTCATGGCTATATATGCGAAGGTCGGGGGACACCTCATAGGTCTGTTGCTGTATCCACAGAATAGTAGCTATGATGAGGGTGGCAGTGATGAGGAGCGGTAGAGGAAGTTGGAGATATTGGGATCCATTTTTGGGCAGAGTCTTGGCACTTTTTGGGATAGAACCGTGCAGACGGGTAATGTATGACATTTATAGTTGCAGGCGTAGTTATGGTGGTCGTGTCGATAGCAAGTGCGAGTAGTATATCCTTTTGACCTCCTAAAAGTACGCTTGATCATATCACCCATGTATAAAAATAAAATATGAAACGGAAATTATGATGTTTGTTCCACTATTGTGTTCATCCATGTCTGTTTGATTTTATACACTTGGCTTCCGCTTGTGCTATAAGTGAAAAGATTAGTGACTCGCATTAGTATGTGGTGTACTGCAGCGTTCGGCGGTGGTTAGTGACAAAATTTCAGTTTTTCCCTCGTCTAAGGACGGTAAGTCTTATGGTCATGACCTTTTTATGAAATGAACAATGGAAGTGTGCCAAATAGAAACTCGAAGCTTCGGTCTTAACGGAGAATCGGTAAAGATGCGGTCAGTATGGTTGGCGTCCTGGCAGCCACCTTGTACCAAACTCAATGGGCTCATCTTAGGTAACAATGACTCTGACACCAAGTAAAGATTTGTAAATAAAGAGAAATATAATATCGTATCCATTGAATAATGAATAGTACACATGCCTATTTATAGGCTTTACATAACGACTAGTTAAAGTAACAAATAAGAATAGATTAAGGAGAAAATATAGAATCATAGAATCAAAAAATATCCTAAATATATCTCTAACACTAATAATGAGTTTGTTTGGGGGGAAATATGCAGATGTTACCCTCGATCCTTCATCAAGTTCAAATTCTAACTCTCTAAAATTCTTGAGAAGTTTGAATTTGATGAGGTTGAAAAATTAAGTGCTGCATTTTCTTTGTTGCTGGGTTCTAAAACTATTCATGATCGATCTAGAGAAAATTCATTTCGCAAATTCATGTTGTTGTACTTATCCTTGCCCGTTTGGGTTTCTTGGCTCACCTTAGAGAAAATTACAAAAAAAGTTATAAACCTATTGGAATTATGCCGATTTGGTCGATTTGGTCGACTCTTAGTCAATATGAGATTACTCTTTTTTTTGGGGGGGGGGGGGCGCTAAAAATGGGAGATAAAATTTGAGGTGCCAACTTTTTTTTATCAAAGTATAAAGCTATTAAAATTAGTTCAACAACATTTCAAGATTTTATAAGAAAGAACCGTGATGGTTAAAGGATAATGAGGCATTGCTTCTAAAAAGTTTTGAGTGGTTCATAACTGAAGATAGTTTTCTTTACCATAAGATAGGTCTATTTTTAGGAAGAATAGCATCCAAGACTTTTGGCCCCAAACTTACTTGTCAAGAAATGTATTTTTTTTACCACTCGTGAGTTGGATTTACTGCAATTATGAGACTATCTACCACACAATCAAGTACAAAGACATTTCACAAAAATGCAGCTCTTCATCTACGTCAAAACCATGCCTCATAGGATGGCTAGTGCATATGTTAGTAATTTTTTATCGAAATTGGCTGGAATTATTACATTGATAAATTGTCAAAAGGTTTAAGACTAAATTAGTTAAATTGAAAAGTTTAGGATTGACTTGGTCACCATACAATAAGCTTAAGACTTTTTTAGACAATTGTCATGTTCGAACACTATTTGCATATTGACTTGTGCATCCATTAGTAACTTTCGATTATTTTGTTATATTCAAAACAACATTGTGGATTTTCTAACAAAATATATTTACTTATATATGTGCATGCGTGTGTGTTGTATGCCTGTTTGAAATGTGAATCAAAGTATTAATTTTTATGGCAATGGAAATGAAAAATAAGAGATTTTTCTCAAATGTAGAATAATGGAATTTTAATACCTAAAGAAGCATTTCATGAAGCGTCTCAAAATTTAATTAACTAATTTATTTCTTTTCTATATGCGAAAGGAGAAAAATTGCATTCGAAGAACAATTAGAAGAAGGCCACATGACATTTTTAAAATTTTTATTGTAGATTGCTAAGCTAAGGAAAATTAAAAAAGAAAAAGTATTGAAACCTATTTTATTGACCAATTAGAGTTGCCTTCCATGACATATAATTGCCTCCAAAGGTACAGCATACCATTTCACCTTTAAAGAAGAATGAAAATGAAATATTTTCGAATTGAAGATGTAAAATAAATATTGGACAGTCTAGAAATAGAAAAAAAGCATTTCATAACCCATTTAATTGAATAGATATATCTAGGACAAATTCACTTTGAAGCAACTATTCCCTATATATATATAAGTCAGGACATTTTTATTCACAATTGGTATAGATATATATGTACCTACATTATACACAATAAGCGCTCTACTTTTTTTCCTTATAATAATTTAGGCGGAAGCAATAAAATCTCATGTACTTTCGCAGCTTTCCATTTGGAAGAATAAAAGATTTCCCTCGATTCTAGACCGTAATGGATTTTAAAATAACCCCTGTTTAATAGGCATGACTTTTTTTGGTCGGAATACCGCATGATTTGTCTAACCAAAATTAAAATTATTCTGGAGATAAATTAAGTAAATATGACATAAGAAAAGTGAACAGATTTACATCAAACGAAGGTTAAAAACCAGAACAAAAAAATTAGTTACATGTACCTTAATGATGATATTGATGTGTTTTTTAGCTTTAATAGATTGATTTTCCTCTAACTTAAACACTTGGTAGAGACGTGTGGGCCATATTGGCATTCGTGGTAGCTTTTCGCTACTGATGTGTTGCAATTAACGTAGACCTTGATTAATTATATTTGTTAGAAAAAAATTCCGTGTCATTTTAGCTTCTCAATATACGCATCACCAAAGATTTATTGAACTAAATTAATTTAAACGCACCACATAGATTATTAAAACGAAATATCTTACTTGGAATGAGGTATGTAAGTTTAATTGGATAAACTTTTCTTGAAGAAAATAGAGATAACAAGGAAATGTAAATACAAAATTTCTCGTTTTATTCTTGTATACGCAGACATTTTCTCTCGGAAGTGAGAAGAAACAAAAAACCAAAAATAAAAAAAGAAAGAAAAACTAGTGGAGGAAAAGAAAATGTGGGGAAATAAAGATATGTGAAGGGCAAAGAAAATAAATCAAGAAAATAGAGGGGTCTATCTGTCAAATGAGGAGGGCCTATGTGTCAACCACGCTATCGAATTGTCGAGATAGAGGATCCAAGGTTGAGGCGTTTTTCTTTTAAGGTCAAAGAACCGGCTCGACGGTTCAATGTTTGACCGGTTTTTGATCAATCTGGTTATTTCCCAAAACCGGGATGGGATCATGATCTGGTTCGCGGTTCAACAGGTTGTATGCAATCTTGATATGCTTTGCCCATGTCATATAGTACGTGCAACCATGGATGGTTCCTAAGTTTCTCATGCGCCTCGGAATCACATCATTGGCCAACCCACGACCTCGTAAACATAATTTGTTACATGCTTACATCAAATCCTTGATTAAAGGAAATGTGAAAATTTACTTCCCTGTAACTGACTCCAACTGCAACACAGTTTTGAAACTGAAGATCCACACGATGCATCTGGTATTGTCTGCTCAGAAAGGCATTCGAAGTGGAGAGTTGGTGTTTGCCATTTATGACCAATAACATTGAGAAGTGGGCGAGAGAGAGAGAGAAAGGGAGCCTGTGCAGGTAAAGGGAATGGCATGGCATTGGCAGATACTGCTGGAGATCATCAGTAACAAGTCAAATCAAAAGGAGGTTTTCACACAAAAAGCTGAGATTACTCTATTGTCATGTTCCTATAATTGATGAGCTTGAATCCTGCTTGTGACTGAGAAAGTGTGTCTTTAGGACATGGGACAGGCAAGTAAGGAAAACCCAAAAACCTGATCACCTCTCTGCAACTTTTTCCTCTGTGAAAATGACCGGACTGTCTCCTTCCCTTTTTGTTCGCTCTTTCATGGTGGGAAGCTTCTTTACTCTTTCCCCTGGTACGGTCAAGTCCCTGAACTAGCAGTACCATGACAAGTTTCTTAATCTCTTGGAACATTTATTGGCCATTATTGTTCCCTCAATTAGTCCACATCTATGTTGATTCAGGCGCTCAGCTTCTCTCTAACCACCCTGAATTTCGTTTCTTTGCGCTTTTTCTAATTTCATTTTGCATTGCAAAGGTGTGATCTTCATGATTAAACAACGGTACAACAGTGTGAAGAGGTTAAATAAACATAGAATGATAGCACGGTACATGTCAATGGTAAAGAAAGGGTGATCTTGTGGTTTCAGTCAATTAGTCTTCAATATGATGATGCCGGATGGGATGATTTTTAGTTATTACTTAGGTGGAAAAGCATGGTTACAGAATCCATTTAGATAAAGCTTAAACTCGGGCAATTCAAGAACTGAGAGGCATCAATCCTGGATTTTGTTATATCCAACCGCTTTTTTAGCAAACATAAACTTTGCTTTTTTAGAAGTCTTTCTTTCCTGGATAGAAGGCGGTGTGATCTTGAATGAATTGCCAGTCTCTTATAATATAATGTGTACGTGTTGGCGCTTGAGTTCTATTTACTATGTAGATGTTGGACCATATATAAAAGTCCAAAGTTATGTGTCTATACTGAAAATGGCAGACAGTTAACTGAGCTCAAGATCACTTATCTAAGTGCACTATCGCCCACCTAGGATTCATATGCAAGAGCGTCTAAATAGGGATGATGTTGATACTTTTGTCCAATGTTTTAGTTTTGTCCTTGAATTTTTAGCTTTTGCAATTACGTCCTCAACTTGTTACCAAATATTCAATCCAGTCCCTCGCTTTTGTTTTTTCTCATTTTGCTTCTGTACTCTTTTAGGCGGTGATTCAATCCATCGCCAGATTTATTGACAGCATTTGCTTATATGGAGACATAACACCATTAATTTGTTATTTGTTGACAATGGTGGCTTTTGATTTTTCATCCTTTTTAGCCGATCCTCTACGTGATTCTTCAAAATGGAAAGTTCACTTCGACTGTGTGCCTCTTCTCTCTCTCCTCACGAAGCCCTAAGATACTATAGAAATCAAATGTATGAACAACGCCGTGGTCAAATACAAAGAAGCAAGTTAAGGACATTATGCCTCCACATCAGCAAATTTCACTGAGAAGCTTGACAGAAGAATAGAATGGTGCTCAGTTTGTTAAAAGGACGTAATTATAGAATAAATAAGAGTCGAGGACAAATTAAACATTGGACAAATCTTAAGGACCAAATCGACCAATTAAAAGTTTAGGGACTAAAAACATTGTAGAAAAGTATAAGGACCATTTCTTTCATTTTTCTTTTCAAATATGATCACTAATTGACACAAGAAAACATATATGAGATGATTATAAGGTAGCTTCTCAACGGTGAATGTACCCAAAAATCTAGGTGATTTAATGAGTATAAACATATTTTTTGTTGCCAACCAAGATGAGAACTTATCCCAAATTCTTGGCATATGATCCCCTATAACCTGAGATTGTTCAAAAATCTTACAGCTGAGCTCAGTGGCACCTTGGAAAGCCGCTCAATGATGCGCATCAATTGGACTGTACGAAGATGGCAATAACTACTGATTCCAAGAAGTACAAATCGAACGAAAGACAACTTCTTATGAGAACGAAAGGCAGGACTCAACAAGCACATTAATTTGCTAGGACATCAGGCAAAGCATGTTGCAAGCCATAAAAGCCAGAACACTAAATATTAGAGATCTTTGGTAGACGAACACTAAACCATTCTAAAACAATGATCCACATTCAGAACCACAACTACCACGGAAAGAGAGCACCATGAATAATACCTACTTCTTTAGAAAAGAGATCTTCTGTTGTCGGTAGTGATAATGATCCTGTTAGCCTTCTATGAGCAACTGCATCTCCCATTTCAAAGATCTTCGTTATCAAACTAAAATCATCAGAGAGAGATATATATACATATACGTCCATTCTTGTTATAGCCGTCGGGAATGTCCATCTCCCTGGCAATTTCCACCATGCGTCAACAATTAATCCATCATCCGGGTCAGTTTCTTGCTAAAAATTATCCAATCCCATCTTACTATCACAGTCAAATCCATCCTCCTACAACAATCTCTCTCACTCTAATGCCGATAATCGATGATCTACTGGTTCTGATCTCCCTTGGTGAGCTTCATACCATAGCTTTCCCACAAATTATCTCCCTCAACCATCATGAAGCGGAAGCAGCTCTCCTGCATTGCATTTCCCACATTGGAATTAGAAGGTGAGCTCGAACCGTTGTTCATTTGAACTGATCGGGTAATACTCTCCGGTCCTTGCTCTTTAATTATTTCGCAATTTGACCCTCCTTGGTTGTACATGACCTCATCGCTCCCGCTTGGGTAATGACACCACCGCGAGATGTCCTTGCGTTTCTTGAAATTATCGAAGTCCTTACTCCATTTGGTGAGGCCATCGCTCTGATGGGTTTGGATTTCAGCTGCCGCTAAGAGCTCATTAGGCGAAGGCACAAACTTCAGGTCTCTCCCTGTCAATTTCTGCAACGCATCCATGAAAGTGGCGTCGCGAGCTTCGATCCACGCCTTTTCTTTCTCCCAGAACTTGTGCTCTCTCTCGATCCGGGCCATTTCTTGTTGCTTCCACTCCTCCTCTCTCAGTTCTCTCTCGCGCTCTTTCTCCTCAAGGGCCTTCATCATTTTCTCCAGCCACGCTTCTTGCCTGTCTGCTAGCTTTCTCATCTGCGAGTCGATGAACTCCTTGATCTTTATCTTCCAACCCCTTTTGCCTCTCCTTACCTTCTTTCCCTTCTCCACGGACACATCCTCTTCATTGTCGTCTGACGAAGAGGTGTCAAAGTCGGAGGAATTGGAGAGGCTGAGACTTTCGCACGGTCTCTGCAGTTGATGAGGATGAGGATGATGAGACGCATCTTGGTTAATATCATTGATGTTGAGTGGAGGATGAAAGTGGAGTGAGTGTGGAAGAGATGGAGCTTGGAGGATGGAATTCGAATTGGCGTTCTCTCCGTAGAGAGCTTCGAGCTGACGAAAGAACCTGTAGTGCTTACCGTCTTGCCTACCGGCTTTTCCTTCCTTCGTCTTCTTGTAATACTTGTACAAGTTCTCGAATTTTTCTCTGCATTTCTTGCCGCTCCGTTGATACCCATGTTCTTCCGACATAATCCTGCGAAGAAGTAATTAAGGTTCAGAGAATTCATCAATCAGGAACTTCAACACATGATGATGCAGAAGATAAAGACGAAGCTTTTTAAACATGGTTTTTATTTATTATTATTATTATTAATTTTTACGGAACTTAAACATGAAAACACGGCCTCAATAGGCGCTTTCCGATAGACACCAGTGCGAGCACACTTTTGGCATCTTCGGCCCCAGAAGAAAATGAAAGAGGCACGCACAAGCGATGAGTCAATTTCTTGCAGGAAACCGCAGGAACAAAGCGAACAAGAAAAAACTAATGAACTGAACCAGCCAAGTGTGGGGTGTTTTCTGACTCAAGGGCCAAGAAAATGGACGCACACGAAAAAGTTAATTGCACTGAGAAATGTCATTCCTTCTCTCTGAACCAAACACTGAGAGAATCAGAGTCACGGTGAGAGTGACTAAGAGGATTCACTGTTTTTCTCTTTCCTTTTTTCTTCTCGCATAGCCAGTGCGACGCAATACGAGTACTGTGACGGACAACATGTAATGTATGGTATTACCTTGAAACTTCGTCCCAAAGAGGGCCCTTTTGGTTGGCCTCCTTAAACCTAGAGTCGAGCCTAGACCTGATCTCGAGGAGCGTGAGAGTCTCTTGCCTAGGCCATCTCCCATTTCCGCCGTTCTCACTCTCTAAACCCCCTGCCGCACCAGCCATGGCGGCCGAAGAGGGAGAAGAATGATCACGGCCAAACTGGTGGTGGTGTTGATGGTTGTGGCTGTGGTTTTGGCGTTGGCTGTTGTGAAGCCCGCCGCCACCCATCATCATCGACTCCAAGTGCTGCGTCGGGTTCCGGTGGCCGCCGCCGCCGCAGAATAGCTCAGGCGGGGAGATCGACTGGATGTGCGGTGGGGGTGGAGGTGGACGGGCGTTGATGAGGTGCCGCAAATCTGCCGCGGTGTACTGGTGGTGATCTTCCATCTCCATTCGCTGAGGGGAAAGAGGGCGAAAAGGAAAGAGAAAAGTGGAGCTCACTCAGCTCAGCTAAGTAGAGAGAAGAAAAAGATGAGAGAGAGGGGGGGAGGGAGGGAGGAAAGCAGCGGCAGACTCGGATCGTGTCGTCCACGAAAGCGCTGGGAATTTATGCACAGGACGATGGTCCCATGTCCTATAATGGCTTTCTCTCTCTTCCTCCCTCCCCTCCTCTCTCCATCTCTCCGTCTTGATATTTCAGAAATCACCATAATTGTCGAATTATTACATTTTGCTTGGAACAAGTTTTCACAGCACGTGTACGAATAACAAAAATTCGCCATGATATTACTGAAAATTGTATATTTATGTAATTTTTGGGGAAATTCTGTATACAGGGATTCCATTATCAACCGTTAGATTAAGAGGGAATAAATTCCAGTCATCCGAATAAATTAATAAAATATAGTAATCTATGTATACTAAAAGAAATTTTTTATTGATCATGAGACTGTAGATTAAGGTCCTTCCTTAAATCTACGAAAAACCCATGGTCAAAAAGGGTCTTGCCGGTAAACTATGGGCAAAAGTTCAATTTTTCTTTGTGACTTTGCAACCCACCAACTTTTATTTCGGGCACAAATATATCATGAATTTTGCAATGACCTGAAAAATATCGTGAACTTCTATCCGCTCTATTATTAAGTTTCTAGTCCATGGAATCTAATGTGGCACATGACATTGACTTACGGTTGACATATTTAAAAGACACATTTGTTTGAGCTCAAGGATGCTAGACAAGTCAGCAAACGTCAGATTACGCTGTTTCTCTAAATTGTCATTGTTTAATTTAATTGGGATTAATCTGCTTCATTTACGTTTCAGGATATCATTGCAACTTGTTTCTTTACTAATTGGTCGCATCAGCTTGCTTCTTTTCTTACGATATGAACTTGTTTAAGTAAATGTCGTTTTGTAAGACCCTGTATTTGCGGCAAAAGGAATGCACATGTTTACCTCGTAGACATTAGACTCTCTTGAGTCCGTATACAAAATATCTTCGGCCCTTTTCACAATTACTATTCGATTTTTTGTGAAAACTCTAACGGTTGGTGTTTTTGTCCCTCGAGTAAAAGCTCATGGGAGGTTTTTGTATTATTTGGAAAGTGATGGCACTTTTGTCCCACGACAAAAGTGCAAGTGGTTTTTTTTTGGGGGGGGGACAGAAAAATTATGCCTTGGCTATTCTATTTTTCCTACTAATATGGATCTCTAAATCATTATCTTTAGCCTCGTCATGTGCCATGTGGACTAGCTTGGACAAAAATTTAACAATAGGGATATTTGTTCCCCTGGTAAATAAATTGGTGGCTTCTTTTTCTTTTTCTTTTTTTTGTTCTTTTGAAAAGTCTAGGTATTCGTATCCTACAAGCAAAAGTTCAAGTATATTTTTGGGATTTCGCTTGAGAAAAACTGCATGCTGATAGGGGGCTTAAATTTACGAAATATAAAAGGGACGTTACAATAATGGAGATAAGTTAGAGTAATATTAGGAACAAGTTACGGACACTATACCTGACGAGACTTTGAGATAAATTGTTACATGTGAAGGATAGTTAATGACTAGGCATTTATAAGGACTTACAAGAATATTTCAATTATTGAGAACAATTACTAAGCATCGGTATAACGAATTATAACAATTTGAGGTATTTTACTGTACTATTGGTTAATTATTGACCAATAGCATTTTCATGTTACAAACTCTATAATAGGTGCAAATGAGTTAGGCCATTATACGTCAATTACAACTTATATAGTTAATTTGCTACCTATGAATGCGTCTGGACGTTACCACTATTTAAGGTAAATTACAACAAATTGAGGAAGAAATTTACTGCTAAAATTGTGACCGGTCCCTTTTCTAATGTACTTCTTTTTGTTTAAAATATTGTTTTGAAACCTTAGTCATTATGCCAAATGGCGTGTTTAAAGAGGCGAGGAAGTCATTTTCTGTGGAGTCATTTTTTCATTCAAATAATTAAACTTACTGGAAACCCTAATAAATTGTACGCACCTTAAGGAACTTTGTTATGATGCATTTTATTCATTAGATTGTTGCAAACCGAGTACGTGTATTGTGGGACATATAGCGCAAACTCTCTCATACATATACAGTGTTAATATGGATTGATGAATTTGCAACTTTTGCATCCGACTCTCTATATCTATATACGAAACCTTCAGTGGATAGAAAACAAATATGCTGAGAAGCACCTATTAATTGATTCTTAAATGTACATTCAAATGGATACTACCATCAGCATCTCGGTCTACTAGCAAGGTAGTGAAGGGTCTAGCGATGCCATCGAGAATCAAACCTTGGAGAAAGCAAAATAATAAAGTTCAAGTGGGTACCATCTTGTGTGGTTAATCAAAATACTTCTTTTAAGAATTCGATCCATGTAAAAAGGGCAAATTCATTATAAATGATAAAAAAAAACATAACTCATCAGTATCTGTGTGGTTCGTCGATGGATTTTAGCCGTGTGCGATTCATACATGTGATTCAGCGTATATACATCGTTGGAGTTGGTAAATCTTACGCTGAGTCCACCTAGTCCAAAAGTCCATGTGAGTGGGGTTAGCATATGGCGGGATCATCAAGGGTTTCCTTTAGAAGGGGGCAAATTTTTCACGAAAAAAGACATGCATGGGGAGAGAGTGGTCTAATTGGCGAGGGACACGTATAGGTCTGGACACAAAAGGCTGAATGCAGAGCAGGGTGAGTAACCAACAGTTGACGCGTGTACAGTCCTTGGATTCTTGACCGTATATAAGCCTTCTGGATTTTCTCCATATCGAATATTGACTAACAGAACGGAAATGATATAGAATTCCTTCTTTAAACTTGCCACAGATAACCTTCGTAATCTGTGAAAAGAAAAATAACAAAAATGTTATTTGAGAGAAAAACGATGCACGATTAAAGATTTAGTCGATCTTATAAAGAGAAAAGCTTTTCCACGTGGGAATAAGCTGAAGGAAAAGTAGGTATATCCAGCAGAGGGAACAAACAACAGCGAATTAAGATAAACTAGATTTCACTTCTTCTTTATGATTACCACGTGATACCTCATATAACAGAATTTTACTACTACATTATCTTTTGAAAATCCAGTTAAAATTGAAACTTAGAGAATATACACTCCTATACTTGACACATGACACTTTACTTTATCTTTTTTATTATTACGTGGTAAGGCGTATAGCAGAATTTTGCCACTAAACCCCGACTGGATCGATAAGCATTGCCTTACTAATTAGTGTCAAGGAGCTTTGCTCCAATAGTTCCTTAGCCTTACGGCATCACTCAATAGTAATACCGGAAGAGTAATGAAATAGAGAGAACATGAGAGGAGGAGCAAGTGACTGTAGTGGACGCGAATGCTAGGTGACAGGTGAGGAATGTTGTGTTTCTTGGAGTGTTTGAAAGTCATGAGAAGTACACCATACATTTTCATTGGTTGGATGTTGAAGAACCAAAATCCAAAAATGCTGAAATCGAGGAGCCCAATGATCTAGAAATACTGAAGAATTAACGGCCAAAAGTCAATAAATGAATCAACTAATGACGTATCTATATCGAAAGGGTCAGGTTAATAGTCAAGACGATGGCTTGTGGTAATCGACACGTGAAAAAATCGATAGTGGATAGATTTTCGTATATCGTAGGGACACGAGCCGACAACAATTTGTCATGTGTTTGGAGTACATGCACCAATGATGGGCTGCTTCGTGTCTAGGACATGGGCTGAGGTGAAGTCCAATACAAAATGAGCCCAATCCATCCCTAACGAGTCTCTCTTTGAGTCCACCAAGTCAAAACTTTCTATAATATCTCATATTAGATGGAGATAACCTATGACCTTGTCACCAATCCTGAGTTGAACCTATACAAAGCATTGTTTCATGAATTGAAGCTGCTATAAATCCCTACTATAGGACACTTGTTAGTAAATTCGACAAATTATAACAACAAATTATTTACTTGTTTCGCATTAAAGTCAAATGACCAAATTATGAATCTATTTTTGTCCCTTACATGAGAATCCTCTTAGGTATACAAAAAGAAGTCATGTGTAAAGGGAATGCAAAGAAAGTTAAGTTTCATAATCAATGGAACAATAAAGAGGTTCCAGTTTAGTTGACGCACATATATTCAGCCTTAAAAGTGCTCCTTTAGAATAGAGAATTATGAATTAAATTTTCAATCCTTAATCTGCATACATCATAGTTTACATAGATGATGTTCTCATATTTTCTCCTACTATTGATAAACACTTCAAAACACTTCAAACACATGTGTCTTTATAAACGTAGTTAAGAAAAATGGTTTGGTAGTCTCTCCTACCACAATATCTCTCTTCCAAAGAAAAATAAGATTCCTTGGCCATTAAATTCACCAAGGGATTATCATACTATTATACTTTATTAATACGTTCATGATGGAATGTGATTAAGACGCATCGGTTCGTCTTGATATGTTATGATGGAGAGATACCATTTTGAAAGGGTATGAAGGAAGTCAAATAAATAACTTCTGGAGTAACTGCTAGGGTAGTTGGCAGAAAGAACGTTTAGCAAGAAACTATTATCTCTTCTTCTCCTCTCTCCATCAAAGAAAGAAAGACATTCCATTACTATTTTGAGAAGACAATCGACATTAATGTTGTGAAAATTGAATGTTTTTCTCGTGATTGCATTAAAACCATTGTGAAGTCTTATTGTCCGTCGTTCGCTTGTGATTCAACGTTCGTTCCAGAATAAATTGTTCATTGCGCATCGAAGAGGTTAGTCGTTTCTTTCGCCGACTTTCTTCCTACATTGGTATTAGAGCCTGTGTTATGATTTCTCCCTTGTTTTCCCATCGAATTTTCTCGTTTGCTATTTGATATGGTGATCAAGAGGATGAATTTCATATCGTCTGGATGTTTATTGTTCGGAAATTGCAACATGAATCGTCGAAAACGAACCGAAGCGAAAAATGGGTTTGGAGGTCACGTACACTTGTACGGTTTTGGCAATTTTTCGAAATATTTTTCGGCCAATTTTGAATATATATGGTGACAATACTCACTGAGATGAGTTGAACGACAAGTTGAGCGTCGCTAGTTGAGTGTCACTGGAAAACATCAGACGCATCCAACCATGTAGCCAGAAGCCAAGGTGTGTGGGCGCTACGCGCCCAATGCATTGGGAACGCCCAACACCTAATTGCCAAGCGTATGTTAGTGAACCGACGTGTGCTGACGTCATCAATGACGTCAACTAACAGTTAGTAATTGCTGGATGACGTCACCCAACCAGTGGCAATTGGCCAGCTGGTGACCCGACCCAACTGGAGACTCGAACTAGTTGATTGGTTAACCAGTCCAACCGATTATCCAGTCCAATGGTTGGACTAGTCGAACCAGCCAGGAGCCTTGTTGGCTCGCTGGCGTGTGCCCCACAAGTGCTATGCATTTAGGTGACGAGTGTCGACGTGTGGTGGGTGGCTTTTGGTTCGTATGGGTGTGCTTTGCATTATGGGTGTAGTTATTTTACATGTTTGAGACTTCTAAAGGTATAAAAATGTGTACGGAACCTTAAGTACGCGTATTTTTAGGGTATAAGTACATTGTTTATTCCTTTTAACCTCTATTTTCTTATGGTTTTGGAAATACAAAAGTTAGCCTACATGAAAATGACCACATATATATTGTGTCGAGCTTGGTTCGATGTAGAGTTGGCAAAATGGGTTATAAACCCATATTATGACTAATTTTTAGTTAAATTGGTCATATATGATTCAAGTGAAAATTAAATATGGGTTAGAAATGGGTTTGAGAAAGTAAAGCACAAAAAGAAATGGGTCTGAATGGGTTATTAGGAAACCTACTTTGAACCCATGGCCTTCCCTCTTTAATTTTATAAAAATGTTTTTTTTTTATAAAAAAGCGAAATTATAATTATTTTTTATATTTCGATTTTCTTCTTTTCTTTTTTCTTTCTTTTTGTTCCTTCCTTAGCCGACAGCCGGCGACAAGCTAGGCAAGGCTCGAGGTCGCAAGCCACGCGAGCATGAGGTCACTGACAACTGGCAAGGCTCGAGCCTTGCCGGATCTGGCGAGACTTGAGCTCGCCGGAGTCAGGCCGGGCCTCGGCTTCGCTAGATCGGCAAGATGGAGCCTCGCTTGACACTGGCAAGCTCGAGCCTCGCCAGATCCGACGAGGCTCGAGCCTCACCAGATCTTGCGAGACTCGAGCTCGTTGACGTCAGGCGAGGCTCGAGCCTCGCCGACGACTGGCAAGGCTCGAGTTCGCCAGATCTGGCGAGACTCTAGCTCGCTGACGTCGGGCGGGGCCTCAACCTCGTCAGATCGGCGAGAATGAGCCTCGCCCCATGCTAGCGAAGCCTTGTCCTCGCCGAATCTGGCGAGACTCGAGCTCGCTGGCGTCAGGCGAGGCCTCGGCTTGACCAAAGCTGTGACTTTGACATAAATTCATTGGGAATACTAAGAGAATGTCGAGCTCCTTTTGTTTTTTTTAATATGAAATTTCATATTTCAAGTAATTATATGATTTACTTTATTAAATTAAGTGCTAATGAAAGACTTTAATTGTATTGTCTACACCTGGTTTTCTGCGCTTTACCAAATTAAGTGTTTTCTTTTTCTTTTAGGCTTTATAGTTAACGTGCTTCACCCCCAGCTTGGACCTCAAAGAGTCTTAATTTCTTTATGAACTCTTAATTTTATCAAATAAAATGAATCAATCCAATTTGCTTTTCAATTTTATTCGTATAGGAATAGGAAAGGGTGATATATTTCTACATTTAGAAAAGAGAAAAAATTTTGGATCGAAATCTAATAATAAATAAAAAAAGAAAAAAAATAAGAAGATTCCGTTAATCATTTATAGATCTATTGGATATTGATAAATGCATTGAATTAGTATTCATGTATCAGACTGGAAGGTAAGACAATACATAGGTGCAACTCTTTTTTTCATATACCATACATATATGGTACAGAATATATATGAAAAACACATGATGTACACATTATATTACAAAATCTGATCAGCCTAAACTTATCTAGTTTTTTATGAAGTTAGGTTTTTTTTTATTAGGTAATAAATACTTCCCTTAAATCAATTCATGTATATCTATTTCGCATGCTTCGTAAATAAGGGAAAAGTTCAGTGTTCCTATAAAAATATAAGAGATATGTAAGTGGATTACGTTCTTTAAAATGACAAACCAATTTATTTTTGTGGTTTATCAATTTTTAATAGTTATCATTTCTATATATAGTATTGTCAAAATGTTAAAGCTTCATGTGCTAAATGAGTTAAAATATGGCCAGTAATGTAATCATCGTCGCCCACAAAGTTTTTCTTTTCTTTTTGGTTGCAAACATACTTTGCCTGGTTTACCGCAAGAAGAATTACCCATAGTGAATGGACCTGATAAATCTGAACTGGAAAATAGGCTCATGACTCTTTTTGTCTCCTCCAGCTAAAAGCGGCCATAAGTTTTCCTTCTTTGTAACATCAACTTAGGCATTTCATGACTTGTCACCCCATGATAATTTTTTTAACGACTGTTGTTATAGTGAAGAGCTTGGTGCTCCTGTTTTGTAACTTCTTTCCTTATAAGTGCTCAAAACATAAAATTCCATCTTTTCGGGGCATCAATTCAAATAAATGGAGGATGTAAATCTGTTTCCCAAACCCTCCAAGGTGGTCTCCTCAGGCAAGTCCAAACTCACCGTTGGCAATGAGAAAAACATCGTATTAAAGATCTAACGATTTACAGTATAGAAAGGAACTTTAATTAGACATATGGCTGCCTCAGAATAAAAATCCGACCGTACAAGATTATAGGGAATTCACAAGAGAAAAATTTAATAAAATAAAAGGAAAGGAAGAAGAATTTGAATAATATAAGCTAAATGATGGGAATTGGTGGTGTGCGCGTCACTCTACATTTTGTACCCATCTTGTACTCATTTTGTACTTTCTCGAGACTTGCTCCCCTCGCCCTTCCTTTTACGGATGAAATAAACCATTTTACTTGCCGCTCTCTTCTCGGAATTGCTTCCATAATCTTCAGGCTAGTAGCATCTAGATTTGGTCCCTCGCCCTTCCACCACGCCAACTCCTTTTCCTTCCTCTCACTGATGTCACTGGTCCCTTTTACACCAGACCTGTCAACTTTTGGTGCAAAAAAATTTAATCAAAATCATAGTCATGTCCACATTATCTGCAATGCATCCTAATATCCAAGCAATCGAGGTTCGTGTCCTGAACTCATCTGTGGTTTCGGATCCCTTTATCCATCGTTGACATGAGTGCTTTATCGTTCGCTATCCATCCCCGCGTCCCACCGTCATCTTTACTGTGATGCAAGGGTTGGGTAAAACGGAGTCACCTCCTCAAATATTGAAAAACAAAACAAAATAGGGAACCTCTCCCTCCCTCCCTCCCTCCCTCTCTCTCTCTCTCTCTGTCTCTCTGTCTCTCTCTCTCTCTCTCTCTGTGCGTGGAAAGACAGCGTTCCGTCTTTCGATGGGCGAGGGTGACACCTAATCATTCAGGCATCATGATGTGGGTTAGGCCGGCAAAGTAGGGCGTAGGGGCCTGCACCACCTGATCAGCGTTGGATCGATTTGAGTGGGCTCGGTCGTGCATATTTTGGTTTCATAGTGTGCATGGATGGAACGTTCTCTCCCTTCTGAAGCAAGCCATCAGAACTCTCTGTTCTGACTCTTCTCAGACACTCTGAGCCGTGGTTCACCTTGAGTCCCTAGCTAGCGATTGCTTGTCTTGCAGCACGTAGTTTCAGAAAAATAAATTATATATATAATCCGCGATACTAATACTTTACCCAT
The DNA here is from genome assembly GCA_016097605.1 of Eucalyptus guilfoylei. Classification (NCBI taxonomy): domain Eukaryota; kingdom Viridiplantae; phylum Streptophyta; class Magnoliopsida; order Myrtales; family Myrtaceae; genus Eucalyptus; species Eucalyptus guilfoylei. The sequence goes on along the minus strand of CM027870.1, from coordinate 19,922,256 downwards.
GGCCAACAACTGATTTTTCTTTGGAATGAACAAGTCCATATCATAAACGAGTTAACTCGTCATAACATAATTAAAATTATGACGTACATAGTTTAACCTGGTATGCTTAATATATTTAGAGACAAATCGACATGCTTAAGTTAACTTGTTAACAAGTCATTTGTTTTATACACATTTTAGCATGTTTAATACTCACTTTGAAAGAATCATTTATTATTAAAAATTATAATAAGAACAATTGTGTCAAAAAGAATAAATGATAAATTGTAATAAAAGGTTATGCCAACTGAATAGTTCACTTTAGATTAATGTGAAGCAAAATTATTCATAGTGTTTGGAAACGTGTTAAAGTGCTAATACAAGTTATCTTGTTTTACGTGCTTATCATGTACACAAGTTAATGCATATTTGTAAACTAGTTAAAGTGTTTTGTCATGTTGACACGACAATATGAAACATTTAAAAATTTTGTTAGTTATATCATGTCATGTGATTATTCTTATTAGATGTGACCCAAAACAGTATAAATTGTTAACCCTAATTTTGTGCATATAGGATGGGGAAAGGAGGGGAGAGAGTATTATAAAATTTTAAATTTATCTCTTTCCTATTCTTATAAATATTTTCAAATTTTTGGCAACTTCTCAACCAAATTGTCATTCCCTCTTTTGTAATCGTGGTAAATAAAAAATTCCTAGTGTGGCAAGACAACCACATAGCCGACACGGGATTTTTTTTTATCTACACACTGATATTTTATTGAAATTTTTCTCATGGGTTGTAAGTTAATCATATAGATGCCGGTTCTACCTTAAGTCCTGGTTTTAGAATCATGAACAACATGTGCGTTTCACTTATTCGAAGATATAATTTGGGCGGAAATCCCTCTAGTTGCTCGTTCACTTGAGATGCGAGATTAAATTCTTCCATTTTCTTCGATTGTTCCACTGATTTGGAAAGAAAGTATGTAAATTTCTATTTAAATGTACCTCTTTGGTTGACTTCTTCTATGTCTTTCGCGGTCCTTCAAGCACCTCTTCAAAAATCAAGCACAAATACCACTTGTTTCCTTTTCAGTTATAAACTAAAACCTTTTAGTGGTGTCATTTACACAAAAACAATTTTCACATGACGGTTTTCTAATGAATTTTCAATCAACAAATATCTTTTCCACATTAAGATAATCGAAGTGGTTATGAAATTCTCGAACGTGGGAGGCGGTTAGAACGAGTTGACTAGTGGTTTAAGCTATTTTATATTAAAGTAATGAACCTTACGAAAGTTTGTGTAATGATTCTCAATATAAATTAGTAGATGAAATAATATATACATAGACAATATTCCCTGGAGTATATCAATTTTTAAATAGTTAGATTCGGCATATCTTCAAACTAGCGAAAATAATCCAATTAGTCTTAAGTTTATTGTAAGAATGTCAATTCAGTCATAAATTTATAAACTTAGTCATAAATTTTTAAATTCTAATGTAGTCATTCTGATAATTTTTTATTAGAAATTGCTGAGGTAATGGTTTAGTAATTGTCGACAATCTTATATGGCATGTAACAATTCAATCATTATCAATAGTCCTATATGACACACCTCCACATGAGCGATTTCTAATGAAAATAACTATACTGAAATGTAACGCAAATGTTAAATTGGAAAATTTGGAATGGTATGATAATTTTAGGACTAATTGAATAATTTTCCTTTGCAAACTATTTATATATATTTGAAGTACACTGCACCATAAATAGCCAATGCAAAGAAAGAGGACGAGAATTGAGGAGAAACGGATGGCAGGCTCATTAATGAGAAGTCTCTCAGTGGTACGAGTTTTTATCTTCTTCTCCACCAATCGATTGCAAACGTACGGGCTTCTTACTCTTTCTTGTAAGATCAGCTACAAGACGAGTACATCAATGGCTCCACTTGCAAGAAGTGTTGAGACATCGTTTCAATTATTGATCCATCATGTCGTTCGCATTTATGTCATCTCATTGTGTTCGTATATTGGTACATGCCATGCATCACCTTCTCCCACCCATCTACACCTGCCCATATGACGTGAATATTTGTGTCGTTCCTCGTCGCTATTATAAAGAAGTTTAGTTTGTTAAATATGAGGATAATCTCGCTATTATAAGCGAAACAAACCAAATTAAATTTTGCTGGTTGTGAGCTAATCTTATATATATTGTGGTGTCTTACATTTCTTCTAGTACAATTTTTCTTTTCATGTCTTGTGGCTCCTTAGTAATGCCCTTGTGTCTTGTCGGAAATTTCCCCATAATCTACATATAGTTGCCACCATTTGATCACCCAATGCCTTTATTCTCTAGTTTTTTTAAGAGAACATTGCACAATCATTCTATGCCTTGAACAATTTCTACTAAAAACTAATTCATTTTTATTATGTTCCCCATATGAGATTTGAGCATTTGAAGGCATTTAATAATTGCCCAAAATTTTTATTATTGGAATAAAAATGCGTTTTGTACGACTTTTAATTATTTTTTTGTAACTTAGAATTTCTTATAATTTTCTAAATATTTTTATTATATTTTTCTCTTTTAATTTTTAATAATTTTCTTATATTATTTTATTATATATTTGTAATAATTTTATCATATAATTTTATCATTTTTAATGTACTTTTAATATTTTATTTAATTATATGTTAATGTAAATTTATGTTATAATTTTATTAAATTTTTGCGACCAACTAGAGGAAGAATAAGAGAAAAGAGAAAAAAAAAGAAAAAAAGAAGAACATGATTTGGCTTGATTTTGAAGTTATTTATGAGAATAAAGAATCAACTTTTTTCTACTTCTTGATTTAATTTGTTTTCGGAAACAAAAAAGTTATCAAATTGATTTTTGTTCCGTTTTCCATTCCAATGAACAAAAGAATGAAATCGGACATTGTTTGGTATGTTATCAAATAGGCCCTTAATTTCCCTAATTAAAGAAATTGGACCCTGTAGGATTTAAGTGGATAAAAAATCATCGGGATTCCATATAGTAGTGTACTTTGTTTTGGGAAAGTGTCGAATGAGAACAGACATGGATATAGAAATAACCTATCATGTGGAGGGTTTTAGAAATCTAAGATTGAACGGGTTGAAAATTTCAAAAATCAAACAAATAATTTAAAAAGCCATTTGTTTGTCAATCGGATAAACAAGTGCCAATGGAAGTACGGGCCATTATAAGACCTTGCTAAAGCTAGAGGGATGACGAGATCGAGGAGATTATGCTTCCTGTTGAATGAAGTTGAAGAAAGAAGGCAAGCCGCCCTCAAACTAACTGGAGGACACTACCCAGGAAGCAATCATATGGAAGAAGAGACAATTAAGGTCCTGCTTATTTTGTGGAAATGTGGCAATTTTGGAAAATGAATTTGAAGAAGCTATTTTCCATTAAAATAAAAATATTTTAAAGATGTTCAGCTAAAATTCACTCTTTTTTATAATTTTTTATTTTTAAAAAATTGAATTTTTAATCTTTTTTTCTTTTAATATTCTTATTCTTATTCTTTTATTTTCCTCCTCCTTCTTCGATTAGTGACCAGCAGCAACTAACCATAGGCGAGCTTGAGGCTCACCAATCTGGCCTCATTGCCCTTTGGTGAGCTTAAGCTCACCTAAGGCCGGTGAGTGCAAGCCTCGCCATAGGCTCAAAGCTCGCTAGAGGTCAGTTAGGCTCAAGCCTCGCTGAGCCTCGCCCATCCTCGAGCAAGCCTCAAGCTTGCTTGTGGCACGTTGCTAGCCAAGACCATGGTCGTGGTCGACAATCGGCCAAAGAAGAAGGAAAATAAAGTAAAAATAAAAATATTTTAAAAATCAATCTTTTAAAAATGAAATGAATAAAATATAGAGAAAAAAGAAAGAAAAATAAAAATAAAAGGAAAATGTGTTTGGTGAAAGAATTAGACTTTTCTTTTCAAATTATTCTTAACCTAATAAGAGATACTGCGAGAGGTAGAGAAGAAATTAGAAGCCAAGACATGTACTGTAGAGCTAACAGTTTCGATGAATATCGAAGATAGAAGATTGATGCCAACTTAAACCTGGTGCTAGCAGAAACCAAACTCCAAGAGGTAGAATGGGTAGGATAGAGGCTTAATTTGTTGAAGTTAACTGATGAAAAGAGGTTGGCGGCCTTGTGCCATGCGCACTATTACTAGAATAGAATGACTAGAGGATTTAACAAGCGAGCTAGGATTGCACATTCCAGCTAGGAGACCTAATGCTAAAGAATGTCCTTCCCATGTTGTGCTAGTCTAATGTAAAATAGCTAACAATTGCTTATATGGAGACCTTCGAATGTCATAAGAGCGAGCAGTCCACTCATGTCATATATAACTACTCAACTTCAATTGGTCATAATTGCTAATAAGGAGTTATGATGCATATCAAATCGAAGAGAACTGCGAAATCTTCAAAGTTGAAAACAGGTTACGCTGATTTGGGCAATGTTTGATCTCCAAATTCATGCATTTTCCTTAAATTCTGAACCATCAAAGATTTCAGACATGATTTGCAGATTTTTAGGACGCATTTTGAAGACTTTCTCCTTCATCAATATTTTTTCCTTAATTCTATTAGTTGATTTTAATTATTTGATTATTTCCTAAGGGGCAATTTCCCTATAAACATTATCCTTTGAAATTCTTTTCCAAGTATATCATCCTTTACGTCATTTGGTATCAGAGTAGATCTCTCTTGTGACAACGATCAATAACATCAATGACAATCTCCCCAAAGCTGAGGTCTATGAAAATGAGCATATCACATAGGCTGAGTTCAATCACTTTGCAAAGCAAACCGAACAGAGATTTCAAGACTTTATGTGTGACATCCTAAAATTCGAGCCCTCTGAGGGATGAATGAATGTGAATTTCGTCAATGCATTGTTGGTTGATCTCATTCAAAATTGATCGCTCCTGAGATACTGACCTTAAGGGGAAAGGCTAATGAGGACAGAATTCGTACGACTAAAGAACTTGACCTCGGAAAACGACTTGACGATGAGGCTTGCATGAGGAAGATATTGTAGATAGGTACGCGAATTTCAAGGACGACTAGAAGTCAATTCGCGAACAGAACATAATGGAACGATGGGTGATTTCGTCTACTGTTATTGAGGCCGCAAACGACCCTAGGTCAATCCTCAGTAATCGTGTACTTTGAAATAAGAATCTATTCCCCGCAATTTCATGTAGTCAAGGACATCCATGTGTCGAGATGTCTTGAACGTGGTTTGGCATGAGTCGGTTACGCGTGAATCCTCAAAGCCGCCTGTGAGTCTGAGTTGTACCCAAAATAGCATTAGGGCAAAATTGACATGGCATGAGAACTAAAGATTGGACTTCGAATTATCAGGAACGTTCGTTCGGGACGGATTTCGGATGAAGCTACTTCGTCAATCGACAACGCCAGTTAAGCCGAGTACTTGGAAAAGGGATTTTCGGACCAAGGAAGCGAGCCTGTGAAGACGTGGGTCAGGCTAGGCAAGCATGGACCTTAGGCCCAAGGTGGGATAGCCACCATGGTGGGCCTAAGGCAAGCAAGTGAGCTCATTGGGCCAAATCCACTATTTTCTCTTCCAAGCCCATTACCTAATCTTAAGGCCATTTGAGCCTAATCAATTCCTGAACCCGTTTCTATTTATTTCTAAGCCCATTTCTTAAGCTTGCCCATCAATTTCGGCCCAAGGGCAAATTTAGAATTTGTGCAAGGTAAAAATGACCATTTTGCCCCTAAAACCATGTGGATAAGGCAAAATGAAGAGAGAGAAGATGATGTCATTGCATGGGGACTTGGGGCAAGCCTTTATGGCCTTCTTGAAGAGTGCACCAGCCCTCACTTCACTCTCTCTCTCCTCCTTCAGCTCTCTCTCTCTCTCGACTGGACCCCCTCTTTCCCTTGTTTTTCCCTTTCTTCTTCCTTTTGCTCCAACAGACCTTCTTGGGAAAATAGGAGTTGATTGTTGCCTTCCCGAATGAATCAGCGCTGGTGCCACCCACCACTGTGCTCAGGACACAAAGACCGTCCGCCTTAACTTGGCCGTTTGCTGGTTGGGGCCACCAGTTGACTCGCCGGTTGGCCAGGAGCCAGTGGTCGTCTAAAGGTTTGGCCCTATTTTGCTCTAACTGACCTTGCTCCAAAAATTTCGAGTTGTTCGTTCCCTTCTAGTGAGAATAAGCTTTCATGTCACCCACCACCGTGTCCAGGACGCCCAGACCGTATGAACGAGCCCGGCTGATCATCGAACAGAGCCACCGGCCGACTCGCTGGCCATCCCGCCTAGACTTGCCCGATTTCGCCTATTTCACGATTTCCGCCTATTTCCTCCCCTTTCGACCCAACTTCCACCCAGCCCAGCCACCAGCAGGTCCCCCTCGACCCCTAGGTGCCGCCAGTTGCTGGCCAACCCCTCGCCGGAGCTCCGATCAACCGCCCAACTCCGTTTCTCCTCCGGCAAGTCAGTTTTCTAGAGTTTCAGAGAGAGGCAGAGGTTGTGGCTGGTGTTTCAGCCTCAGGACCGCCTTGGCTCATTGTGGTTGAGGTCGCCGAGCGTCACGTTCGTCGTTGCCACCGCGTTCATGTCCCGGCCTACTTAACGGGTGAGTTTAGCTCCTAATCCATCGATTAGTGCCTAAACTTACTTAGGGTTGGTTTAGTTAGTATTAATTCTAGTTTATGAGATTTAATTAAGTTGTATTAATCCTAAGATAGGTGGTTAGATAAATGGATTAGATTAGTTTAGCTTAATCTTGCTTTATTTGCTTAATGTGGCTTATGTGCTTGATTAAGTATGTTTAGCTTTAATTGATTGATTGTTTGCTTTAATTAATGTTTGGTTTTATTTATAAATTTAATTTATTAGTTCTTTAATTCTGAAAATTCACTGTTCATACGAAACACTGTTCACGCGCGCTGTTCACGTGCACTGTTCACCAGAGAATGAAAAGTTGTCTAAATTGTGTAAATGCATGGGCATCCGCATTAATTGAGTCATGATTTGTGCAATTGTGTGGTGATTGGAAATTTTGGTATTTAATTGGAAAATACCGGGTGTTGGGTTTTGACACTGAAAATGGTTTTATGTACTACATCAAATAGTGGGACTTTAAAATGGAATGATATCCCATTTGAAGGTTTGATATGACCGTTTACCCACACATGACTATTTTTGCCAGATGTTTTTAATACAAAGAAAATATGCCAGGATCACTATTTTAATTGAGGTATTTGAGTGTAATGCACAGTGTCCTAGGCTAAGATTGAATGGTTATGTGCTGGTTAAGAGAACCCGTCCCCGAAGCGAGTCGAGTGGACGAACCCCTATATGGGATGCCCGCGCAATGGATGTCGGTCGCTGTAGATTCTGGACCGATTCTCCTTTGGGAACGCCGTTGACGTACTGACGAAGCTGTGCTTAATGGGGTGAGACGATGCCTGGCTACATTAGTAGACCGTTGAACATGGACTAGGTTGTGCCCTAGAGGGGCAAGTTTAACAATTGGAACGCATGATTGATGAGATCATTGAGCCTTATTATGGGGTTAAATTGTGTGGCATGTCATAACGGTTTTACTTTATAATTGGGACGCGTGTGATGGATTGATGCGTGATGAGTGGCGCACTAATGTGCAAGAACGCATGAGAATCATGGCATCGTTGGTTCCGGTCATGCATGAGTTGAGCACATTGTTTATGGCACGCACACATGAATTGATAATGTGCAGGAAGTGGCAATGGCCAGGTGAGATCGCTTGTGACGCAACTCGTATGTGATTGATGTACTGCATCATCTCATGGCCATGTGCCTTGTGTGTTTTGTGTTGAGATTCAACGTGCAGGGTATGGCATATCGAGTAAGGTTGCATGCGAATCGAATTGTTAGTTGTTAGTCGTGGCTTATTTGTGGGGTGGTTTCGAACAAATACCCTAAGTTGAGTTGGTGTTTTAATCGGGGGACTAGGGGGATGATTCGCTGAGATTTTATTTCACTGGTCATTGTATAACTATTTTCAGGTCCCTAGTGTGAGGAACCAGGAGCTTGAAGTAGAAGGGTCATGAGCACAGGTGGCTCAGTAGTTCTTTTTGAGATAGACCTTCTGTATAAGAACCTAGGCTGTTTTTGAAAGTGTGTTTTGATTTGGGAAATTGTTGTCCTGCTTTTCTATCCCATGTATGTTGTTGTCAGGGGATTAGTTAATTTGTTTCCACTTGTGTATTAAAATGAATGGGCCGGCGACGCGTCCTGGGATCGTCGGAAATTTCTATTGACCACCGAGGGATGTGCGCACGCTCGAGGATCAGGGCATGATATTATTTGTCGCCATCTAGCGTTTGTCCACCAACTTCATACCCACTAACCTTCCCATCAAATGTGCTTAGGTTGCTTGAGTGTTGGAAGTAGCTATGGAACATGTGGCAAATCCCCGACAGAGGCGAGAAGGCTATGTTGAGGACTCCAAAGATGAAGAAGAAGAAAAGTTCCTGGATAGGCGTATTTGTAGAGGTCATGGAATTGGGGTCCCAACCTTCAATGGCAACTTGAATATCACGGACTTTCTAGATTGGCTTTAGAAGTTGAGAAATTCTTCGATGCCACAGAAATCAAGGACGATTGCCAATTCAAATTGGTGGCATACAAGATGAAGGGTGACGCCTCAGCCTAGTGGAGCAGACACAATTGACGTGACATTAACAAGGGAAAGCTCTTATCCAAACATGGAATCTAATGAAGCAAATGTTGAAGGTCAGTTCCTCCCAACCAATTATGAACAATTATTGTTTTAGCAATTCCAGAAGTGTAAGTAATTGAACTGATTAGTCCAAGCCTCTGTGGAGGAATTTCTCCAACTTTCCTACAACAACTTGGCTGAGTCGAAGACACAATAGATCACTAGATAAATCAATGGCTTGCAACTCAACATTCAAGACCATGTTTCACTACACATTTGTTCTTTGTTGATAATGCCCAAGAAATGGCCCAAAAGGTCAAGATGCAATTGGAGAGAATTAGCCTCACTAATTAGGCTAATAGTTATTCCGCCTGAGGATCATTTGGAAGGGAGATACAACTAGATATTCCAAAATCCTCTAACTAGAAAACCAGAAGTATGAACCGAATTTTTGGAAAATGCTATGGGGGGCATAAGGAACCAATCGCTATAAATAAATGTAACACCAATCATAGTACCCAAAACCTATACAACAAGCCATACCCAATCAACTGCTACAAGTGTAACAAATTGGCCATCATTCAAGCAATTGCCCATGGTGGAAGATGGCCAATGATTTTTAGCACGATTGGCACCATTGACAAAGATAACCAGGTAGATAAAGAAGAAGTGGAGGATAAAGAGGGTGAGCATGTCAACTGCATCATTAGATGATCGTTGCTTACCTCGTGAAAAGAGGGCACCCAATAGAGCAGTATTTTCCGTACCTGTTGTACTACCAATGACAAAGTTCGTAGTGTCATCATATCTGAGGTGTGGTGGACCATTTACAGTTAAAGACCAAGTCGCATCTCTCCCCTTATACAATTGGGTGGTTTCAAAAAAAGGCTGAACTCAAGATAATGCAATTATGTTGTTTACCTATTTCAATTGGAAAGTCCTATAAAGACACCATTATTTGTGATGTGATCAAGATGGATGCATGCCATGTCCTGTTGTGACGACCATGGTAATACGATGTTGATTACCCACCGGGCCCGAGAGAACTCCTACTCCTTCATGTGAGAAAAGAAAGACTACTTCGAAGCTGAAGAGTAACAATCTTTACGCCCTAAAAAAGTAGAGTGTTGGCATTATTTTAAATATTTGTAAATGTAAAGGGATGCACACGATTGTGGAGAAAGGTAATAGGCTCTTTGGCCCTTGTTGAAATCATTTAATGACGTCATTTCGGGCGATGTACCTATCGAATTACCTCTCTTGAAAGATATCCAACATGAGATTGACTTTCTTCTAGGAGTGAACCTCCTTAATTTTCCGCACTATCGGATGAACCCAAAGGAGAACCAAAGTTAACAATACCCGGTGGGAGAACTCCTTTGAAAATGCTTCTTGCGTGAGAGCATGAACCCTTGTGTAATTCCTACACTCCTCACATCGAAGAAAGATGGGAGCAAACGTGATGCGTGATGGGGAGAGTGATTCCAGAACGGAAATTTTTGTGGTTAGGTGTGTGGTGTAGTGTATATGGTGAAGAAATAAAGGGGAATAAGAAAAGATAGAATAATCTCCTTCCAAGGTATAAAGGCCACGCCACCAGCCGAGGATAAAGGACTTCGGGATAGGAGAAGCTCACCACCAAGGCCTAAAGATTCCATCAGGCAAGGATAAAGGGCTTGTTGGCTCACCACCAAGGAGTGATCTATGCTCTAAGGATAAAGAGACCAAAAGGAGTTATCCACTCTCCAAAGGAGTTCACTCAAGCAGAGGAAATTTCACCATTTGATATGTGATGTGATTCCTATGGAGGCATGCCACTTGTTATTGGGTAGACCGTGGCAACTTCATATAAATGCTATGCATGATGGTCGGAAAAACACATACTCTTTTCACAAGGAACAAAAATGCATTACTCTTTCACCATTGAGTCCTTCTTCGATACATAATAATCAACCTGGGGAGGGAAACACTTGTAAGGAAAATTTGTTCTTCAGCGAAACACGGGTTGAGCCATTAGTAAACAAAAGAATGTATTTGCTTTGCTTGTGGTCGAGAAAAAGAGTGAGATAGAGGAACCCATACATCCAAAAATGCATTGTTTATTGAAAGAATTTGCAGATGTGTTCCCGGAGGATTTGCCACATGGATTACCTCCCATAATAGGTATTGAGCATCAAATTGATTTAATCTAGAAGAAACAAAGGAGTTGCAAAGACAAGTCGATGAACTTTTATCCTCAAAGGATACGTCCAAGAAAGCATGAGTCCCTGTTCTGTTCCGGCTCTACTTGTACCTAAGAAGGATGGTACATACCGAATGTGTGTTGATAGCCAGGCCATCAACAACATCACCATTAAGTATAGGTACCCTATACCTAGACTTGATGATATGCTTGATGAATCATATGGTTCTTCTGTGTTTTCAAAGATAGATTTGCAGAGTGGTTATCAGCAAATCAGAGTGCGAGAAGGTGATGAATGGAAGACAGCTTTCAAGACCAAGGGAGGCCTTTATGAGTGGTTGGTTATGCCATTCGGATTATGTAATGCTCCGAGCACCTTCATGAGACTTATGAACGAGGTTCTTCGTTCCTTTATTGGTCGATTTGTCGTTGTTTATTTCGATGATATTCTTGTTTATAGAAAGAACGAGGAGGAGCATATCTCTCATTTAAAACAAGTCTTCAATGTCTTGAGAGATCAGAAACTATATGCAAAAATGGAGAAATGTGAGTTCTTCTCTCCAAGCATTGTGTTTCTTGGTTATGTGGTTTCCAAAGATGGAATCTTTGCTGATCAAGCCAGGGTGGAAGCTATGAAGACTTGGCCGGTTCCGATGTCCATTTCTGATGTAAGAAGCTTTCATGGACTTGTTTCTTTCTATCGACGTTTTATCAAAAACTTTAGTACCGTTATGGCTCCTATAACTGAATGCAGGAAGAATGGTGCTTTTCAATGGACAAAGGCTGGTCAAAATGCCTTTGAGGTAATCAAGCAGAAACTTTGTGAGTCCCCTATTCTTGCACTTCCTAATTTTCATGAAGTATTTGATGTTGACTGTGATGCAAGTGGAGTTGGTATTGCTACTGTTTTGGTGCAAGCACAAAAACCATTGGCATATTTCAGCAAGAAGTTATCCGATTCCAAGAGGAATTATTCAACTTATGACAAAGAGTTCTATGCCATTGTCCGAGCTCTTGATCAGTGGAGTTATTATTTGAGGCGAAAACAATTTGTCCTTCACTCTGATCATGAGGCGCTTAAGTTTATTAGGGGCCAACGCAAGCTTAATTCTAGACATGCAAGATGGGTAGAATTTCTCCAATCCTTTTGTTTTGTCTCAAAATATAAACCCGGGGGCACACTAATGTTGTAGGAGATGCTTTATCGAGAAGATATTCTATGCTTGCTGTTATGGACTCTAGGATTGCTGGATTTCAATCAATGAAAGAACTTTATTCTAAAGATGTGGAGTTCTCATCCATCATCAACAATTGCAAGCAGAGAGTTAAAGGTGCATATTCTTTGCAAGATGGGTTTCTTTCTAAAGGAAATCGATTATGTGTGGCGAAGAGTTCTTTTCCCGAATTGCTGATTCGAGAGGCGCATGGTGGAGGATTGGCTGGTCATTTTGGTATTAACAAAACTCTTGAGGTTCTCCAAGAGCATTTCTATTGGCCAAAGAGGAGTGGACATGTGCATTTCTATTGGTGAGTAAATCTTTGAAAGATTGGGATTTAAAGCTTGCGCATGCTGAATTTGCTTACAATCGATCACCAAGTTATACTACTGGTCGATCGCCATTTGAAGTTGTGGAAGGAGAGATTTCCATTTCGACGAAAGAAGAAGCTCATACCTCGAGCTGATGGTCCCTTTAAAGTTATGGAGCGAATTAGTGACAATGCTTATAAGATTGACCTTCCTGGAGAATTTGGAGTTTCGGCAACATTCAACGTAGGAGACCTTTCTCCTTACTTGGAGGATGAGAACATCCTAGATTTGAGGACAAATCTCAAACAACCCGGGGAGGATGATGCGGGAGCATCCAACAAAGCTCCATCGACTTACTCAGAATCATCGATGCTTATCCAAACCAAGAAAGAAATCGGCCATTATATGCTTCAATGGATCACTTTGAATGAATAATGTCAATTACTTCTTCGTACTTTGTGGTATATTGATAACTATCAATGGGAGATCATTTTAAATGTCTTGTATGACCAATTGATGAAGTTTCAAGAGGATGAGAACTCCACATCTTCAGAATAAAGTTCTTTCAAGAATCCTAGAGTCCAGAACAACAAGCATAGAATATCTTCTCGATAAAGCATCTGCTACAACATTAGTGTGGTCGGGTTTATATTTTGAGACAAAAGAAAAGGATTGAAGAAATTGTACCCATTTTGCAGGTCTAGAATTAAGCTTGCGTTAGCCGCTAATAAACTTAAGCGCCTCATGATCAGAATGAAGAACAAATTGTTTTGGCCTCATGATCAAGAGCTCGGACAATGGCATAGAACACTTTGTCATAAGTTGAATAATTCCTCTTGGAATCGGATAACTTAACGCTGAAATATGCCAATGGTTTTTGTGCTTGCACCAAAACAACACCAATACCAACTCCGCTTGCATCACACTCAACTTCAAAGTTTCTGCTTGATTACCTCAAAGGCATTTTGAGTAGAGCCTTTGTCCATTCAGAAGCACCATTCTTCATGCATTCGGTTATAGGAGCCATGCCGTACTAAAGTTTTTGACAAAACGACGATAGAAAGAAACAAGTCCATGAAAACTTCTTACATCAGAAAACTTCTCGCATTCTAATTTGATGTTAACCACTCTGCAAATCTATCTTTGAAAACACAGAAGAGCCATATAATTCTTCAAGCATATCATCAAGCCTAGGTATAGGCTCCCTATACTTAATGGTGATGTTCTTGATGGCCCAGCTATCAACAGAAATTCGGTATGTACCATCCTTCTTAGGTACAAGTAGAGCCGAAACAGAACAGGGACTCATGCTTTCTCGGGCATATCCTTTAACGATAAGTTCATCGACTTGTCTTTGAAACACCTTTGTTTCCTCTAGATTACATCGATAAGCTAGCTTGTTTTGTAGTGGAGCACCGGGGATGAAATCAGTTTGATCCTGAATACCTCTTATGGGAGGTAATCCATGTGGCAAATCCTCTGGGAACACATCGTATTTTAAGGGCACTTCCTCAAGCAAGGGCGAGAGTACGTCGACTTTTATAGCTTGTTGACGTTCTGGACGACAACCTCTTGCTCTTCGACCTTTATAGCTTACTTGCATACGTCTTGAAGGGACCAATAAGATTGAAGTTCAACCATCTCAGCAATTTCCCTTGCCTTTTTCTTTTGTCGACGTACTCTCGCCCTTGCTTGAGTTTTTTAAACTCACGAATGTATTCTTCCGCACTCATCCCTTGTTATCTTAGGGAATTCAGTTTTGGGAGAAGATGTTGCCTATAGTTGTCGGGCAAGAATCTCTTCTTCATCAACTTCATGAGTTTTTCCCAAGACTTTATTCGGCATTTTCAATCCCTTGCTCGTTAATGCTTTAGATTCTCCCACCGTAGAGAAGCATATTTTGTTAGCTTTCGGGCAGCAACCATGCATTTCTTCTCATCCGAGTAGTACTTGAAGTAAAAAATGCTTTCGGTTGTGTGTAGCCAATCCACAAAGTCGTCGGGATTAAGATTACTGTCAAACTAAGGGACCCCCACTTTAATGTCTCTTTCATCCTCCTTGTTCCTCCCCCTTCGTCTTCGTCTTCGAATTAGAGATTCAGAATCACTAGGTGCAGAATTGTTCGGTTGTCTCCAATGGAATCGGAATCGCCTTCAGAATTTTGACGAGATTCAGAATCGTGAAACCGATGCTGTTCATTGGGACGCCTTGCTGGCCGTGCTTTTCTCACCGGATTCTCCAAAAGATTGAGGACTCGCTCCATTTGTTGCTTAGGATTTTGGATTGCACGAGCTCGCCCTTCATTATACCACAAAGTACCGAGAAGTAATTGACATTATTAATTCAAAATGATCCATTGAAGCAAATAATGCCCAATTTCTTTCTTGTTGGACAAGCATCGATGATTCTGAGTAGGTCAATGGAGCTATGGTTGATGCTCCCGCATTATCCTCCCTTGGTAAGTTGAATCTCTAACTCCTAGTTAGGGCAATAGCTTACGTCGTTGAGTCTAGTAGTGTGCTCACCCGAGTAAGCTGCATGTTTGTTGTAATGTTCCTTTGTATAGTTTGGTCATGTTCGCATGATTGAATGCATTCACACCATCAGTCTTTGCATGCAGTGGCTAAGAAGAAAGATGAAGAACTGGTTTGTGTGATGCACTTATATGATGCGCCGAAAGAGGAAAAAGGGTCCACCGCCACATAGCGTTGGTTTGAGCCCAGATGCCTTAGATAAGCTAGCCCTGGGATGCCCTGGTAGAGCCTAGATGCCTTGGTGAGCTAGCGCCAGATGCGTCAGTTGAGCTAGGAAGCCTAGCTTGAAGCTAGATGCCTCGGATGAGCTGCAAGGGCCTAGTTGAGCCAGGATGACGGTAAATGAATTTGCATGAGTGCCAGTAAATGCATAAGCATGAGATGTTGATGTGTTCATTAATATGCTAAAAGTACGTATGCACTAAATTACGCAGTAATGTACTTTAAGCGGGGATTCTGTGATTAAGTGTATGGAATAGTGTATATGGGGAAGAAATGAACAGGAATAAGAAAAGATAGAGCGATCTCCTTCCAAGGTATAAAGGTCACGCCACCAACCGAAGAAGAGGATCGAGATCTACGAAGCTCACCACCAAGGCCTAAAGCTTCCACCCGCCAAGGAATCGGATGTCGACACGCTTGGCACGTCACGAAAATAACCCATGCTCCTCGAGAGCCTAGAGATGGAGTCAGGATCGTGACATTTTTGATATCAGAGCAAGGTTGTTATTTGGAGTGATAAGGTGCCTTCGGATATGGGATGGAAACACCCCATGCAGGTGATTGTTACTTGCTTGGTTTTTATAGAATGCCGATAATTGCAACTTGAGTACTCAGGGCCAAGCAAGTCAAAAGAGGACCTCTGACTCGATGGAATTCTACAAGCTCTTGAGACGATCCGAAGCATAATGGGGTAGCAAGCACAGCACCAAGCAGCTTCTACTTCTGTGAATGCCTCTCCTGCTGGAAATGGAAGCGGAAATGGCAAACGTTCTATGCAGGGACTGGTGGAGCAGTTCCTAAAGTTGCGACCCCCAACGTTTTTGTAGCACAAGAGTTCCTAAAGAAGCTGAATCATGGGTCAAGAAGTTAGAAAAGATATTCGCACTTTTAAGGTGTTCTGGTGAAGATAAAGTGACACACTGGGATGTTGCGAAAATACATCTGATGGTGCGGGTTTAGGCTGATAAGTCATTTGTGTCATCGATACTTCTAGGAGATGATGGGGCAAACTTAAGTTTGGTCATGAGGCCAATAACTGTCAAGTTAGGCTTTCGTGATCTAGAGGCCGAAGTGTGATTGGGACTCGCATGTGATGCGTTGGATATGTAGTCCACTCACTAATAACTGTCAGGTGAGGTGGATTGTGAATTGGTGGGACTCCAATCCCCACTAGTGATCTTTTCCCAATGAAGATTACCATTTCCCATCCTTAGGAATGTGGGAAATAATATTTCATTCAAGGGCACAATGCAGTATTTGTTGAAAGTCAACGGCTAACAATTATTTTTCTGCGTAGATTTCTAATACTTTGACAATGGTTACAACTAACCCACTTGCTTCAATTCCTAACAAGAATCGTCTAACGGAACCCAACTATGCCAATTGGTTAAGGAATTTGAGAATTGTTCTCAATTCCGAGAGGATTGTGTATGTGCAAACACTTTCCGGGTGGTACTGATGAGGAGTGCGAAGCTTATGAGAAGTGGTGCGAAGATGACCTAAAAGTTTGGTCATACATGCTTGAAAAGAACTTTTTTCTACTCAATCATCGCGCATCTGAAGGATATCTTTTTTATGAGAATGGTTGTATCTCTAGATATAAGATATCTATGAGATTGTATTGTATGAGAATGGCTATGGGATCAACAGTGAATGATCATGTCCTGAAGATGATTTGGCACATCGAAAGGTTATCTAGGCCAAATCTTATCATGGATAATGAATTAGCCATGGATCTAATAGTCCAGTCGTTGCCAAATCTTCTCTAGATTTGTCCAGAACTTCCACATGCATAAGATTGAGAAAACTCTTTCTGAGTTGCACGGCCTGTTGGTGGTTTATTAGAAAGAAATGACCAACACAAGGTCCACTGTAATGGCTGTAGCAAAGGCTTCCTCTCCAAAGAGTAAGACTACTTTGAAGAAAAGGAATTGGAAGAAGTCCATAAAACCTGCTACACGTCCATAGCCCACTAGTGAAAAAGGTAACTGTCACTATTGTTGTGTCAAGGGACATTGGAAGAGGAACTACAACAAGTACCTTGCGAATCTGAAGTAAGCCGAAGAACCGACCTTATGAAGGTATGGTGTCCATGCTTCTTGAAACTAACCTTATGGTTGGTTTTCAATCCAGCTTATGAGTTCTAGATTTTGCTGTAACTTCACATATTTGTATGTCTTTCTAGAATCTGGAAGTAAGTAGGATGTTGAGGTAAAATGAGATAGTCTTGACATTTGCAAATGGAGCAAGAGTTGCTGCATTAGCTATAAAGCCTTATCATTTATCTTTGCCTTCAGGACATGTACTGAATCAAGTTTTGAATAATTGTGTGCATTATATGAATGCTATTAGGAACCTCATCTCAAAGTATGTTTTGCATCTCCAATTAGGTCATATTGGACACGATATGATCCATAAGTTGAGTAAAAATAGATATATTTACAAATCAGACTGTGAACCGTACTCGACTTGTGAGGCATGTCTCTTAGGAAATATGAAAAAGGCACCCTTTGTAGGACAAAGTGAGCGAGCTGCTGACATTCTAGGATTACTACATACTAATGTATGTGGTCCAATTAATGAACCAGCTCAAAGTGGTTATTCTTCCTTCAATACCTCTACTGATGATATGTCACGGTATGGTTATTTATACTTAACGAAGTATAAATCCAAATCCTTTGAAAAGTTCAAGGAATTGAAAGCTGAAGTTGAGAAACAAACTCCTTGATGAAAAGTGAGTTCCTGAATCATTTGAGAGACAACAGCATTGTGTCTGAAAGAAGGAATCACACTTTAATGGATATGGTGTAGTCCACGCTCAATTATCGCTTTGTGGATATGCCCTTGACACAGCCACATGTTAATCATATTAAGATTTAGGGTTGTCCAATTTATGTCAAAAAGCTGATGATGAACAAGATCTAAACGTGGTTGCTTCATTGGGTATTTGATCAAGTTTACACGCAGACCTCAGATTCAGTGGGAACTTCTAATACACGACTTCTGAAGCGGAGTATGAGAATGTCTCCTCCTCCTATTCGTTATAGACACTCGATTGGCTGTACTAATCCCTTATTCATTTTGAATGAAAGTGATCAATCGAGTGATTTTGATAAATGGCTAGAGGCCTTGAAATCCAAAATCAATTCCATGTTGACTATGGCTGCCCACTTGGACTATGGGATATTCCAAATGGGGTCAAGACGGCTTTACTAAGTGGATTCCTTCAAGAAGATATCAACATGGAACTGCCACTAGGTTTTGAGTCTAATTATGGTAATTAGAAGGTGTGCAAGCTTAAGAGAGCCATATATGGACTCAAACAAGCCTGTAAAAGTCGGAACATCCATTTTGTATGCCTATGATATGATCAATCAAGATATTATTGTCTCAAAAGTTCTCCATGAAAGATTTACGAGAGGCAACCTATATTCTAGGTATCAGGATCTATAAAGATAAATCTAGACAAATGATTGGCCTCCCACAATCTACATACATACACAAAGTGTATCCACGTTTGAACATGCAATATCCCAAAAGCGGATTATTGCCTTATGCATCTGCTATTGGAGGCATAATGTATGCTATGCTATATACAAGACCTGATATTGTGCATGCCATAGGCATCATTAGCAGATATCAGTCTGATCCTGGTGAAGAAACACTGGATAGCAGTCAAGACTATCCTTAAATACTTGAGATGGACTAAGGATCTGTTTTTGATATATGGAGAATGAGACTTTATGTTAGTTGGATAAGTTCCGAACATAGCAAAATTACATTCCACCATAGAAGTTGGAGTGGTTCCTTCCATCGAAGAGTCGATTGCATTGTTTTGTGACAATAATTGAGCAATAGCACAGGCTAAGGAACCAAGGTCTCACTAGAAATTGAAGCAAATTTAGAGGCGCTTCCATCTCAATAGAGAGATCGTTGGCATAGGTTGGCTTTAGTGCAACTGGGAGATTGTTAGTTGTATGCCCTAAAGCAGCCATGTAAAAGTTACATGTTGTGGATTATTTAATGGCAAATAAGTTTTTTCATTAATCGTCCAATTTATATGAATGAAGTGTATAAGATCAACCGAATTACTTCTAAAATGGTTTACGGTTATTGCTCTGATTTATATGTGATCTGCACTTGCTATAATAGGTAATACAGAGATCAGATCACCGGATGACGGACAATCGACAATCAACAATCAATAATTAAGAGTGCTGATATTGATTTACCAAATCACTCACATGTGAGCAATTGGTCGACAGTTGTAGAGCTGGATCTGAAGAACATTAGAGCCCGTGAAGAGATCAGACATTCTTTATCTAAAGAACAACGGAACTAGTATTGTGAGGATATCACTTCTGACCCAAATTTTGGAGCACGTTACAAGGTTAATATGATTAGCCTCTTTATCTAGACGTTTTGGTGCAAATGCACGTAAGTGCTATGGAAACACGTATATTAGGGTTTTTACTTTCGCTGTAATCAGACTTTTGGTCTTAATTTACTTATGCACATATTCTTGTGGGGAAACAGGAAATGGAGCTGCTAAAGATCGCTAGGAATATGCCTCATTTTTTAACCAGAAAACATATGAAAGGGTTTGAATATTAATTTTGAGAGGAAGTCAACAACCGAGGTAAGCACTAAAAGCCAAAGCATGATAGCTGCCCAGGTGATTAAAAGGTAGGATACTAGGATACTCAATTTTACATAATTGCCCCTATTCGCAATTGCATATGTCAAAGATTTGCTCCAATTGATTCAAAAATAGAAATCGAGAATTGTCAAAAATCCTTCCTAAGATGATGTTACTTTTTACAAAATGACCCAATATATGCTTTGAAATAAGTTCAACAGGGCGAACTCGAAATATCTCTCCCTTCATTACAATTTTCTAAAAGGCAACGCCTTTCATCCATATGATCCCTCTTCAGTATAAGAAAAACTTGACAACTCTTTTCTATCCAAACATTATAGGTGACCCTTGTACTGCCAAATTGAGGCAACACGTTTTGAAATATAACCTTACTAAGGATAAGCTCCCCACACTACAATTTATGTTACAGTCTATGTTAAAAGTAGAAAACAATGTGAAATCAAAATGATTTTTTCAATGCCACTATCCTCAAATATAAAATCAAATTCCAGTTCATGAATATCGATTGCATACCATAATTTTAGTAAAATTAGCAAAAGTAGAAATTATAAAAACTTTTCAATCCGACGAATATTCATTAAATTAGTATTGGCAATTCAATTTTCAATCCCAAGACAAGACGAGTGACCCCACCCCATACTAGGGGCAAGGCAAAATAAAGGGAAATTGTCTAATCAATTTTAAACCTATCGTACAAATGTCAATTCAATTCTCAACTTTCTAATTTTGTGAATTTCCCAGGTACTCCTTCCGACAATTTTCATTAGAAATCCCTAAGGTGGAAGTGTGCCACACAAGAACGTTGGTAATGATTGGACCATCATATCATTGATTTATGGCAACAATTTCTCAATGTCTTGAGAGATCAAAAACTTTCTGCTAAAATGGAGAAATGTGAGTTCTTCTCTCCAAGCATTGTGTTTCTTGGTTATGTGGTTTCCAAAGATGAAATCTCTGTTGATCAAGCCAAGGTGGAAGCTATGAAGACTTGTTTCTTTCTATCGACGTTTTGTCAAAAACTTTAGTACCGTTATGGCACCTATAACTGAATGCATGAAGAATGGTGCTTTTGAATGGACAAACGCTGCTCAAAACGCCTTTGAGGTAATCAAGCAGAAACTTTGTGAGTCCCTTATTCTTGCACTTCGTAATTTTGATAAAGTATTTGAAGTTGAGTGTGGTGCGAGCGGAGTTGGTATTGGTGCTGTTTTGGTGCAAGCACAAAAACCATTGGCATATTTCAGTGAGAAGTTTTCCGATTCCAAGAGGAATTATGCAACTTATGACAAAGAGTTCTATGCCATTGTCCGAGCTCTTGATCATTGGAGTTATTATTTGTGGCCAAAACAATTTCTCCTTCATTCTGATCATGAGGCGCTTAAGTTTATTAGCGGCCAACGCAAGCGTAATTCTAGACATGCAAAATGGGTAGAATTTGTTCTATGCTTGCTGTTCTGGACTCTAGGATTCTTGGATTTCAATCAATGAAAGAACTTTCTTCTGAAGATGTGGAGTTCTCATCCATCATCAACAATTGCAAGATGGGTTTCTTTTTAAAGAAAATCGATTATGTATGCCATTGTCCGAGCTCTTGATCATTGGAGGCATTATGTATGCTGCATGGTGGAGGATTGGCTGGTCATTTTGGTATTAACAAAACTCTTGAGGTTCTTCAAGAGGATTTCTATTGGCCAAAGATGAGTGGAGACGCGCATGCCATCATCTCAAGGTGTGCACTTCCAATACCATTGCAGCCCTGGGAGGATGTTAGCATGGATTTCATTGTGGCTCTGCCAAGAACTCGAAGAGGAAAAGATGCTATCATGGTGGTTGTCGATCGGCTCTCTAAAATGGCTCATTTTGTGCCATGTCAAAAGACCAGTGATGCATCTCACACCGCTGAGTTATATTTCAAAGAGATCATTCGCCTTCATGGAGTACCAAAGACCATTATTTCGGATCGTGATTCCAAGTTCTTAAGCTACTTTTGGAGGACTTTATGGAGAATGCTTGGTACAAGACGCTTATTCAGCACAACTTGTCATCCCCAAACTGATGGCCAAACGGAGGTAACAAATCGTACTCTAACCACTCTTCTTCGTGGTATGGTGAGTAAATCTTTGAAAGATTGGGATTTAAAGCTTGCGCATGCTGAAGTTGTGTATGGAATTAATCCACTCACTCCCATTTGAAGTAGTGTATGGAATTAATCCACTCACTCCCATTTGAAGTAGTGTATGGAATTAATCCTCTCACTCCCGTTGATTTGATTCCACTTCTATCTAAGTCTCAAGTAAGCTTTGACGGCAAGAAAAGAGCTGAATCAATGAAGAAGCTCCATGAGCAAATTCGATCCAAGATCGAAAAAGCCAACGAATCTTACAAGAATAAAGCTAATGAACATTGCAAGAAGACTCAATTTCAACCGGGTCATCTTGTATGTCTGCACTTGAGGAATGAGAGATTTCCATTTCGACGAAAGAACAAGCTCATGCCTTGAGCTGATGGTCCCTTTAAAGTTATGGAGCGAATTGGTGACAATGCTTACAAGATTGACCTTCCTGGAGAATTTGGAGTTTCGGCAACATTCAACATAGGAGACCTTTCTCGTTACTTGGAGGACAAATCTCAAACAACCCGGGGAGGATGATGAAGGAGCATCCAACATAGCTCCATCGACCTACTCAAAACCATCGATGCTTATCCAAGCCAAGAAAGAGATTGGGCATTATGTGCTTCAATGGATCATTTTGAATGAATAATGTCAATTACTTCTTGGTACTTTGTGGTATATTGATAAGTATCAATGGAAGGTCATTTTAAATGTCTTGTATGACCAATTGATGAAGTTTCAGGAGGATTATTTATTGGTGAAGGGAGGAGCACGAATTTTGGCAAAGCCAAAGGTTCAAGCAGGCGGTTCAAGAATACGGAAAGCTAAAGGTTCAAGAATGCGAAAGGCCGAAGATTAATGGCATTTAGTTCTCGTGTTATTAAAGGCCTTTCTTAAGTTTCTACGTGTCTTTATTTTATGTAACTCAAGAGTCGGAGGTTTAAGTTTCTATGTGCCTTTATTGTTATGTAGTTCAAGAGTCGAAGGTTTCAATTCGTAGGCTATTAAGGTCTGTTTTTAATACATATTCAGGCTAAAATCCTCCTATAAAGAGGGGAAAACTATCCAACGTAGGGGAGATACGAATTTCATGAATGAAAATGGTGAGATTTCCTCTGCTTAAGTGAACTCCTTTGGAGAGTGGATAACTCCTTTCGGTCTCTTTATCCTTAGAGCATAGATCACTCTTTCGTGGTGAGTCAAGAAGCCCTTTATCCTTGGCTGGTGGAATCTTTAGGCCTTGGTGGTGAGCTTCTCCTATCTCGAAGTCCTTTATCCTCGGTTGGTGGAAGCTTTAGGCCTTGGTGGTGAACTTCGTAGATCTCGATCCTCTTCTTCGGTTGGTGGCGTGGCCTTTATACCTTGGAAGGAGATCGTTCTATCTTTTCTTATTCCCCTTTTATTTCTTCACCATATACACTACACCATACACCTAACCACAAAAATCCCCTCTGAAAAATTTCCGTTCTCGAATCACTCTCCCCATCACGCATCAAATGGCCTAGAGAATCTCAGACATTGGCCTGGAGAATCTTCTTAAGCTCTATCACAGTAGCCACGTTCTTCTTGTGGGAACGCATGAAGAGAAAAAGAAAGGGACAAGGGCACAATTTCTTACTACAATGTCCAGATGTCGATGTCAGTTGCATCTCTCGCAAAGCATGATGGAAAGGTCACAACCCTCACCACCACACATGCGAGGGTTGTGATCCTCTTGCAAAAGTTGAGAAGGTCTGTGACGCCCTCATACCCTCACCCGGCAGAGTGTTGGGGGTGGCGATTCTCATCTCTCTCTCTCTCTCTCCCCTGATGATGCAAAAATAGCATGATTCTTGACTGAGTGTGAAACGGGCCTAAGGCCCTTCACCTGACGTTGGTTGGTGCTTAGTGAAGACGAGCATAGGGCGAGCCAAAACCTTGCCCCGTGGGGCACTACCTCACACCAAGACTGCCCCGTAAAAGGGGCATTTGGCAGGTTACATAGCAGGTTAAGAGGCGTGGTGAGGCAAATATTAGCCTTCCCACGAATTCACTTGGAACGTATGGCTTTTAGAAATACATTTTGTTATGTATGTATTTTGGATTAGAAAAAAAAAAAAAAAAAAAACCTTATAACAACTTTTTCTCCTTACATGAATTGCTCTTAATTGGAGATGGAAGCGAGAACGTGCTTTAGGTAAGTATTGAGGGTCAATTGTTTGCATATATTCTATTTTCACATTGTCCCACATTGAATTTTGTGATGGTTGGAGCTTACCTAGCTCAATCAAATTGATCTTTGAGTTCATTTTTCTGGGGGGTAAAAATGTAACTTTCATTAATTAGATGAAGTATAAAAAGCTTTTAGGAATACTCCAGCATTATTAACAGAACTAGTAATGCTAGAAAATGGAAATAAGAAGCTTCTAGATACTTTATTGTTCTCTATCCAAATGTAATATATAGGCTTTGACTTCATTTTTTTTAACCCACTCATGAGACCATTCATGAATCATTACGATTATTGTTGTTAAACAACGTAAAAAAATATTTCTCATATAATGTAATGCATACTGCAAAGTAAAAATCGCTCCGGCCTTTGTGGGGCACAAGGCAAGTTTTCATAGCGGGAATGGGGATGGAGGGGACAGGGACAGGGACGTGATTCCTGTTCCCACCCCGCCCCCTTACCTCTCTCTTCAAGGGATATTATTTAAATATTTTATGTTAACATTCCATTGAGTGCTTTACCAAAAAAAACATTCCATTGAGTGAATGTCATGGTTGGCATTTCTATTTCTATTTTAAGTTCAAGGACCAACAACATTAATGAAAAAAATTCACAATTCAAGAAAATTGAAAAGGTTTTTTTTTTTAATTGAAAATGTTTAAGAACAGCATCAGGTATACAATAAAAGTTCAAGTACCATAAATGGCTTTTGTCTTTGTATAGGAACAAATAAAGAGAAAGTGGAGAGAAAATTGAAACTGCAATAAAAATTGACAATGCTATTGGTGCAATGATAAAATTTTCACAACGGTGGTTCGAAAAGAAATTTAATTTATTTCTTTTATCAACTTTCTTAGGACTTCTGCGTGTACTTTAATCTTCTTTCAAAATATTAACTTTCAAATCAATTCGAAAACTTGCCTTTTCTTCTAGCCTTTTTATGCATGTTTGTAAAGCCCAAAGTTATTTCGTATTTCTAATTATGACTTTTTCTCCAATATTTGACAATGGGAAAAAAATTAATCTCAAAAGTTTATAAGGAGTAATTTGCAATTCCATATGTCAATATCTCTATATCAATAGAAGTTTTAAGTGTCTCCTATTGAAAATAGTCCAAACAATCGATCACCGAATATATGAAAAAATATTAAATAAAATATAAACTCCAAATTCATAGGCTTCCATTTCCTTTCCCTTCCCTCTTTCGAACAAAAAAGCAGAGAATCCCGTGCGCTAATGGCGCCCAGCGAGACAGATCCAAATTTGTCAAAGGCCGGACTTGATTGATTGCAAGAAAACATCAGCTACAGAGCTTCTTCACCAACTGACACAAGATCCTTTTAGGGATAAACAAAAGGAACTTTATCGAGATATGTGGGTGAGTTGTCACCCGATAAAAAGCTTAATCATGAAACATGAGAAAGCTCGAGGGATTTGATTTTGGTTAAAAGGAGTATCTCTTTTGTGGGGGAAAAGCATCTTTATTCTAATAACATATTATTTCAAGTACACGCACGGGCATCAGTGACTTTCCAGCATGGTGAGTTTATGTCTGGACGCATGGACAATGACCTTATTGCGAAACTGCTGGTGATGTCTTCTCCAATGTGATTTCTTAGTGCATGGTGTCATGAACCCTTTGATTTATATGAACGACAAGATGATGAACCAAGTGACAATTATGGTAATACGGAGCATCCAAATTTCCAAATCGACTAATCCTATTGAAACCAGCATATTCGTCCCTTCAGGTAGATCGTGTCAAGCTTAAACTACCAAGGTCCTAGACCTTGCACTACAAAACTTGAAATGAGAGACAACTGTTGGATGCAAAACGTGTAATCCTAAGATCTCTATAACCAAAACAAAAGTACAGATGATTGAGTAGAAAGATTAGTGCTGGGTTAACGTTCTTTTTGTGAGAATATTTGTGAGAATAAGGTTAGAGAAGAGATTTGAGCACTATTTATAAAGTTTCCAACGAAGCTCAACTTGTCCCACACTAGCCAGCCCCATATTAGACTAATTAAAAAACTTCTATCTCACCATAGACCAATCCCGTAAAACGGTAAATTACAATATTAATTAATGTAGTCCATATTATGAAAATTCTTACGACAACATGATTAGAGAAAGTGACTTGTTCAATTCATAGATTGAAACAATGGAATAAAATAGTAGCAATCGCAATAAAGACTAAGAAATTGCATGTTAATATTCAAATTATCATGTTTGGTAACTCTTGTAATAAAAATGTAAGGATTGTAATTTACCTTTAATGTAAGCAAAATAAAGATCGTAGTAATATGCACCTAACGTATCAAGTTTTCTCGATCTGCTTTAAAGTTCCTCTTTTCATCCTCATGTCCTCCTATGTCCTCCTATGTTAGTGAATAGCAATTAAAGTAACATTTTTCATTCTGATTTTTTATCCTCGTTACTCTTCATTACAAGTGACCAAACGTTAATTAGAAAGGAAGGAGGATTTTGCTACTTCTTGATATTCTGGAAGTCT
This sequence comes from Eucalyptus guilfoylei, assembly GCA_016097605.1. Taxonomy (NCBI): domain Eukaryota; kingdom Viridiplantae; phylum Streptophyta; class Magnoliopsida; order Myrtales; family Myrtaceae; genus Eucalyptus; species Eucalyptus guilfoylei. Next base: position 19,895,589 of record CM027870.1, on the reverse strand, counting down.
GAAATTTGCAACTTCAAGACATCGACATTTTCGAATTGGTTTCCGGTGTATCAGACACTCCTTAATTCACAACTCTCGCCTTCCAGTGACTCGGCGTTGCTCATGCCGCCTCCCATCCGAGCCTAATTATAAACGGGCCAAACAGATCTCGTCCTCCCCCTTGAAAGCCCAATAACCACTTTGCGCGCACTAGTATGGAACTCGCTAAACACATCCATGGCTGTCGTCTTGACACTAGTCGGTAAAAGATCAAGCGCAAGACTCATATTACCGAAAACTATTCTATTAGTGCTATTGTGTGATGTATTTGTGAATGGGAAAACAATCCTAGGCGCCAAAGAAAGGAGCACGAAAAAAGAAGGATAAAGTTGGACATTATTACCATATTACTAAATTTGGAAGCCTTTAATTTTACGGGTACTTTGATTGGATCCATTAACATCCTCTTTAACGGTGCTTCCAAATTTTACTATTTTCTGCTTTCATTTTTTCGCATGTATACTTAAAGAGTTTAGAGGGCTTAATTATACCTTGGATATTTTGCAATCTTTTCATGATGGAGGACAATTTAGTGATTAGGATACTGATTAACATGCCCGACGGCCTAACATCAACTCTTATTAATATTACTTTTTTTTTCATACGATCCTAGTGTAGTGTGAGGTTCAAAATATAATCCAATTATCCTTTACAATAAAAAAAAATGAGTTTTTGCAATTAATATAAGTAGAAGTTTCTTTTTTTTTAGGAAAATTAAGGTGGATACATGTGATAATTTATTAATATGTAGTAGATACATGTGATAATTTATTGAAGAACGTGTTTTATGAGGAATTAATTAAGCAATTATATGGTAGCAAGGTATTTAATTAAACTAGACTTGATCATTAGCGGCCAGCCAAGAATCGACCCAAGCCGCAAGCGCCTGAAAGCACTTTTTGGTGAGCCTAGACAAGGGCATACAGCTATAAGGATCAGCTCAGCCCCATTAACCCGACCCAAGCTCGCCCAGTGCACATAATCAGAGGCCCCAACTTGGCTTGGCTGATCTGCCTATGAATTACATATGGTATTAATGAACATCAAACTTGGAAAAGGAAGGCCAGCTAAGCTCGATCATTGTATTATAGACAACGTATGTGTTGATTTTGTGGCTCAATTTCTTGTCGGCTTGAAGATTACATGAAAGCTCAAGACTAAGATAAGTTAGAATTGTGTTTGGACAAGTTGAAGCATTGGAACATGGGACGAAGGGCTTGTGACAAAGGTTTGGGCGCTTAGCTAGTTGACCACTTATTGTGATCTTCTCAAGGTGAGCCACTAAGGGAAAATGATGCGGGAGCATCCAACATAGCTCCATCGACCTACTCAGAACCATCGATGCTTATCCAAGCCAAGAAAGAAATTGGGCATTATGTGCTTCAATGGATCATTTTGAATGAATAATGTCAATTACTTCTTGGTACTTTGTGGTATATTGATGGGAGGTCATTTTAAAACTAATGGGGATATTATTGTCTCATTAAGTCCTCACTTTCCTACGTTGAACCCTTGGTTCCCTGATCTTGCTAGGTGACTTTAACTAAAGGGATGACCTTGTTGTGTAATATCCGTTCTTTTTTATCCACGACTCATACTGGTTGCTCCTTTGTTCTGCACCTTGATTTCCTCATCACTTAGCATTTGTATCGGATCTAGTTCGTATTTCCTCAACATGGATGCATGTAACACATTGGGAACTTGGGCAAGAATGGCTAGCACCACTTGACGGTATGCTTAAGTTCTTACTCGTTTCGGAATTTAAAATGGTCCAACAAGCCTGGGGCTTAGCTTCTCTGTCTTGCCAAAATAGGACATTCCTTTCATTGGCAACACCTTAAAGAATACCACCCACTAGAAACTCTAACAGTCACTGTCACTTTTTGGCATAACTCTAACGGTCTCCGTCAAATTATCTAAACTACATTTGTTGATTGTTGTACTAATTCAGCGCATGTAATCTTCTTTTCCCCGACTTCATCCCAATAGACAGGCGTCCCAACAAGCATGACTGTATAATGTTTCCAACAATCCCATTCCAATTCTGTACCTCATTCTTGGCAATCTCATTACAAAATCCGTCGTGATGTACTCCCATTTCCACTTTGTATTCTCCAACGATCATAGCAAGCCACCATGTTTGCAATGTTGAGCCTTAACTTGTTTGCACGTTAAGCACGGGGCAACGTGCACAACAACATTAGTTTTCATGCCACTTCACCAATAAAACTTCTGAAGGTTCTTGCACGTCTTCGTACTACTTGGGTGTATGCTGTAGTTGTTTCAAAGAACATCAGCCAAAATCTTTTGGATTGATGAATCCATCAATTGCAATGTTTTAATTCTGGTTTGCACTTCGGGTTGAATTCCAAGAGAAGGCATAAGATTGGAAAGGTGGCTTACTTTGAACTAGAAATTCAAATCTCGTTATTCTTCGAAAAGAATCCATTCCCGAACCATCATTTGTGTAATCTCTGACTTCTAACTGAGGGCATCCACTACTTTGTTTGCCTTGGCAAGTAATACCCCTAATTCTGTACTAGGAGGACATGTCATCCTTGAATAAACTTGACACAAGACTCCCAACACAATGTGGATGGTAGATAAATAGCAAACCCATTGCTATCTCTTGCCTATTTGCATGTGATCCATTTTGAATTTATCAAACAAGCTTATTAAGCAACACATCTCAATTGGTTTATCCCATGCATATAGGGGCTTCTAGCTTTCTAGCGAGGGATCCAGCCTTAGGTGAGATATCCCATACTTTCAGGGGCTTCTTGGCTCAACCACAAAGGTGTTCTTTGGGGTAGAGGCGTGCTCTTGAACCATCCCTCATCCCAATCCAATATTCCCTCCCTGGGGCGTGCTTCTAGACCATCCCCCTCAAGGATTCTTATCTGATCATGCGTCATATATTACAAAAGCCGGATTCTTATCCTCCCCTTAGCCGATGAATACAAGCCTTGAGATCATTTTTATTCAAGTGTGTGCGCCATGGTAGCCAAGAAGTCTTTTAGCAATTTAACTTTCCTTTATGTAACCACACGTCATATATTACACAAGCCAGACTCTGATCCTTCCTCTTAGCCGATGTATACAAGGCCTCAGAGCATTTTTATTCAAGTGTGTGTGCTATGACCCTAATTACCACAATATACAACATATCAGGCATGATTCTTGGCTTCTGTTTTGAGTCGAATGCCTAGGCTGATCCCGTACCAAACAAAACTTGGAATTAGTATGCTTTAACGTCGTACCAAGGCCTTAGGGGTTCCGACAATTCCTGTACGAACAAGAGTTGGAACTCCAATGCTTTAATGCTGATTCAAGGCCTCATGGCCTTAGCAATCCCTGCATGGAATGAGACTTGGAATCGCCACACCTCAACACCACTCCTAGGCCTCCCGAGCTTAGCCCATCGCGACTTGACATTAATTCCGAGCCAAGCAAACCATGATCTCGTCCCTAGGCGCGAACACATTCAAGTGTCCAAACATGAGCAATTGATATAAAAGAACTTTTGTGTTTCTTGATTTGGTGGTTTAAAATGTGTTGCAAATTGATGGAAGCTTCCTTCTTGGAAAATGTTGTAAACATCTTATTTTGTATATTTTACATCGAATTTTCTGGATTTAAAGAAGAAAGGTTTCAACCTCGTTGCACGCAAATCAGTAAACCTGCTTTGCATTGGAATTCGAGACCTTTCGTTGTTCAACGAATTTTTATCAAGTTTGGTGCTTCCTTTTGTAAAAAGGTTTCTTAGCGAAAGTTGCTCATCACATTTCGAGGTACAACATATCCATATATCAGGAAAAATAAACGACTTTTTGGTTTTGAACGAACTTGGTTTTGAAAATGTGTTTTCTGGACATTGAAACGGTTTTGGTGACTGCCTTGTGCAAACAGCTACTACATTTAGTCTAGAAGGAACTGGTTAAGCTTTGTGTATGAAAAATATTGTTTCAAATGTGGTTTATACAACATTTAAATTTATTTTTGTGCATGCTGTTGCATTGTCATCTTGGCACATTGAGCATGCTGTGTGGAGGTGTATGTGTGTACTTGTGTTGTTATACGTATGACTTAATGAAAGACTGTGATGTGGCGAAATGTGTGACTAAATCAATTTAAAGATATTCTATCAGTCAGTGATCCGATGATGCCCTCAGGGAGTGTGGGAACCCCAAGCTGTGTAGTCTGGGATGCCTCGATTTAAATCACAAGGTTGGCAACCCATGGATACCTCGAAGGGAGATGCCCAAGGTCAACTTCCTTGGAAATGATGTTCACACCTTGAAATTAATTCATAAGGCGTGTGAGTACGTGCGATGGTGAAGCGATGTATCTTATGATGCATGAATGGGCTCATGCGTGCCATGGGATGGATGAATGAGTTGATCTATGTATGCCTTGTGGTGCAGTCCCCATGCATTTTACTCGCATTAGTATGTTTAGTCTGAATGATATTGTTTGTACTATATGCTATCCTATTTGAGATAGTCCATGTTTATGAGTATTCACTATATTTGAGTTATGTTCACTGACGAGTGAAGTTAGGATCTTTTTGTTTAATGCCATGCTTTATGCTTTGCTAGGCATTGTTCCTCACCCCTTATTTTTCCTACTCAGACCATTAGCGATGGACATGCCACACCATTTGCATCTTATGGTACCCTAGTGTAGGTGGTGGGCGTGTATAGGAATTTCGAAGATTGAGAATCTAGCCTCCTTTTGATTAGCTACGTTTGTGTTGTGTGGATAGATGTCTGACGCGCTAATCCTTTTCCAATGCTCCATGTGTCCTTGTATCTCAACATAAATGGGTGGTTGTATGGCCCCATGTATAGGTGGTGTTTTGTCCATGGAGTAGGAGGCAAGCGTAGTACTGAGGAAAACTACTAGGCAGAGGAGTTAGGCAGCTTTTTGGCCTCTCCTAAGTGCTATGTTCTAGTCGTCTTGATATTTATTTTGCTATGTCTATGGCTGTGAAGATGTCGTATTTTTCTTGTAATCCCTATTTTCTAACGTCAATTGTCAGAATGGAATTACATTGGCAGGTAAACCATGAAAACGCTGAAAATGCCCACTTTGAGGGTGAAAACTCGATTTTTCATCGGCAGAATGTAAAAATTAAGAAAAGTGTAATGAGCTATAAATGAAAACTCAAGTGGGCCCAAGCCCACGTTGGGCAGTTCAATGAGCTTAAGCCCAAATGGACCCAAGCCCTTCAAGAACAGCCCAAATGGGCTTAAGCCCATGTTGTGAGGCCTAAGGGCCTCACACCCAAGGAGGGCCAATCCAAGCCCTTTTGGTTAATTTAAGTCCCTTAAATTATGTCCTAGAGGCAATATTGGCCATCCATCCTTGCCGTAGGAAGCAAGGACTCATCTTATGGCTATTGGCCTAAACTTGAGTTGTCCTCTCCCTTTGTCTCTCCCCCTAGCTCATCCGTCCCCTTATCTCTCTCCCCTTCCCTCATTCTCTCCCCTTTTCACAAATACTTCTCTCCTTTTCTCTTGATTAGAGCCGCCATGACGTCTATCACCATCATCCCTTGGCTTTTTTGGCCTTACTGTGGGCTGTTGACGCATGACCAGCCACCACCAACACTCGTCTAGCCCCAGCTGCCCCTCCACCATGGCATGTTACTTTAGTAACTTATGTTCAATTGCAATGACTTATCTTACTTTGATGAGTGTTCTATATACCATAGGCTTTTAAATGGTTTGGTGCATTCGCATGAAATAATATGAGACACGATTATGACATGATGGCATATGGTAAAGGTTGTTGCATAATGGATGAGCATCATATGTTAACGTCAGATGATCGTATGCAGAGTATCAAATGAGTTCTGCAATGGTATGTTCATGTAATCACCAAAATACACTGATGCGTTTTACATGGGACGATACTTTATTTAGTTCGGATGCCTTGAAGTCATCAAGATGCCATTTGCGCATGGATTTCGGAACAAAACTCCTTATAGGAATGCCATCCTGATGCGTTTTACGAGAGACGTTGCCTCCCCTGATGGGGTGAGACGATATCTGATTATGTTGAATGACTGTCGACCTTCAGGTTGACCTTGGCCCTAAGCGGACATTATAATTTGGACATATATGTGTGGAAAATCCATGAGATGGATATGTGATTATGTCTGAATTATTGCATCACATGAGTGCACAAAACTCTCTATAGGCATAGCACAAGTTGCTTTGCGATTAATCTATTGAAACTTGCTTGTTTAGACCATTCTCCAGGTGATTGGCGCATCTTTGCTAGGTCTAAGAAATTCACTCATTGAGTGTATTTCACTATTGTTTGGTGAATGTTTACAAGTTTCAAGAATAGCTAAGCCTTTCTGCAAGATCTGATTCGGACTCCCCATAAAGTATAGCCAAGAGGTGATCGATTATCCGAGATGGCAAAACAACGCACGTTACACAAGCTATGTCACAACTATTTGGGTTGGGAATGCCTCATCATTTTGTGGCTAGGAACATTTGGGTAAAGATTGAGAGCCACGGACCATTTGTGATTTTAATGGTCAACCGAGTGTCGGAGGATTAGGGTGAGGCATCAACTGGGACTCCCTAGCTAGTTAGGTCGTAGTGGGAATAGTAACACTTTGTGAAGGTTGTGGCTGTACATGTAGGTTGATCGGATGTGGCAAGCAAATTCAGTTTAATTTATTGTGTTTAAATTCTGTGAATGTGGCTTGTCTTAGCCTTCTGATGCATATGTGTATATCTAAGTGAGGTTTGTTGGTTGGGTGATTTGTTATACTTCCGCTTGCGTATTTTATCGATAAAGAGATTAGGTCGGCGACGCCTCGAAAGATATCAGAATAAAATGAAGTGAGGGTTGTCGCACGACTGAAGCAGATCGGGGCTTGACAAGCAGTGCTAGGTTTACTTTAGGACCCCCTTTTGGACAAACACGTGGCCGCACTTTTGGGTTTCCTGATGTGGCGAAGCAGTTGATGCGGGTGACATGTTTATGCTTCTGCTTCTGCATATAATCGATAATATGAATGGGTCAACAACGTATCCTAGGACGTCGCAATCAAGTCACCTAATTGACTTCAGTAGTGCCGTGCGTTCGTAGAGGGTGAGCGCATGACATGAACGATACACCTTGAATAGGAAATTGGATGTGAAAACTCATACCCCCCTTGACAGATTCATTTATTATCTATGTGTTGCTTAAGACAACCAAGGGATGAGTTAGGAGTCGCCATAAGATTCGTTTTTTGGGTCGACTAGAATGCCCAATTAACGGTTGAGAGTGGTCCATCTAAATCTATGCAAGTAGAGATTTTAGGGTTCGAGGACTTGGGTTACGCTAAAATTTTTGTTAGCGCTCTTCTAGATCCTAACAATTTATCTCCTTTCCTAAGGTGTCCATGTGTATCTTTTTTACATTTTCATGCCGATGAAACTAAGAAGCTGACCATGCGTGGATGGTTACTTTGAGCTTCCATAAGAATTCACCTGGAACTATCACAAGAAGATTGATGCAAGTGAATATGATAAAAAATATTTCTTAATCTTTGCTCCATAGATTTCAACCAAAACTCTCTATTTCACCCGAATGTGGGATTGTTCTTGATAGAGTTATTTAAAATGCTCCCTATTTAGCTCAAAGTGGCTTGCAAGGGATATTATTAGTGTTTGGGTGAAAGAAATGTCTTTATTATTTCAATCTCAAATGGTGTATAAGGATCTGTTTGGTCAAAGGTCAAAGTGGCTTGCAAGGTATTCACCGTGAACGAATCCTATGCCCTGAGATTTGGTTCTTTTAACTCAATTCTCTCTCATATGGTGTATAAGGATGTGTTTGGTCAAAGGTCTGTATTATTTGAATCTACGTATTCACCGTGACCAAATCCTATGCCCTAAGATATGGTTCTTTTAACTCCTTTCGGTTTCTTTATCCTTGGAGCGTAGATCACTCCTTGGTGGTGAGCTTCTCCTATCCCGAAGTCCTTTATCCTTGGCTGGTGGAAGCTTTAGGCCTTGGTGGCGTGGCCTTTATACCTTGGAAGGAGATCGCTCTATCTTGTCTTATTCCTTTTCATTTCTGCCCCACATACACTACTTCATACACTTGACCACAAAAATCCCCTCATAAAAAAATCCATTCTGGAATCACTAACCCCATCACGCATAAGAGAGAGAGAGAGAGAGAGAGAGAGAGAGAGAGAGAGAGAGAGAGAGAGAGAGAGAGAGAGAGAGAGGGAGTGAGAGAGAGAGATTGCTGCACAAGTTTAGGCCATTGGATGGCGAGATGCATCCTTGCTCGCCAAGACAAGAATGGAGGGCCAAGATTGTTTCTTGTTTTACTTCCTCCCCAAGTTCCATTAATGTTATTTGATGCACATTAAATGAACTCATTATGCCTAGGCTAGAAAATAGGATAGGAAGGCATAGCTAGGTAGGGTAGGCTAGGCATGTCGTCATCTTCTCTCTCCTCTCCTCATTAGGTGCCCATTTCTTGTTTTATTTGGAAGAAGGGCAAAATTGTAATTTCACAAGCCCTTGGTCTCGTTCACGGACATGGGAATTAATGAACGACTTGAAAAGAACGAAAGGGGCTTGGGTGGCCCATGGGCTCCTTTGGGCCACCTTGGGCTTAAGGGCCAACTTGTGGGTCGTTCTCCATGGCCCATTTCCACCTATGCTAATTTTTCCGTCCCGTCTATGAAAAATTGAGCTTTGCCCGAAAGTGACCTTCTCAGCGGTTCCTTGGCCCATCAAAAATTGAGCTTTGCCGCTATTCTATTCGCGTTCTGAAATTGGGGTCGAATTGAGGATGTTGCAGCTATCTATTGACTTAATTGAGGTTTTACTATGAAAAAGAACTGACGAAGACCATGGGTACACACAATCGAGCATTAAAGGCTAAAATATGAAATTTTGCAATCCTTAGCCGAAAATTGCAAAATAATTGAAATTGAATTCGATTAATATTACAATAGACCTACTAATCTATATTATCCATGCTTAGGATAGCCTATCAAGTCACAAGACTTAGGCGAAAAAAGAATCAAGGTCTAATATGAAAATGGGTCAATCTAAATGTCTCATGAAGTTCACCTATCACATAAATTACTGCACAGCATTGCCATTGCTTCATTTGAGGCACTATATGGTTGAGCTTACAGAACTCTAGAATGGAACAAGATTGGTGAGAGGAATGTCATTGGTCAATATTTAGTCCAACCTAGGTAAACATCGTTCATGTAAGTGATCACGCTTTCCTCAAAGTGTCACCTCTAGAAGGTACATTAAGCCATTTGAAATACTAGAAAAAGGTGACACTCAAACTCCAATTTAGAAAAATAGGGTCCAACACTATCACGACAAATTGCATAAAAGCTCTAGAATGGGGGTAAAATAGGGGTTCGCGATTTAGAAAAATGAAAGGGGGGACTAACAACAAGCAAATTTCATAAAACCACTAGAATTTGAAAGGTTTAAACTAGTCTTATGACTTTCTAGAAGGTTCCAAGTTCAATCGAGCTCAAATTCGCTGCTCAAAAATCAACATTAGTAAAACTGTGCATATCAACTAGGGGTGAGCGGTTCCCGGTTCCGGTTCGGTTTCGTCTAGAACCTGGAACCTACCCTCGGGTACAGGTTCCTCATTTTTTGGAACCTGTACCCTACCCGTCGGAACCAAGAACCTGGAACCTACCTTGTCACAGGTTCCAGGGTCGGTTCCAGGTTCCTATAGGTTCTTTTTTTTTTTTTTTTGCTCTCATTTTTTTGGTTTCATTTTCAGGGTAAATTATGCAACAATTGCTCAGTCCAACCATTATGTAAGATCTAAAGGAAAAGCTGTTTCTGATGTAATAAGCCAGCGTTGTGATATTCCAAAACACTCTTAAGTTTACAAGCAAACTTAGTTTTGCTATATCAAACTAAAAAAAAAAGTACCAACAGCATGCCTAAAAAAATTCAGATGTTGAACACACATCCATCTCCTTCTCCGGCAAATCCAGTTGCAAGCATTTGGGGACTTCACAGCTACAGTCCCCACTTCTATTTGGCAATGCCAGGTCCTCCATTTGCACAACATTGAGCACGAATCGATCAGGAACCCTTTTTGATTGTCTTCCCGACCATCTGCAGTGAAAAAATTAATTACTAGTTAATATACAAGCTATACAGATCAAGTGCCAGCCAAACAAATAAAAGGAATATAAATCAGCTTGTAAAGTACATTACTCACTAATAAATAAAGGAATAATGGTGATTGGTATGAAAGTGTGTTTCATTTTAACTCAAGATAATACGTATAACAACGTCAGAAATGTCCATATGCTTTCAAAAAGTGAAGAAGCTAAAGCCATCATTTAAAATAAGGTGTACTCAGCAGCAGGCATGTATGAAAATAAATATATACCGCCGGGAAAAGGAGAGAATGATAAACAGAGGACAGACAAAGCATAGCCATAGTCGGACACAGACGTCTAGAAGACAAGAAAGTGCTGTTAGAATTTCATAAACACCAAAACGAGCTCCTAGACCAAATGTTCTCCCTGGCGTCAGCCATCCAAAGCCACTGTAAAGACCTACAATTCAAGAGTAATAGTAGAATCAACAACTACTAATCATGTCTATGAATATTCAATAGTTATTGTCCAAAAATACTGTGAATAAAGCACTTCATCTTCCTTAGCACATGCAGTCAACTAAATAGGAGGAGCATCAATTCTCAAGCAACTTGCCATATATTGGGACGGACACTCCTTTCCACCAGTAGAATATCAACTGCCACTTCCATCATGAAGAAGGGTCTTGAGTAAACATAAAATCTTCTCAAAGAGCAAGCAGAAGTTGCATACTCCAGAAACAAAAAGGTTTTTCCACAAGAGGAATTTTTTGTGTGGGAAGTCTTCAATTTTTTACAGCATTTTGTACATGATTTATTTTGAATAAGCAAAGTTCTCAGGGAATCGAAGGAATGGACTTTAACAGAGCTACTTCCTCAGTCTTCCTTTCCATTCTTTTCCCTCTTAGGCCAGAAATGACTAACCAGTTCCACACCCCATAAATGGACCACGGATGTTATAACTTTGAACAGGAGCACAGGATGTACTTTACCAATTCCTATCTATGTTCTAACGAACTGGAGAAAAAAAATCGAATAAATATAAAGTAAATGGCTGCATTTCCAAATTACCTCCTAAACCTCCGGACAAAGCCCAAACTCTTTCCACAGCCTGCGCCAGAGTCAACTGCTTAGTTGAGCCAGAACCAAGCTGCTTTGCACACGCACAGAGTCAAGCACCATGGAAATCCGAAATTACTACCGAGAGAGAGAGATTGAAGCGTTACCTGGAGATATAGGTCTTGCCGGAGAGGAACTCGTCGAGGGACTTGAGGCCCGACTCCATGTGGAGATTCGCCGAGGGCAAGCCGCGTCGCGCAGAGACAGAGGAGGGCAAGCAGCGTCGGGCAGAGACAGAGGAGGGCGAGCAGTGTGAAAGTGTGAAGTGAACTAAGCGAGACTAGGGTAAACGTAGGGTTTTGTTTTTAACTTAACCAGTTCCGGTTCCCATGAGAACCGGAACCGGAACCGAGAACGCCGGTTCCCAGAAAAAGGGAACCGGGAATCGGAACCGGGAACCGGATCGGAACCTCTGGTTCGGTTCTCCGGTTCCCGGTTCTACCCGGGAACCGCACTCACCCCTAATATCAACAATTAACAAGCCCGGTATGATTTCTACAATCACTTAAGCAATGTATGAGTGGCATGAAATTCGCATACAACGAATATCGGATGAGACAAAGGTTCGAACTTAAAATGTGATTACTCATGGTCAATGATTCTTATCATCCATGAAAGAAGCTTAGTTGATATAAGAGAGATATATAGTGGTTCAACTTTGCACTTGGTTCACTTTCATGCATCTCTTGAACTTGTACAAATATAAAGGTTTAGTTTTAACATTCAATCTAAAGGTTAGTGGATATTGCGGGATAGATTTTTAATGGTTGTGCTTTTAATGCGGGAGCATCTGACTTAGCCTTATTAGCGCATTTAGCACCATCATTGCTCATTGAAGTTCAGATACATTTGCATTTTCATCATTAGCCAAAAGAATCCCTACATCCTGGAATCACTTGCCTACTCACGCATCAAGTTCGTATCAGTGCTTAAGATTGAACTTGTTTTGAGTGATTCCTTACGTTACCAATCTGCTAATTCATTTCTTATTTTCATTCAAATAAGATGAATCATCCGATTCCAAGAACCTAAACTTTGGAGTAAGTACACAACAAAACGCAAGATCGTGCAATCTAGAATCTCAAACAGCAAATGAGGTGAGTGTTCAATCTTTTTGATAATCCGATGAGGCAAGGACAACTACCAAGTTCTAGTGGCAATTCCGATTCCACTAGAGGTAACTCTAGTGATTATGAATATCAAATCTGAAGGCAAAAAGAAACTACATGTGTTTGACTTCTGGTCATACTCAGATGACGAAATATGCATGTCTTTGGTGGGAGAATCTCAAGCATCAACGAGCTAGAAAATGGAAAAGGTCGAATAAGTCTTGGATAAAACTCAAGAAGTGGATGAAGAACTACAGGCAAGACTTGTTCCTCAAACTCAATTCCCTAAGGCTATTGAAGAATACTTCGGGGAGTTATTGCAACTCAAGATGAGATGTGAAGTTCTAGATGTTCTCGAGCAAACCATCACTTGATTTTTTTGCAGAATGAATAGGAATATTGTTGATTTGCTTGAACTTGAAGATCTATGCAAGTTCAGCGTCAAAGTCGAAAAATAATTGGAGAGCAAGAGGTTTTCCTCTACAACCTCATGAACTTTAAGGGTGCTTCTGCAATTAAAGTCGACAGTGCGTTGGCAAAAGAAAGAGGCATGGAGAAGTTTGTTAAGCTGTAAAGACGTCCAAATTGGAGAGCTATGGGCATGTAAGGAAATGTTTAAAGTGCCATGGCCGGGGGCATTTTCAAGCCAATTGTCCTGATTGGACAGTTACGACTCTTTAAGAAAACGGGGAGATCGATTTGGCATTCCAAGAGCCTAAGAACAGAATGGTTTCGAATCTGAAAAGGAAATGGAAATTCTTGAGACAGCTGATGATGGTGAGTTGTTGGTCATCTGAAGAGCATTGCGTGCTGATGATGGTGAACATCTTTCACGCCCGTTATACGATTAACAGGAAGGTATGTATAGTAATTATTGATAGCGGGAGTTGCACCAACATTGCTTCGACAACCTTAGTCGACAAGCTGAAGCTTTCGACAACCGAACGAGTTATCATACCATTTTCGATTGGATGTGATTTGATGGATGCATGCCACTTATTATTGGGAAGACTATGGCAATATAATAGAAATTCTGTCGCCCTTGTACCCAAAGAGGTATTCCTTGTTGGAAGAATTTGGAGATGTGTTTCCAGAGGAATTGCCACATGGATTACTTGTCTTTTGTCGACGTACTCTCGCCCTTGCTTGAGGAAGCATCCTTAGAATAGAATGTCGCCCTTGTTGAGGCTCTGGAGGAAAACCTCTTGCTCTTCAATTGCTTTTCGAGTTTTATTGCTGACTCGCATACGTCTTCTTGATTTAGCAATGGTTTACTCAGGAACTTCTGGAACTTCACACCTCATTTTGAGTTGTTCAAACTCACAAATGTATTCTTCAACACTCATCCCTTGTTGTCTTTGGGAATTCAGTTTTAGGAAGAGATCTTGCCTATAGTTCTTAGGCAAGAATGTCTGCAAAGGTGTTCACTCAAGCAAAGGAAATCTCACCATTTTCGTATCTCCGATACATTGGATAGTTTTCCCCTCTTTATAGGAGGATTTTAGCGTTAATAGATATTAAAAACAGACCTTAATAGCCTAAGAGCTGAAACCTTCGACTCTTGCACTACATAACAATAAAGACACATAGGAACTTAAACCTTTGACTCTTGAGTTACCTAAACATAAAGACACATAGGAAGTTATGAAAAGCCTTTATTAACACGGGAACTAAATGCCTTTAATCTTCAACTTTCCATATTCTTGAACCACATTTGTGAACCTTTAGCCTTCCCAAAATTCGAGCTCCTCCTGAAACTTCATGAATTGGGTCATACAAGACAAAGTACCCAGAAGTAATTGACATTATTCATTCAAAATGATCCATTGAAGCACATAATGCCCAATTTCTTTCTTAGCTTGGATAAGCATCGATGGTTCTAGGTAGGTCGATGGAGCTATGTTGGATGCTCTTACATCAATTGGCGCCTAGTATTTGAGGTGGTCGAATTCTTTGGGCTAGGAGAATGATTAGTTTTGCTTTGTTTTGTTTAGATTAAGTTTTGTTTAGGGCATGTATGCCAAGGAGAAGAGGACAAAGTCTAGGGACTTCTTGCAAGAGGATTTGGTTTCCCATGCAAGTTTCGTGTTTCCAAAGCATTTTTGTGCGATTTAACCTTGTGCTCTAAATTTGGTTAAGAAGTTTCTTGATATTCTAATTATGAACATCTGATGTCGTCACAATAGTAGTTCTAATATTCTTCAAATGCAGAACATTTGATCTAGCCCTACAAGTGTTGGGCCTCTAGTTCAGAGACAGCACCAATTCTCATGTTGAACAAAAGAGAGAAATTGAGATACCTCACAACTAGAATTGTGCGAGCAAATGCTCTCGTGTGTGAATAATTTTGTTGATGAATATCAGCACTCTCAAAAATCGATTGCCGATTGTCGATCATCCATTATTTGGTGATATGCTCTCTATATTACCTCTAGGTATTAAGTCTGAAAACGTTTTAGATTATTAGACTATCCGTTTATTATGAAATCATTTCAAATGATTAATGTAACCGTTAAGTTTTGAAATCGTTTCAGAATTTAGTGTGATCATTAAAGCTGAAACTGTTTTAGATCTTTAATTTAGCCAGTAATTCTAAAACTGTTTAAGATCATTAATTTGGCTATTGACGCAGCTATTAATTCTGAATTCCCTAGAGATTATTGATTTGATCACTGTTTCTGAGCACACTTTAGATCTTAGATTTGACCGTAGAGTCTAAAACTCGCTTTAGACTTTGTAAACTTTGAAGCCTGTTCATCAGTACTTTCATTTCATACCTGATTCAGTCTGATTAAGTCAATTGCAAACACATTTGCAATATTCTCTCTCCCGTTCAAACATTATACTAATTGGTTGTGGTGTGTGTGACATCCTTGGGTTCATCACCTAACGAAAACATGAACGATCAGACATTGACCCCGCTAAAAGCTTCCATGTCAGCAAACGTTCTATGTAAGTCACGTTTACTGAACTTATCCTAGACAAGCACCTATGTTCTAAGTCGGATATCACAATACCTAATGACTTATGACTTATCATCTCCTCAACTATTCAATACTTAGTGGTGAAGCGTGAGAATACACCGGCCTCAATAGGATCATTAATATCCTCTTAATGATCCATCGACCGGTAATTGTTTAAAGATTCAGCATAATTATAAATCTATCACACATATTCTTAACACCATAAGAATAGGTTCATTCATAGCTGATCTATTGGACTTCATTCATATAAATTTGACGATGAATGAAAAAAATCTTATTTGCAATTAAAAAATCCCTAACATGTAACTATTACAGGGTTACTTTAGGGCATCCAGCAAACATATAGAAGTCTTGCCCGTAAGTTTCTCGAAGGTTTTTGGTTGCTAAGCTTGCATGAGATGTGTTCATCGAAGTAGAGGATGGATTCTTCTCAAGATTTGTTTTACCAGACCGCCAACGTTTGTTGTTTTCATGGGTTGGAATGTTCAACAAATAGCATGCATGACACTTGGCCAAACCCCTTAGCTAGTGTGCATTTCTCCCATGCAAGATGATGGGCCAAAATGGGCTGGCCTCTCCCTCCATCCGGTCGACGGCAGCCCCTCCCCCCTTGGGCTTCGCGGGCAGAGCCCTACTGGCTGAATGGTGGGGTCTCTTGAGGGCTGGTCTTGGGCTAACATTTCGGCCCACTCCTGCTCTAATTTTTACATTTAATCACCACCAAATAAAACTTGCAACATAAACCAATAATTTCTTTCCTATCAAATAATTACCTTATTGCAAATCATGGATCAAATGGCTAGAATATAACTTGATGGTACTTCCATCAGCTATCCATGGTTCATAGCACATCTAGAGGTTGACATGAAATTCTAGGATGCCACAATAGATCTTTTCTTTAGGAGACTTATAAGTGTTACTGGTCATGCTTGAACACAATTGATCAATAATGGCTGTAAGTCAAACAATGACTCAGGTAGGTGTCTTTGAGGGACTTGCACATGAAAGACAAAGGCCGGTACCGAGACCCAAATCGTCTTTTTGCATGTTTGTTTCTGTCCATTTTATGTACCTAATTATATAGTCTTTTTAGACAAGTTTAGATTTGGATCTTGAAGATGGAGAGGACATGAAAACAGTGAAGGTCGAACATTGTGTTTCTCTGTTATATTTTCTACGATTGCATGGTGGATTTACCTTTTTTCTTGTTTGTTTACTTACTGCTTTGCAATTTTCAATTCTATTCAATGCTTTCTTTTCATTTGCTTTAGAAATAGAACATCATGAAAATTACCAACTATGGATAATCGCCCAATTTAAGACTAATGATAACAAAAATGCAAGAACAAAGTGCGCGAATGGAAATATTGGCCAACCTAAGTCCTCGCACCTTGATATTTGTTTGTGTAGGAATTGAGGGAATACTCTTAATCCTTGATTGGGTTTCTAGCCAACCCCCAAAAACGAGGCTAGTGATGACACCTTTTTTGTTTCTTGGATTTTTTAAAGAATTAGATTGGATGAACCCGTTGCACGGAGTACGGGTCTTGATAAGACTCACCATGGTTTAGCGTACCTACATGTGGAAAACTCCTTAAAGTGATTCCATTATTGGGGGAGGAAGGGCTACCATGGTCATGCCTGACCTCTTCTCTTGAGGTGTGTCACTCGTGTGGGTACGCCTGGCGACACTCTAGTGTCACACGGTGTATGAGTTTGGGAGAAGTCACGGCCTTGTAGGGGGAACTGACAACAGATTCGTTCAAGAGGTGAGGTGATGACATCCCTGTGATTGAGAATTGTGAGGGAACTTTTGTGGTTAAGTACTCTTAAATCCAACCATTGCCATTCCTTTCCTCGTGAGAGGGATTGAGCGACGAGAGTGGGTTGCGACCGTGTTTCGAGAATCGTCTACCCTTCTATATAGTTGAATGGCCTCCCTTCATTATGTTGTTGAGAAAATTTGAAATCAGCTACTACTAAATCATACCGAAAAACTACCGACTTATAGCATATCAATAACTCATTATTTGTTGGCATCGAGTTTTTCACCTAGATTGGTTCGCGACTGCTTTAATTGGAAAGCTCAGTCTTGACCCATTGAAACATGTTATGCCCAAATTTTATCTTGGCTTGAATTAACAATGATGGTCTTGAACGAGTTGATGGCGCTAAGTGGATGCACCCACATCCTCCCCAGGTTGTTTGATATTTATCGTTAAATCATAAAAATCTTTATCCTTCAAGTATGGAGAAAGGTCTCTCACATTAAAAGTCGTCGAAACTCCAAACTCTCATAGAAGATCAATCTATTTGCTTAAAAAATTTAAATGGACCATCAGCTCTCGACATGAGCTTGTTCATTAGACAAGATGGAAATCTCTCCTTCCTCAAGTTAATCCAAGATGAGAACCCCTAGTGGAATTTCAAACTTCTTTCGATGCTTATTACCTTTCTTTCCAATCTTGTATCGAATCTACTCATGAAGCTTCTTCATCGATGTAGCCCTTTCTCTTTTGTCGAACTACACTTGGTGAATAGGAGTTGCATATTGAGCATCCTCCATAGTCAAGAAATAACTCAAGAACTTAGAATCTCAATCCACCGCAATATTCTTCGATACTCCATGAAGGCAAATATTCTCTTCGAAATGAGGCAGCAACATGAGATGCATCATCAATCTTGTAACATGGTACGAAATGATTCATTTTAGATGAGCACCATAGTGGCATCTTTGAAATGAGGCAGCAACATGGTACGAAATGATTCATTTTACAAGAGCCACAAGAAACTCCATATACTAACATCGTCCCAATGCTACAATGGCATGGAACTCCTTACCTAGATGGAATTGGCGTATACAATGCTTAATGGAATTGACCTTAGCTCTTTAGCAATTTGCACACCATAAAATGATAGCATGCACATTCATCTTTGGCCAATAGCAATGCTCTTGAAGAACCACAAGAGCTATGTACAGTGGCATGGAACTCCTTTTCACTGAAGTATGCCAAAGGTTTTTGGGCGTTTACAAGAACAATGACAGTGCCAACTCCATTTCCATCGAACTCAACTTGAAAGACTTTATCTAAATTAGGAAGGGCAAAAATAGGGAACTCATAAAGGTTGTGCATTATTACCTAAAAGTCATTTTGCAAATCCATTTTCAAGAAGGCAATAGAAATATATAACTCATCAACATACCATCAAGTCTAGGTATGGGAAACCTATACTTAATTATCATGTAGTTGATTGCTCCTCTATGAACACACATTCTGAAAGAACCATCGTCTGTTGATAAGCTAATTGACTTGTCTTTCCAACTCCATTGATAAGCTAGTTTATTAGGTAGAGTAGCACTGAGTAGCAAATTGATAAGATGCTCAATACCTCTCATTGGGAGGGAAGGGAAAACTTGTAGAGCCTTCCAAGGAAGTCCAAAAGAAGTTTGAAGGCGATGCAAGGAAATGCTTTAAGTGCCATGGTTTTGGGCATTTACAAGCAAATTGTCCAAATCGGACCGTTATGACTCTTCAAGAAATTGAGGAGATCAATTCGGCGCTTCAAGAAGTTGAGGCCAATCAAGACCAAAATATTTCTGAATCTTATCGGGAAGAAGAAGTTGTGGAGAAAGCCGATCATGGAGGGCTGTTAATCATCCGAAAAGCATTGCATGTTGAAGTTTTTCCTATTAAAGAGCAAAGGGAGAATATATTTCACACCCGTTGCACTATTAACGGAAAGGTGTGTTCGGTGATCATCGATGGTGGGAGCTGCACCAACGTTGCTTTGACAACCCTTGTCGACAAGCGAAAGCTTCCATCAACGAAACATCCTCAACCATACAAGCTCCAACGGCTCCATGAAGGGAATGAGCTCAAGGTAGCGAAACGCGTTCTGATATCATTTCCGATTGTGAAGAACTATCGAGATGAGGTTGCATGTGATGTGATTCAACGGCTCAATCATGCCACTTGTTATTTGGTAGACCGTGGCAATTTGATGTAAATGCTCTGCATGATGGTCGGAAAAACACATACTCCTTTCACAAGGAACAAAAATGCATTGCTCTTTCACCATTGAGTCCTTCTTCGATACATAATAATCAACATGGGGAGGGAAATACTTGTAAGGAAAATTTGTTCTTGAGCGAAAAACGGTTGAGAGAACCATTAGCAAACAAAAGAATGTATTTG
This sequence comes from Eucalyptus guilfoylei, assembly GCA_016097605.1. Lineage (NCBI taxonomy): Eukaryota > Viridiplantae > Streptophyta > Magnoliopsida > Myrtales > Myrtaceae > Eucalyptus > Eucalyptus guilfoylei. The sequence continues at coordinate 19,876,017 of CM027870.1, read as the reverse complement.
CTTTGCTTGTGGTCGAGAAAAAGAGTGAGATAGAGCAACCCATACTTCCAAAAATGCATTGTTTGTTGAATGAATTTGCGAATGTGTTCCCAGAAGATTTGCCACATGGATTAGCTCCCATAAGAGGTATTGAGCATCAAATTGATTTGATCCCCGGTGCTCCACTACCAAACAAGCCAGCTTATCGATGTAATCCAAAGGAAACAAATGAATTGCAACGACAAATCGATGAACTCATCGTCAAAGGATACGTCCGAGAAAGCATGAGTCCCTGTTCTGTTCCGGCTCTACTTGTACCTAAGAAGGATGGTACATACTGAATGTGTGTTGATAGCCGGGCCATCAACAACATCACCATTAAGTATAGGTACCGTATACCTCGACTTGATGATATGCTTGATGAATTATATGGTTCTTCTGTGTTTTCAAAGATAGATCTGCGGAGTGGTTATCATCAAATCAGAATGCGAAAAGGTGATGAATGGAAGATGGCTTTCAAGACCAAGGGAGGCCTTTATGAGTGGTTGGTTATGCCATTCGGATTATCTAATGCTCCGATCACCTTCATGAGACCTTTGAACGAGGTTCGTCGTTCCTTTATTGGTCGATTTGTTGTTGTTTATTTCGACGATATTCTTGTTTATAGCAGGAATGAGGAGTAGCATATCTCTCATTTAAAACAGGTCTTCAATGTCTTGAGAGATCAGAAACTATTTGCTAAAATGGAGAAATGTGAGTTCTTCTCTCCAAGCATTGTGTTTCTTGGTTATGTGGTTTCCAAAGATGGAATCTCTATTGATCAAGCCAAGGTGGAAGCTATGAAGACTTGACCGGTTCTGAAGTCCATTTCTGATGTAAAAAGCTTTCATGGACTTGTTTCTTTCTATGGACGTTTTGTCAAAAACTTCAGTACTGTTATGGCTTTTATAACTAAATGCATGAAGAATGGTTCTTTTGAATGGACAAAGGCTACTCAAAACGCCTTTGAGGTAATCAAGCAGAAACTTGGGGAGTCCCCTATTCTTGCACTTCCTGATTTTGATAAAGTATTTGAAGTTGAGTGTGATGCAAGCGGAGTTGGTATTGGTGCTATTCTGGTGCAAGCACAAAAACCATTGGCATATTTCAGCGAGAAGTTATCCGATTCGAAGAGGAATTATTCAACTTATGACAGAGAGTTCTACGCCATTGTCCGAGCTCTTGATCATTGGAGTCATTATCTGCCGCCAAAACAATTTATCCTTCATTTTGATCTTGAGGCACTTAAGTTTATTAGCGGCCAACGCAAGCTTAATTCTAGACGTGCAAAGTGGGTAGAATTTCTTGACTCCTTCTCTTTTGTCTCAAAATATAAACCCAAGCACACTAATGTTGCAGGAGATGCTTTTATGGACTCTAGGATTCTTGGATATTCTATGCTTTTATAAACCTCAAGATATTCTATGCTTGCTGTTATGGACTCTAGGATTCTTGGATTTCAATCAATGAAAGAACTTTATTCTGAAGATGTGGAGTTCTCATCCTTCATCAACAATTGCAAGCGGGGAGTTCAAGGTGCATATTCTTTGCAAGATGGGTTCCTTTTTAATGGAAATCGATTATTTGTACCGAAGAGTTCTTTTCGCAAATTGCTAATTCGAGAGGCTGGCTGGTCATTTTGGTATTAACAAAACTCTTGAGGTTCTTCAAGAGCATTTCTCTTGGCCAAAGATGAGTGCATATGTGCATGCTATCATGTCAAGGTGTGGAACTTGTCAAAGATCAAAAAGCCATTTCCATCAAGGTTTGTATACTCCACTTCCGGTACCATTGGAGCCCTGAGAGGATGTTAGCATGGATTTCATTGTGGCTATACCAAGAACTCAAAGAGGAAAAGATGCTATCATGGTGGTCGTCGATCGGTTCTCTATTGCTGAGTTATATTTCAAAGAGATCATTCGCCTTCATGGAGTACCAAAGACCATTGTGTCGGATCTTGATTCGAAGTTCTTAAGCAACTTTTGGAAGACTCTATGGAGAATGCTTGGTACAAGACTCTTATTCAGCACAACTTTGCATCCCCAAACTGAAGGCCAAACGGAGGTACTAAATCGTACTCAAACCACTCTTCTTCGTGGTATGGTGAGTAAATCTTTGAAAGATTGGGATTTAAAGTTGCGCATGCTGAATTTGCTTACAATCGAGCACCAAGTTATACTACTGGTCGATCGCCAATTGAAGTTGTGTATGCAATTAATGCTCTCACCCCCATTGATTTGAAGAAGAGAAAAGAGTTGAATCAATGAAGAAGCTCCATGAGCAAATTCGATCCAAGATCGAAAAAGCCAACGAATCTTACAAGAAGAAAGCTAATCAACGTCGCAAGAATACTCAATTACAACCGGGTGATCTTGTATGGCTACACTTGAGGAATGAGAGATTTCCATTTCGACGAAAGAACAAGCTCATGCCTCGAGCTGACGGTCCCTTTAAACTTATGGAGCGAATTGGTAACAATGCTTACAAGATTGACCTTCCTGGAGAACTTGGAGTTTCGGCAACATTCAACATGGGAGACATTTCTCCTTACTTGGAGGATGAGAACATTTTAGATTTGAGGACAAATCTCAAACATCCCGGGGAGGATGATGCGGGAGCATCCAACATAGCTCCATCGACCTACTCAGAACAATCGATGCTTATCCAAGCCAAGAAAGAAATTGGGCATTATGTGCTTCAATGGATCATTTTGAATGAATAATGTCAATTACTTCTTTGCACTTTGGGGTATATTGAGAAGTTTCAGGAGGATTATTTATTGGTCACGGGAGGAGCTCGAATTTTGGGAAGGCTAAAGGTTCACGAATGCGGTTCAAGAATATGGAAAGTCGAAGATTAAAAGCATTTAGTTCCCGTGTTAATAAAGGCTTTTCTTAACTTCCTATGTGTCTTTATGTTTATGTAACTCAAGAGTCGAAGGTTTAAGTTCCTATGTGTCTTTATTGTTATGTAGTTCAAGAGTCGAAGGTATCAGTTCCTAGGCTATTGAGGTCTGTTTTTAATATGTATTAAGGCTAAAATCCACCTATAAAGAGGGGAAAACTATCCAATGTATGGGAGATTTCCTCTACTTAAGTGAACACTTTTGGAGAGTGGATAACTCCTTGGTGGTGAGCCGAGAAGCCCTTTATGCTTGGCTGGTGGAATCTTTAGGCCTTGGTGGTGAGCTTCTCCTATCCCGAAGTCCTTTAACCTCGGTTGGTGGAAGCTTTAGGCCTTGGTGGTGAACTTCGTAGATCTCGATCCTCTTCTTCGGTTAGTGGCGTGGCCTTTATACCTTGGAAAGAGATCGTTCTATCTTTTCTTATTCCCATTTATTTCTTCACCGTATACACTACACCATACACCTAACCACAAAAATACCCTCTAAAAAATTTCCGTTCTGGAATCACTCACCCCATCACACATCACCAATCAAGCCACTTTATTCCAAAATCCTCCACTAATAACATAACCAAAAACGTAGTGGAATTGCACACATCTTCAAGTCACAATTTCTAATGTCCAAGGATCTTACATCCACCATTAAGTTTATACACCACAATTGATGCGGGAGCATCCAACGTAGCTTCATTGACCAACTCAGAACCATCGATGCTTATCCAAGCCTAGAAAGAAATTGGGCATTATGAGCTTCGATGGATCATTTTGAATGAATAATGTCAATTGTTATCGGTATTTTGTGGTATATTGATAACTATCAATGGGAGGCCATTTTGAAATGTCTTGTATGAACAATTGATGAAGTTTCAAGAGTATTATTTTCTAGTCAAGGGAGGAGCACGAATTTTGGGAAAGCTAAAAGTTCACGAATGCGGTTCAAGAATATGGAAAGCCAAAGGTTCAAGAATATGGAAAGCTAAAGGTTCAAGAATGTGGAAGGCTGAAGATTAAAGGCTTTTAGTTCCCGTGTTAATACAGGCTTTTCTTAAGTTCCTAGGTGTCTTTATTTTTATGTAGCTCAAGAGTCGAAGGTTTAAGTTCCCAGGTCATTAAAGTCTATTTTTTATATTTCCTAAGTCTAAAATCATCTTATAAATAGGTGAAAACTATCCAATATATGGGATATACGAATTTGGTCAATGAATATCGTGAGATTTCCTCTGCTTGAGTGAACTCCTTCGGAGAGTAGATAACTTATGTCGGTCTCTTTATCGTTGGAGCGTAGATCACTCCTTGGTGGTGAGCCAAGAAGCCTTTTATCCTTGGCTGGTTGAATCTTTAGGCCTTGGAGGTGAGCTTCTGCTATCCCGAAGTCCTTTACCCTCGGCTGGTGGAAGCTTTAGGCCTTCGTGGTGAACTTCGTAGATCTCGATCCTCATCCTCGATTGGTGGCGTAGCCTTTATACCTTGGAAGGAGATCGTTCTATCTTTTCTTATTCCTTTTCATTTCTTCACTGTATACACTACTCCATACACTTAACCATAAAAATCCCAAAAGAATAATTCCCGTTCTGGCATCACTCATGCATCACATCACCAATTAAACCGCAAGGGATTACCAGTGAGCATCAAAAATAATTTGAATTCGCGCAAGATGTACATTGACCAAAATCTCGGAATTTTTCCACCTCAACTGGGCCTTCCATCCACGTCTAGCCCATGGACTTTATTCACGGTCCACCGTCCTCTCTCTAGTCCATGCTCGGCCCAAAATTAGGCCCACTAGGCCTTCACACGGCTGGCCCACATGCAAAGCCCATCGAAAATCCACCTATCTCTATTCTTCTTCCATTGACAAGCACTAGCTTAAACAGAATTCTAAGATTGAAATTTTAGAATGTTACAAGAAGTCTTATAGAACTATTTTCAGGTACTGCTCTATCTCGTATTATCCATTCAACTCTCTCACCAACTTCCATCAGATGTGAAATTGTTTGAACATATTCCCGTGATGATGTTTTCAGGAAAAGCATCACCATTTGTTTGATAGCGAAAGCTTCACCTGAGATGCCATTATCCTTCATCTTTGGGAAAATGCTATGAAAGTTTCATTTCTCATTTTCTCAATACATGATAGTTCCTCCTTTGTGAGGGTTACCTCCAAATTGGATCAATATTGTTGTATGAATGCATCCACAAGCTCTTCCCATTCTTGAACTTTGTTCATGTCCAATATGATGAACCAATTAAGCAAGAGAGTATTTAAGGCATTATCCGATTTACTATGGTAAGGCATAACCAATTAAGCTATCTTGGAAGATCTGAATTATGAGTGAGACATTATCCGAATGATGAGTCATCTTCCTAAGAGAGTATTTGAGGTGAGCTCTAGGGCATCTAGTACCATCATACCTCTTGGTGAATCTAGGTCTTTTAACCATTTTAGGAATCTTGACCTTGTGATATGGAGATACGTTGTCCAACCTTGCATTTCATAAGTTTTATAAAATGGAGGTCTTTTTCAAACTTAGCCAAAGCGCTTCCCTTTTGTTTAGTACACAGACAACCTCCTCTTTTGGAACATGCACAAGGGCCCCATTTGGTTGGGCTTTCCCATGGTGCTTTGAGCCCCCAAAGGCCCTTGGGGAAAATTTTGTGTGTTTGGCAAGTGTTTTGGAATGCTCATTTGCCAAATGTGGGCATTCTAAATGCTCAAAGCTGAATGCTGGGGAGGGGGTGCATTAAGCCTTGGCCATTTTGGAAATGCAATGCGTCACTGTTCATTATCTCTCCCCCTTCGTCTTCTTCTCTTCCCCGCCCATCTTCTTCACTGTTCATCATCTTCTTCCCGCCCATCGAGCTTCTCCGGCACCCGCCACCGCCGCCTGAGGCTTGCGCGTCCCTAATGACCACCGCTTGGGAGTGGCCCTCGCGGACCTCAGGCGACGCCGCCTGAGGTCCCGCGAAGGACCCCAGGTGACGCCGCCTGAGGTCGCCCGAAGGACCCCAGGCGACACCATTTGGTTCCACGCGAACCAGGGGACATCGCTTGGGTCTCCGCAACCTCAGGCTGCCAGATCTGGCAGGCCAGAGGCCAGATCTGCCCTCTGCGATCTCAGGCCCCTGAGGTCGCGCCTCCAGGCGGCGACGGCGTCGCCTGAGGTCTGGTCGCCGCTGCGACCTGAGGTGGCCAGATCTAGCCAGTCGGCAATACCGCCGCCCACTAGATTTGATTTTCAGATTAAAAAAAAAAAAAAAAAAAAAAAGCAAAAGCCCATTACAAATATTAGTTTTGCCAAATGGTATTTTTGTTAAAGTTGCATTTCAATGCTATTTGAGACTAAAACTTACCAGACAGTGCATCATTTCGGAAAACCCCTTTACCTCAAAGGTATTTGCATTCTCCCAAGGGCATTCCCACAAAACCGAACCAAATGGTATTTATGAAACAACATCAGCAACTAGTAGTGATTGGAGCAAGCCCAATATCATATAAACTCTTTCCAAAATTTCTTCAAAAGAAATTATACAATTGAGAGAGCGACAACGAACATTTAATCAAAATGCCCCTTTCTAAAATTGCGTTGAAAGTTAAATGAAATTTCGTTCAACCAGTATAAAGCTAGAAAACTCGGCTACATTGATTCATGAAAATTCCAAATACATGGGAAATGGGATTGAACAAGTACACGGAAATGGAATTGAAATTGGAAATTACAAGGAATATCTGATTACATGAAACAAGAATGTATTACATGGAAAATCCAATACAAAGTCTCTAGGAACTCATGAACTTGAAGAACTAGACGGGTTCATGCGGAGACGCCTGTTATCATGAGCCAAGCGTTCCACTTCAGCTAAGGTATTGTCCCTTTCCCTAATGAGTTGAACCATATATGCTTGTTGGTGACCATGAGGCTTGGGAATTTCAAGTAGGGCCACTTTATGCTCTGGCTCCACTTCACAATGAATGAAGTGAATGGAAACGTGGTAGGTCTTCATCTCACCTTCCAACTCGGTCTTGTCGACTCTGGCAACACATTGTGGAGTGTAATAGTGTCGTATTGCTATGATTTCTACAATTAGGGCCTTGACGTGGTCAATTTGGTTATCCACTAAGACTTTCTTGCGATAATCACAATGATATAACTCCAGCTTGAGGATTGGAGGGAATGTTAAATATTAGCGAAGAATCCTTAAAGAGTAATAGGGAGTTAAACCAATTAATCCCACCACCACCAACAAAGCGCACCTTGGAATTCCATAATCGTTTGGCATGCCATTGGATTCGTTTGCGATGAGTCTTTTAAGGAAATGGAACCAAATAAAGAAGGACCAAGTGGAAAAGAATTCGTTCTTTTGATGGAACATCATTATAGGATTATAGTTCTTTGTGACTTGGATGATGTAACGCCTAATGATACTTTGGCAATGTCCAAATTGCCTAACATGCATGACATGATAACGAACAACTTTTGTTGAGAAAGTTTTCTAAACGAGCTACACATGATTTTATAAAAATCGAACAATAAGCAACATGTCAAAAAATTGTTAAAAACAGCAGAATACTCAACCAATATTGTAAGGATTTATCCTATCAAAACAAGTCTAAAAAATTATCAAATTTACACACGATATAGCTAACATAATAAAAACAAGTTTCCTTAAGAGGCCAAGTGTAGAATCCTTATAGAAAAAATGGAACAAAAATATCAAAAGTGTATCTAGAAAAGGGGTTTGAATTTGATCCCATGTCCAAATTCTAGTCTAGTTTTGAAAAAATAGAAAGTGGCCCTAACGATGAGTGATCGACACGAAATTAGGGACATTGGAAACCTCTAAGATTGGTTTACGACTTCCTATCAGGGTTTGAGCCTAAATAGGTTAACTAAATGCTCTAAAATCAAGATTTCTAAAGGTGTGCATGTTAGTAACTAAGAAAAACAGATTGGAGAACGTCAAAGTCAATCAAGTAATGCACAACGGCATGAATAAATCACATGGGACTTAGAATCGGATGCAATAAACAACTTGGATAATCATCTAACCCTAACTCGGCATGCAAAAATGTCATACAATTTAATGACATTACAAGTTGTATCAAGGTTCCTAATGTTGTACTTGGGAATCCTCAGTGTGATGAACACTGTTCTGACATAAGTTTAACATGCAAAATGATGCTTAAATGATGACCTAAATATGTACATAAATCTTGTATCATATGGTTCAATAGTCTAGAAGGAATAATAGCAATATTTGGTCCCTAGATGACTCAAACAAATATGGTAAGGTGCATATATGATAAGGTTCTATTCTGGTCTCAACATCATAGAATGAGCATGATTTTAGCTATCTAATGATATGCAAAAATCTTAAGAAAAATCAAATTTACAAAACATGCAATGAGGAGTATTTTTCGTTTAGAGTCTGAGACCTAAATGAAATCACATGAGTCATGACAAAAATGGGAAAACAGACATGCATATATGTTACTGCAACACCTAGACAATATCAAAATTTTGCAAATCATGTATCAATTGAACACATGCAACATGCATTTCATCCGCCATGAAGGATTTGAGATCAAACAAACTCGTTTATAGACTCAATTTTACCAAAGTGGAATTCGGATCGATGTAGGACAGATCGTCCTAAGCTAAAATCTAGGTGATTTTGACCTAGTGAAGCACATTAAAAAATTCCAAAAAAATTACAGGACATTCTCCACACAATTACAAGCAACTTTCATGAGTAAAGTTCTTCCAAAAATCAACACAGAGATCGGTACAAAAATTAAAGAAAAAAATCATATTTCGGAATTAGGATGGAACCGAAAACTAATTTAAACTACTGCAGAATTGCTCACCTTTAGAGGTGTTTTTTGGGGGCCAAACATCACTCAATTGGGCGTACGACCTATCGATTTGAACCTTGCAACGTATATTATCAAAGTCTTGAAGGACTCCAACTCAAATAAGGTCATTTCAGACCTCATTTTGGCCAAACTAATAGGTCAGTCCAAGGATACGAAAATGCAGGTTTTAGGCCATATCAAGTCAATCATTCATGATTAATCAAGAACACTCAATCATAGTGAATCAACATTCAAATCTATCAATCTAACATCTAAACATAGTATATTAACTTAAAACTGAACCCTAGCCCTAACGGGGTTCCAAGTATGTTACCTTTTGATGTATCTTTGGCGATTTTGATTGCAATCAATTGAAACTTTCACCGTAACTTCAATCAAACTCCACAAACCAAATTTGAATAGCAAAGATCAACTTTGGACGCATCGAATCGTTGGCTTGGATCACGAACAAAACTGCAGACAAGATCACCGGCTCTTTTACCGATGATCGAGCTTGGTCGATTGATCAGCTTGATCGGAGAGATCAAACTGTCACTGAGGCTTCCAAAAGCTTGGATGAGCTACCAAAGATCGTGAGGAAGATCGAAGAGCTGGTCGGTGATGGCAAGGTCGCCGGCTTAGGGGCGTACACCGGTAATCAAAAAATGTGCGTCAGATGGAGGAAGGAGAGAGAATTGGCAGGAGAGAGAGAGCTAGAGAGAGTTTGTTGAAGATTTGTTCTGTAAATTTGTGCAAATGAGCCCTCCAAAAAATGGAGGGAAAATGGGCTTAATATACCAACCCTAAAACATCCAATTTCGTCTATTGGTTCAATCCAACGGTTGAAATTTTTATCCAACAGTTAAAATTGGATTTCGAAGGTTGGATTATGATCTCAAGATGTCGTGTAATCAATCCAATGGGTTGCGAAAACCCATGCCAAAATCAAGAATTGTGTCAAAATATCCAATTAGGGGTTAAATTGCAATTTAATGAATTTCAAGGATCAATCTGTAAAATTTTGAGAAATTGACATTAGGATGATCCCGGAACCAGTTATCGGATGTTAGGAATCGACCGGAAAGGGGCTAAACAGACCATCCCCACCAGCGGTCGGTTAGACCGGTTTGATCTATTTTTTACCGGTTCTTGATCGGTTTGGTCTGGTTTTGGCTATTCCGCCTACTTGGAACCCCTGTGGGTCCAAAATTTTTGCGATTTGGTCCCTAAATTGGCCAATTAAGATTCAATTACGCTAATCAAATATTATGACTGTGATCTAGGGATATTTTATTGACCTAATTGAATTGAGCTTAGAGGGCTAAAATGATCAAATTTGCAATTCAACGGGCAAAATTGCAAATTAACTAAAATTGAATTTAATTAATGTTATAATTATCCTATCTAATGAACTATCTATGCGTAAGATCACTTATCGCATTCAAATTGAACTTGAATTAAAGCGCTCGAACTTTTGTAAAAAATGGATCTAGGCCCGGTATCAAAATTGGATCTAGATTTATGAAATTAAATCATAATTATGAATGGGTCAATTCGAATTTTCTCGATTGAATCTTAATTGCTTGACTTACTTATGCTTGGAAGGATAAAATTCTTCAAATTGATAAGTTCTTATGTGAATTTCTTAAAATAGATTTCTGATTTGTATTTATTTTTAAAAAATGAATGAAGAACGAGTATCCGTTTACAATTCATGAAGGATCGATTTTTGGTTTCCTAATTAAGGCTCAAATTGGCAATTTGTATTTTGATTCAATAATTCGCGAAATTGAATGCATGGGCAGATTTAAAATAGTTCCTAAACCAAATGTCGAAAAAGGAATTATACCTAATTATGACTAGAATAAAAAAATAATTTTATTTTTGGTTAATTTAGAATCTAAAACTGAAAAATTTGGAAATCAAGGTTCTTGATCAAATCTTTTGAAATTTTTGACACAAAATGTATTTGCGCATTTTTTATTTCTATTTATTTTTTTGGTCAAATGTTTGGCCAAAAATCAATCATTTAATTATCCTTTCCTAAAAGGTTAATTTCTATGTCAAATCAAAATTATCTTTTTGGGTAAAAAAACCAAAATTTGACCTAGGGTTGACTCTTGGTTAAAGGGTTGATCAAAAAATCAATCCAAAGGTCAACCGTTTGACTTTTCAAGTTTGTCTTGAAAATGAATGAGAAATTGCTTCAAACTGACAAAACAAAAGAAAGAATTGAGAAAGAACATTTTTGGATCGAGAAATGGGTTCCGTCGCAATCGGAAACCCTAATCTTGATGTTTTACCTTTTAATGATATGTCAACTAAAAATCAGGCGTTAACAAACACAAGCACGCCTTCCAACACTATGATTCCCTCGCTTCCTAGATTACTAGAATCTAGCCGTCAACAAATAGTTTTGCACAAGTGAAAACGAAAATTTGTATGACAAAGTGAGAATGAGAGTTATGAATATCCATGAATCCTCATAGCCACCTTTATTGGTTGAAATAGTCCAATCTTCAAAGTGTTCACTGGAAGCCATCTCATAGTCAAAGGAACCGTTGATCTGACTTCTCTGGCCATCGGACTTGTATTTTGGAAAGTTAGAGAACCATCTAAAGACAAGCCGAGGATTTCTAAAAATATAGCCTTCCTGTACAATCTGTCTAACTCTATGATCTACCTTCGTAAAAATGGCAAACACTATTGCAATCTTCTCCAAACTCCTTCCTGTGGATTCTAGAGCATGTAAACGGCTATGAGATACTAATTTACATTCAACTTCTTTCTAGGAATGTAGAGCCACGCATGACGACCTTCTCCACTATCTCCAGTAGGACCTGCTTTTTCTAAAGGTCCTTTAGTCTTTTCACGCTTGTTGCGGAATGGATTGTTCACCTTCTATAGACTAGTCAATTTTCAAGTATATTGATCTCCTCGTATTCTTCAAAGTTGTTCACCTTCCAATCGGTTCATCCAAACTTCAACGAGTCCGTAGCTTGTTCACCTTTTAGAAAAGATCCTTCTAGCCTTAAGGCACATTCTCGTCCGATATAGCTTGTTCTAGTTTTGTGGAAGGAAAGCACTACCATGCCTTCAAACGTCCTGCTCCCAACTTCACTTATATTAGCTTGTGCGTCTACAAACTGTTCTACACAATTCAATGCGCACAATAATAGCTTTTGATTATTTTGCATCTTTAAAACATCAGATTTTCTCAACATAGTGAAGGAATTAATAGCAATAGAGGAGGACTAAGAGGTAGCCACAATAGGGAGACATAAGAAAAAATGGACACGAAAAAGAGAAGGGCTTGATTATCTAAGAGAATGTAGTACTAAACGAAGAATCAAGCTAATAAGCAATGAGTAATCTAATCTTATGTCGTGCGACTACGTGAAATGAGATAGAGCGATGACCAATCTTTTTCATTACTTATCACTAAACATATATACGGTAGGGTTAGATTTATATAATTACAATCATGCCCATAAAGTGCACAACTAAAAGATTCCTAACATGAGAAATTCCAAGATTGGTATCAATTTGAAACGTAGAGGCTGAATTACAAAAGTTTTTGAACTCGGAATTGGGAAATGCATTGAAAGAATTTCACTATCATTGTCATGTCCTAGCTCCGTCATTGACCAGCACAACCATGATTTATCTCTCCGCATAGTGGCAACGAAGGCGGAAATTTGAATTAAGAACAATGGATTTGCTATTGGGCTAGTTGGACGGTCTGTGTTATGGCTGGATCACCCTCCCTCCCTCCCTGCCTGCCTCCCTCCCTCTCTCTCTCTCTCTCTCTCTCTCTCTCTCTCTCTCTCTCTCTCTCTCTCTCTCTCTCTCTCTCTCTCTCTCTCTCGTAATGCCTAACGGGCATACAAGGCACTTAGGCACTAATAAGAGATAAGGAGTCATATCATAACCTCATATCAGGGTGAGTACAGGAAAAGCAAAATTAAGCACTAGAAAGTCAATTAAGAGATAATAATGTCTTTAAGGCACTTTAAATTACCCTTAATAACGCAATTATGACTTTCGTTGACTCTGCCCATTCATGGTTGCACCCGACAGCCGCAAGAAGTTCTCCTGTGCTCATGGGGTATTCTTCTACGAAAATACATTATCGAGGGAAAAAATGTATTACATAGGTTCATTGTCTTACACTAAACCAACCAGATTACAAAAATCAATGCGACGAACTCCAAGTCTCATTAACAAAAATAAAATTTCTCTACAATTGATTCTGTCAGTAGTATACACACGTGGAACGAGTCTATACTAGGTTTTCTCGGCATACGTGAGTCTTAAATCAGCTTCGTTTTTCGTCAGCACTGGAACTATGAAGCCTCCAAAGGCCGAAGAAATGTCTGTGGCAATGAAAGGGATGTGTCGGTAGCCTCTATAGGCTGATGGTGATTTAGAGAATCAAGCGGCAGAATTTTGTCACTTCCATCTTTTCGGTTACAATAGCATTTCCTTTCCGTTGCGAAACATGCACAGTCGAACAGTATGGATCATGAGTCTATGAAATTCGACAAAATGATAACATCATAAACCATTAAGCTTCGACAAAGATGCCCCAGTCACATCATTTTGTGCAAACTTGCCAGAACAAACTGAACATCTAGATGTCTTTCGGAGGTTCAATATTGTTGTGTCGGACGTCCAGAGGCATGGTTCAACCCCTAGCAAATTCTTGCGGAGTGCCCGCTTTCTCATGCGAAAGCTCAATCGGTTGCGATTGGAAGCCCGCTTGAGCTCTACTTCAATCCGCTACTTCCTTGTAAGGCATAAACTCCAGTCATGCCCGATTGAAAGAGGTCAATGGTGATCACTTTGGGCTTCAATAACGTACCAATATGCCAATGGAAGTTGGTATACCATGAACTCCCAACTCGCATCTTGTAAGAAATCAGGACCCCATTTCAATAGCTTCTACCAGGTTATCCTAAAAAGCATCTTGTAGGTACTCAACATGACTAAAAACCATAAGAATTGACGTCTCAAAATCATAGGTTCGACTATCCCTTTAATTACCTAAACTTTCGTTGCTCAAGGTTTTTGCACGATCACAAGTGTTGTGGTTCCACTTGATTAAGGCCTTGTGTGTAGCGACTATTCGTAGGTAAAACTTCTAGCAGAAATCGGTGACCGTAATGAATTATTCATCTCATAAGTTGGTTCGATCTTAACAAATATGAAGGTCCAAGTATAAGTTAATACATGAACAGACTCATCAAACAATTATTCTTTCTTCGGCTGCCAATGGAACAGTAAGTATCCACATGACCACATTGCAACTCAGTGAGAATGACATGTTAACCAAGGGTAAGGTGGTCCCCCATGTCCCTTAGTGATATGACTCACCATAACTTCTGTATTTTAACTAAAGAGGGCTTAATGGCCTTAAATCAAGCTAGTAATGATTCGGAGGGGTTATTCTTTGCCCGCCTACTTTTTCTAACTTCCAGCCCTTCGGAAGGAGCATCGAAGTTCAATGTTTCGAAGTTATCAATTTGGATTTGTCTACCCTGTCTTGTGATTATGCATAGTAAATTTGTCGGGAGTTTTGTCTGCCATCCGATGGAACAGGTCCAAAGTAATTGATTGACAATCATCGAAGTTGTTCGATTGAAAATGTATATTTTTTAACTGTTCCATTTCTCCTGACAATTTTGCCGTATCATAGTGCCCCTGGTGTGCACATACCCTATGATTCTAGGTTTGTTCTGCGGTGCAGAGACAAGTGAAACAATTATGATTGATTGAATGATTAACGATACAACGTTTTCATTCAATAGTGAAGCAAGTTGTTTTATTTTCATACAACCATCGATTGAGATTATAATTTGTTGTTCGATCCATGAAGGGTATGCACGACACATCACGCAATTTAACACGGTACAGTGAAAAGCCCATCGCTATGGTATGAAGCCGAACCAGACATTAGGAAATGGGAAGTATCAACATTTGCATACAAGCACCTCTCTCCTCATCCTCCGCTGTCCACGCGTGACATTGACGCGTGGAAAATAAGCCAACAAGGTACGACCTACTTAAATTCAAACACAAAACTGAGTTTAACACAGACATAAGGATTAGTTGTTTAATTAGATCCGCTAATTCAAAAGATACGCCCCCAGAAATTAGGAATCTTGGCTTGTAACGACCAAGACAGATCCATGGCTCAACCATAAGAACTTGGCATTTGCCAAAACCTGGAGGTTATGATAAAACAAATTAAACTTACCTTCTTACATATAGTAGCGGTGACAGAAATGAAACACAAACCAGACTGACATCAAAACATCGAATACTATCACAAGCGACATAGCTCTTGAAAAGAATTAAGAGATCTTTTTTCTACCAGGATACAAAAACCTGCACGACGACCTACTGCTCTATTTGCCGTCCTATAATAAAATCACCACCACAACAAGGCATATTTCTCTTTAATAGCACAATGGATCATAATCAATTACGTTATTTATGTAAACAGATTTAAGAGAACTTCCAGAGATCCTGATCTTCTGTATTTTCAGGGCCTGGAGTCGAATCGACCTCCAAACGAGGAGGGCTAAGAAGCATTCCTTCGGCCATGTTCGCCAGAACATTGGGCATGTTAAATATCATTTCCTCATCCACGAACTCATTCACGTTGCCACTTGCATTCCCTTCTAACCTCCTTTCGCTACTCGCTTGTCCTTGTCCCTCTCCCTGCACTAACCTAGTCGGACGCAAAGCATCCCGAGCAGCGCCAGCAGCCGCAGCAGCACTAGCTGCCGCTGCCTGGATGTCGCGCGGCGAAGAGGAGGCAGGAGCCGGCAAGGAAGCCACAGAGGCGGGGAAGTTCAGCTCAGCTTCAGGGCCCTTGAGGGTCAATGCAGCGACGTCGTACGCAATCGCAGCCATCTCTGGGGTCGGGAACGTCCCAAGCCATATCCTGGTTGGCTTCCTGGGCTCGCGGATCTCTGACACCCACTTCCCACTGCTCCGGCGTCGCACCCCGCGGTAAACAGGGTGGCGTCCAGACGCAACAGGAGACTGAGTCCCCGAGGTGCTGCCCCGGCTACCTTCACTACTAGGAGTGGCATCTTTTGAGGGGTTCGCAGTATGCATTGAAGAGACAAGATGAAGATGTTGGACCCAGGAGACGAAGGAGGTTGAGATCGTTGATGGTTGGAGAAGCCATTTTATGGTGGATAAATTGTTAGGGCAAAATTATCGGTTCAGTGAGAGGGGTTTCGGAGTTGGAAGTGCAGACCAGTTGGAGATGAACTGCGGTGTGTGGAGGGGTTGCGTTGTAAGCCAGCTTCGTGTTGGACGTGTGGGTTGGATTGTGGTTTCTCGCAGCTAAAAAGACTGCGCGGACTACATTGACGTCAAGCACAGTGATTTTTGGGCATAGTGGATCACTAAACATCCCTTCTCAAGGATTTCGTCATGACAATCGAGTCATTTCGGGTCTGATTATCTCTCACTCCCCGAGAAAATATTGGGCACCCTCAAAGTGCCACGCAATTAGTGCTCTGAACCATTCACCCCCGAGAAAATGTTGGGCACCCTCAAAGTGCCACGCAATCGGTACTCTGAACCATTCAGAGTATGACACCTGGACAGGTGTTAGTCCACATCGTCCACTTCTCCGTTTCAACCAATCTTCTGCGCTTCTGTCTCTCTCCTCTCTCGAGAAAATAGGGGGCGAGCTTGGCTTGGCTCGACTCGCTACAAAAGAAAAGACAGATCACGACTCCCGCCCAAAAGATTTCTTTTTCCTCATTTGAATTTTCTTTGATTTTCTCTCTCTCTCTCTCACTGTCTCTCGATCGAGACCTGCGTTCTCCTCTCTCTCCCCTCCGTCTCCGCTGGTTGCTTCCATCGCCCCCACGCGGACGCCGACTTCGACGCCGACGACGCTCCTCCTCCTTCCTCTCGCAACGTCCGCCCTGCTCTCTCTCTCGCCCCTCCGCGAAGTCATGCCTCTTATAGCGAAACGCGACGCCGACGGCCCTCCACCTCCGCCTCCGACGGTTGCCTCCATCGCCCTCGACTCGAACGCCGACGCCGACGCAGCCTCCGCCTCCCTGTCTCGACCTCTAGTCCGCTCTCTCTCTCTCTTTCGTCCTCGAAGTCGCGCCTCTCTTCCAGCAAACCCGGACGCCGACCCCCCTCCGCCGGTTGCCTCTGTCAGCGTCGGAGTTCGTCGCCCCCATCTTCTCCGCCTCCTCCGCCTCCGCCTACGCGCCCAACGCCAACGCGTCAAACCATGACGGCGAAAATGGAGGAGAGAGAAACGACGAAGCAGAAGAGGGAGGCGAAGAAGCAGAAGCGCCCGCGCTCGGGGTTCTGGACATGGGTCGTCACGTCGTTCGCGTTCCGGCTCGCCCTCATCTACCTCCCCAGGAACCTCCGCCTGTCCACCGCCCCGAGGTCGCCACCCCTCTCACCAGCATTCGCCGCCGTAACGCCGCCTCTCTTCACTCCGTCGATCGATCCCGATCCCGATCCCCGATCCCCCGCCCCCTCCTCCCTTGAAATCTTGAAGTTCCATTTTCTGATACGATTTCTGGTTTTTCTTGTTTGTGCCGCCTCCAGTTGGCGAAGGCTACTCGTTGAAGCAGTCGGTGATGTAGGAAGGAAGCTGCTTGTTTGCCTACTGGTGTGTCGCTGTTTGATGCTTTGATCCCTTCCACAGGTTCCACATATCACGGTTCTCCTTTGCTGTTACTTGTTCTCGGACCTCTCGCTGTCAAAAGGTAACTACCGGAGTATAATCGCCGATGCATTTTGAAGGCTAGGTTGATTGTGAGCTTCGCTGGTTATCTGCTAGAACTGAACTAGATTTATCTGGTGTTATCGAAGTGGAGGCTGTGGCTTGTGCAATTATGATCCTTTAAGAATGGCCGCCACCACATCTCTGCTTGAATCCTCCATATTCGACCCGTCATTGATTGATGCCAAGATTATGTGGGGACTCCATCACCCATGCCGGACCATCATAGGGAAATCTGCGGAGAGCCAAGTTCTGTGGAAGTCAGTAAAATGCGTCTTGTGGTTCCCTGATTTTGAAATTTATGGATATGGAAAAAATTTGGAGGGACGGAGAAGTTTTATGAAGAACTTCTTCGAGTATTTGGCGATTCAGTTACTTGCCGACGCATTATATGAAGTGCCGGTTATTTAGTTACTTTTGGCGCGTCACCAGAATGATGGCGGCGACGGAGGACTTTGTGGAGGCGGACAACGTGGAGGCCATCATCTGCAGGATCGAGCACAAGTCCCGCAAGATCGAGAGCGTGCTCAAGCAGTAAACTTCCGCTCCTCGATCCCTCTCTTGCCGTCTGCGATTTCGCCGGATCGATTTTGAGCTGACCCACGTCCGCATTTTCTCGTGTTTCGTTTCATCACATGCAGGTTGAAGCTGGTGGAGGCTCTCAAGACCGCCCTCGCAGGATCTCCTCCGAAGACGCAGGATGAGCGATGCAAGGTTTGCCCTTTTTTTTTTGTGGGTGTTTGCTGCTTGTATCGGTAGATCTTTCCGGGTGGTGAAGTCGCGGTCTTTGCAGTCGGCAAACTGGATAGTGTTGCACAGAGTGATAATGTCGATAAAGGATCTGGACGCCCTGTTCTGTTCCCTGGATCCCGAGTACTACGACATCCTCATGAAGTGAGTGTTGCGGTGTCTTTTCCCTGTTTTCCGTAACCGTCTGTTGTCGATGCTTGTTCGGATTTATTGCTTCGTGTTTCCTTAGTAATCTTTACCGTGGAATTGAAATCTTTGGAGTGATGGTAGCAATTTAAGGCACAGGGGATGGTTTTCTTGTTTCCATTAAGTTTGTAGCGCTTGAAGGCACAAGTGATATCAATGCTGAAATGCGACTGTGTTCGTGGGGGGTTTGTGAAGGGCTTAACTTTTCAGTCAACTGTCTTGTTCTTTCAATGGGACATTTGAGTACTCCTGTAGTCCCTCGATACAGATTAACATAAGGAACATGTGCTCATTGGGTAGTGACGATTATGCCTAATGATTATGGAGCTATTTGTTGTGGCTGTAGCTTTTGGTAGAGATATTTAATAAAGATCAAGAATTCATGGGTGATGTATTGACTAGAAACAGCAAACTGTCTCTTCAGTTCATTGGTTTATCTGTGTCATCAGGGTTGGCACGTTAGGATCTCTGAAGACTTAACGTTTTTTTTCCCCCAACGACTTAGTTTGATGTGAGAATAACTCAAACTAATGAAGTGATCTTGGAAGAATTACCATTTATGAAATTTGACCATAACTTTGCTAAGGAATAGCCTACTACTTTGGTTTAGGTTATCAGTTTCTCAATTTTGCTTATGAAGAATAGGTTGCGCCAGTAACTACTATTAATTGTATGCTTTGGCTGATCATAGTCTATCTATTTAAGGCGTTGTTAAAATGTTTGTGTTGTTGTATTGTGCTACTTGTGATTGCTCTACTTATTTGTTGACACCCCATTTTTTGAAGGAACAAACCTTGTTAAACTATGCAAGGCAATCAAGTTTGAGTGTATAGGGATTCCTATTCCCTAAGAAAAGCCCTTTTAGAGGCTATGCTCATACTAAGCTGGACTTTCTTTATTGCTACAATGTGATTTGTATTAGGCATTCTAGTTGCCTCTTCCCAAGGATCGGTACCAATGCTTTGTTTGGGGTAAAGTTTGAAACTTTGGCGCAGAGAGGACAGAAATTTAAATTTTCTTTCCATTTTCTTCCCATCCTTGCCTTCTAAACGAAGTATAAGAATGATAGACTGGAGAGGATAAAGCAGGGCAGGTAAGGTTATCAATTTGGAATAGATGGTAAGATAAGCTCAATGATAGTTGCACCTGTCCTGGGGTTAGATTGTCTCAAAACTATGATGATGTGTAGCTTTCCCTGAATTCTAAACAAGGCATTTCATCAATTTTATAGACAAATTCCTTATTGGTTGCTTCTTTGTTGGTTGTATTGAGTGCCAAAATCTAGTCATGCAATCTAGTCCTAAAAGATCTCCTTTCTAGATCAAATCCCTGAGACTTCTGAGTAGGTTGATCTAATGGTATTTCTGTTCTAAGTGATTGGAAGGAGAGAGGAATTAAATTGACAACTTTTGGGGTTAGCTTGATCTCAAGGCCGGTTTCAAGCAGGAGTAGAATAATTTTGTTTCTGCAGGATTCTAGTTTAGATTCCATTTTCACCAAGGTGCCATACTCTATTGGCTTGCCATAGTCTTCACAACTCAGCCAGAAAAAAAGTAGTACCATGTTCATTCGTCTCATGTGTTCTTCTCACTCACTGAATTTTGGCATATAATGATCATACAAGATAATTGCATGCTGTTTTTCCCAGTCTCCCCGCAGTAATGTATTTAAAATTCCTTCCTGTCCATAACAGTGTCATTTGACCAGATAAATTGCGTTTAATAGCATGATACTTTTCTTTCTGGTTGGAGAACATGTTCCTTCTTTTCATCAGTACTTGAAACCTATCTTATTCTATGGATACTGCAAATATGACTTATTGGCTTGTCAATGCTTAAGACCGGCTTGGAGCATTATCTAACTCTCCTTGAAGAATTATATGCAAATGCTCTGGGGATGTTTCTTTATTGCCATTGGTACTTGAGTTAGTCTAAACTGACAAGATGGTATACAACAAAAATTGTCTTGAGGTCATCGTCAAAGTACTTGAATGTTCTTACGGCTGTGAACATCGTCATTTAGGACTGGTTATTAACATGTATTTTACTTTGACCTTCAGGCTCATCATGCAACTATGGTCTCATGACCAGCAAATTGAGCATTGTCTTCTAATTTTACCATGGTTAACTGAGATTAAAGGTAGATATATTTATTGACCAGTTGGTTTTGTTGTTTGGCTGGCCAATAAGTCCGATTCGAGGAGAGTAGAGTTTCCCCATGTATTATTTATTCCTCATATGATCGTTACCATCTTGCTTGGATTACCGTTATTGTTAAGGCCTTTGATGGAGTTAAACATGCATTCCTTCTCTAGTGAGTAGTAAGAGAATTCAGCGTGCAAATGGTATCGCTGTTGTAGTTCGTGTGTGCTACGTTTCGTTCGTTAATGCCTTCTTCTTTTCCCACGTACAGCATATCTGCAAAACCAGAACCGACCTCATTAATTTGATCCTCTCATTGCTTGCCAGATACTTGTACAGAGGCTTGTCTACAAGGGATCGCCCCACCTGTGACCAGTACCTTCGGATTCACGAAAGACTCACGGAGAGGGCCGGCATGGCGTGCATACTTCATTCCCTAGCAAACACCACAAATACAGTATGATGATTATTGCTATCGTGATCTGAAGAGAGAAAAGTGCCCACTGTATGATTCCTCGCCTCCCTTTCCTATAGATTTGGGCTGCGGTGTATCTGTCATCGACACGAATGTGATCGGTATTACACTTTATTACTAAGTATCATCTCTGCGTCCTTACAAAGCTAAACTTGCTTCGGATTGCCAGAGAACATGCATTCTATCATTTCGAGGAGTTGAGCATTTGTCTACCCTCGAGATTAACTCAACACGAACATGAGAAACTTTTGTTCCAGACTTAAGTATGGTTAACTGATAATTAACAGTTTAGACTGCATCCAAATTTCACGTAGACAATTCTGCATCGTCACTTGGGGACTGAGAAGTCAAAAACAACATTTTGATTAAGTCCATTTTTGTCAAACTGAAATAAAATGAAATCTCCATAGCTCATCTTTGTAGCTGACTTCTGTGCATTGATTGTACCAGGAGGACGAAATGGCCATTGTGCATTGATTGTACAAGGAGGACGAAATGGCCATTGTTACATGACAGAAGTAATGTGTAGAATCTTCGAAGTCATAAAAACCAGGTCAAAAACAAGCCAAAACATACGCATGTGTTCTAAACCATCTTTTCCACTTCTTGAAGCCACCTTATGGGAAAGGTACTTCATGTATCAGTCACCCCACCAATGTGCACTATGTACCTCGTCCTACTCAATCGATGCTTGAATTTCTGAAATCGTTCACTTTCAATCAGTTTATTACACCTTAAGTTGCCGTCATATGCCATGTAATGTAACTACTTGCTCTACCAAATGGGCTGGTCAGGAAATTGACTATAGCGTTCTAGCTAACCAGTTTACTCCTAGACCAGAAACGTCGTCAGCGATCGAAAATTATTAAACAATAAAATAAAAGAGAACTATCAGTATTCTGAGATGGTCATTGCCTAATCATAGAATGTGACCACCATGTACGTATCCATGGTTAGGGGACATCACACAACTCTTGCCCGTGTTTTAGTACTTTGCTCCTAAATTTACTTTCGAAAGGCATATTCTGTGTTACCCGTCAACAAATATCACAATTGAATTGCCTGAAACAGCTGATGACCCAACATGGTAGATGAGACCATGATTCATCGACATTTGAATAGATTCAACAATCACCCACATCATGATAGATCATCAAATTACCTAAGTGAACAAGTTTCATGAACAACTAACGTTCACCTTTTTGTTCCCTACATGTTTTCGACCTTAAAAATAGGGATAAGATTTGTCTATCCCAGCAATCAATGTCCTATTGTCAGCAAAAAGTACAATAGACGCTCTATTTTGCCAGTCATTGGATCTTTCTACATGATACTTGCTAATGTATCGTGAGGATGAGCTGATACTCTTTGCGTTACGCCTTGGCACATGCCGCGCAGATGTCAGAAAAGCCATTAAGAGTGAGTCCTTGTTGTATCTGTAGCCTTGCCCAAGGGTTGATGGATGGTCCAGACTGACCAAAAGGATTATGGACCGGCCCCATGGGGCCAATCACGGAGGCAGTGACTGAAGATGGAGATGGAGGCGACAATGATGCCGAAGGAATAGACACTCGCTGACATGAAGGGCACATGGTGAGCGTGGTGGGAGGGTTCATATGCATGTAGAGCTGTGGGGAGAGCTAGAGTGCTCTGAGCTCCTGCACTTCCTTCTGCAGCCTCTTGTTTTCCTGTGTAAGATTGTCGCAGCATCTCTTAAGGTACTCACAGTCCACCTCAATTTGCTTCGTCTTAGTCCTACACCAAATTGGTAAACAGAAAAAAAGATGTTACGGTACATCCTTATACAGAGCTACCCCACATAGATTGTTGGTGCCAAACTACAGCATGATAATAACACATTATCAGCTCAATCTAGTAAGGTATGAATAACAATCTTCAGCCCATTTCCATGTGATTAAGGAAATCCAGATGGCAGCTATTAGACAAAATAATTGCACATTTGCTCAAACTTAACATAGGGAAGCTACTTCATCAAACCAATTCTTTGATGCAAAAGACCCAACGTCATTATCCTAATCATAAACAGAGCTTTCCAGAGCTACATTGTAAATCATGAGTGCATGAATCTAAACTGGGGCCGTCGCATAACAAAATTTTAGGTATGTGAGTACTCCCTAATAACTTCACTTCCTCCCCTGGCGGCTTAGAATTTATGGATCCCACAAATCAGTGCTCTGTACTAAAGTGAGAACGCGAAGTGTACTCCTAGATTAAGTGACAAGTCACATCACCGGACTCCCGCTACACGCTCACACATCTCGTGTGCAAGATGGCCCAACTGGGATACATGTGGACCCAAAGATTACATGTACTCACTATAAAGAAAAACAACAACTTCGCTGTCGAACTACCATCAAATGATTAAGAGAGAACCAACCACCCCCACCCTTACCTGCTTCTCTCCCACTCCTGACATTTTTCTTCCACAATGATCAGAATGATGCAGATGAGACGCAGATGTAAAGCCATGTATTTGGGCAAAAAGAACTCAAAACTATCAATTACCTGGCACGTCTGTTCTGAAACCAGACCTCTACCTGTCTGGGACTAAGATTCAGCTGCTTGGCCAAGGCAAGCTTTTGCTTCTGAAACTCAAAACAATTTCTAGTTAAACTCATCGAAACCATCCCTTTATTACATCCAAAGGGAAACCTAAAGATGATCTCATTATTCATAAATAAAAATGAAAACCAAATTGTGATTCACACAGATCCAATCATTGCAAAAAAGAAAACAAGAAAAAGGTCTCAAATCCCCAATTCGACTGTTACCAGTAAATGACAACTACAAATAAACATGAATCTCATGACAGAAACGCACTTTAAATTCAATTTTTCCTACCAAACATCCATGTCAGGTTTATAGGCAGTGATTACATGCTCACACACAATTAAAGAAAGCATATATTTATCAGTAATAGAATGACCAAAATTGCCACACATAGGGTTAAGAGTGTTATGCTCTTTGAATGTCTCCTCTAGCACCAATGATTGTTCTCTAGACAGCCTTAGATTCTTCCTCACTCCATCTCCTCCGCTGCCATCTTCTTCGAGGCTCTCACAAGAGCACGAAGTTCTCTCAGCCTCAACTTCATTTTCTCCATGCGGGTCTCTCTCACTTCTCTTCCCACTTATGCTCGACATGGTGCTGTTAGGTGATGAGACATGATTATCATCATCCAAATCCACCACCAGTATGTCTCAGTTGACGCCGACTGCACCGAAGAATGGCCTTGTTTTGGAGTTTGTTTCTGAAAGTTGATGAATACAAATCAGGATTTGATATCTAAGGCCAAGGAGGAAAACGCTCCTCCAAAACTTAATCGAGTTTTTAAGGCAAATCTCACACTTCAACCTCCTTGAAAATGACAAAGCGACGGCCAATGAAGATTAGAGTCTTATGGTGGGACTTCCAGATCTTCATAGCCAGGAAAGCTTGTTCTGTGTTACAGCACCATAAAGGGCTAATAGGATTGCCAAATTTTCAATAGGGGATGTTGATAGACCCACACATGCAACTATTGTGAAAGCGTTGCACAGATAGACCAGGGCTGCAATGTCTCCTGATGGGAATACCCATGGGATGCTCCTTTCTTCAGCATGCTCATAGTATAAAATGTGTCATCCTCTATCAAGGACTTAGCAGTATCCTGCAGTGGAAGGACAAAAACAACAAAAACAAAGATATACCATCAGGCATGAAAACCACAACCAAGTAATGCCTGCCCAATTGATAGAGAGACAGCCAAAAAAGCCATGGGGAGGACTATGCAGACGAGGAGACAGGGAATGCTGCTCCTGTTTTATGGATAAATACCAGTTTCAAACTATGTAGATAACTATTGAGCTTCATCCCTCAACTATTTCCAACCATGAATCAAAATATTACGTTGACTAGAAGTTCTGCCTCCCCTTTAAGGTATAATTAACAGGGGCTGCACATTAATGCTGGAATTAAAAGAACAGATGACTAACTGCAAGAATTTCTAACACTCAGATTGCATGAATTGCAAAAACTAAATATGAATGCAAATTTAGTAGAAATTGTACCAGAATTCTTCTTTCAAAGCCATAGGTCCCGAGCATCCCTAAAATGGTAAGTTTGAAATCACCAAACTCCTGGCTACCATTTTCTGAAAGGAGTTTACACATGATAGTTGGAAGCCGAACATATCCTATCATTCCCTCAACGATTTCTTTGATGAATTGAGATAACAATTTTCTCAAAATAGAAGCACCTCCATGAGAATTCAGAGTCCATTTAATTAAAGGTGATGCATCATCATCCTGGGATTTGCTATGTATTCCATCATTATTCACCTCCGTGGATGTAAATTTGCCTGTAGGTAAGCCCGGTAATGGTTCGCAAAACCTGGACATTAAGATGTAGTAACTGAGAGAGAGAGAGAGAGAGTTCTTGATAAACAATCAGAATGGAAGAAATCGCATTTGGATGACATAAGACATGCACCCATGTCTATAGACAACAAAACTTCTACAAGAGCAGCAGTTACTGTAGCACCTCTTATGGTCTGCTTTTTTCAAGCAGTGCATGACGGGTCACAGGCAAGGAACTAATTTGCTGTTGCAAATCAGTTGGCTGTTGTTGAGGTAGAAGAAGGGTGTCACAGGTGTTACTTAACAAGTCAAAGGTGTGAAACTTCCAAAAATCTTGCACGTAATGCATAATTAAGAAGCTGCAGTTCTCGAGGAATGACCGTGTGGACCCCAAGACCAGAAAAATAACAAATTAAAAAACTGAAACCGCTTAAGTTAGTTTAGATCTTTACACAAACAAACAAGTTGCTTTCCTTATGTTTTAGAGGTGACATTCTTGCATCATACTGAACTTTTCCACACTCCATGCATCAAATTTTGGGCATGAAATGCAAATGGAAACATGATTGGCTCATGATGGAGACCATTTCTTAAAATGCTAATAGGAGGACCTGATATCAAGAGACAATAAAGATGGCAACTGTCAAGAAGTAATAAAACAAAGAAGGCAGCAGATATGTCACATTGAATGATGAAAATATTTGGATCATATTCAACTTACGAATCAAGCAATTTGAACCACAGGGTCTCTGACTCTTCAGGATTCAAACGAGGTGTATTACGCTGGCATAATCCAAAACATAGATCCAATGTTCTCCGTATATCATTCACCTGCACCTAATTCATTTAATGGGCCAAAATGTGAAAGTTAAGCAGAAACCTCAGCAGGAAAAGGTAAAACGCTCAAACCTCCTCCATTCTTAATACTGTGCTGAAATGTCCCAAGCTATAGGAATTGCCTCGTGTCTCCTCAGAAGTGGCATCTATCATAGCAGCATCGAGTTTCTCAAATTTTTCACTGAGGCTCGACAGCGTAAGCAAGAGAGCACTCCCAACATCACCAACCCTTTCCAATAAAATGCAGCCGCATCTGTAATTCCATACTCCTGACAAAGTTGTAAACGATGCTCCACCCGGTAGCTATCAAATGTCTCCAAGAATTTAAGAATTGAATGGGGGTCATATTGACATAGTAACTGCAGAAATAAGGTGCAAGATTAAAGACCTGAGTATCACAATCAAGTTACTAAAGAGCATAGGAACTTTGCAACCAACAAGAATGTTCGTACTCCAATGCAAACAAAAAGGTGCAGGATATCTCGGTGATTTAACAAGCTTAAAGGCATTTAGCACCTACACCTCCTTTGACAGTTGTACAAGCAATAAAACATCAAAGATTATGAGGCCTGAACAAGGTTGTTTACACCAAAATCTCAAAAAAGAACTCCATCTTCTTGTTTCCCCATTTTCATTTAAACCATTTCGTTGGTGTTTTCCTTGACTAGGATTCACTTTCGTATGTCCTACCAGCATTCTGTCTTGTATATAGAGGATAGCAATTGCTGCATGCATAACGATAAGCATAACATAGAGCTTAAGGAGGGCAATGATGCAACACCCCAACGGGAACTCAAAATGCTATGGCTATTCTTTGTTAACAGAGAATATATGTTTTCCTAGGTCATGTTCGAGAACCACAGCATAAAAGAATATCTACAAAAAACATCCTGCTACCAAATATAAACAACTCCTGCAGAGAAATGACGGGTATATGTATTATCACTTGGGCAACATTTACATAATCCAAGTACAATTTAAATGTGTAGCAGTCACCTCAAAATAGTGTTCAATCATGTCCTCAGTGACATGAACAGGATTGTTGCGCAAAAAACATGTGATGTTCAACGTGGGTAAGTAGATCGCAGAAAATGACACAAAAGGGGAAATAAAACAGATTGGATTCTAGGTGAGACACCAAGCACATAGATCAAGTCATTATCACATCGCAACTATTGTGAAAGGGTTCTAGCAGATAACCAGCGAAGCTCACAATCAACCTAGCCTTCAAAATGCATCGGCAATTATACTCCGGTAGTTACCTTTTGACAGCGAGAGGTCCGAGAATGAGCAACAGCAAAGGGGAACCGTGATACGTGGAACTTGTGGAAGGGATGAAAGCATCAAACAGCGACACACCAGTAGGCAAACAAGCAGCTTCCTTCCTACAGAGATCGAACGGAGCTCAACCTGCGTAGGGACACATCACCGACTGCTTCAACCAGTAGCCTTCACCAACTGCAGGCGGCACAAACGAGAAAAACCAGAAATCGTATTAGAAAATGGACCTCCAAGATTTCAAGGGAGGAGGGGGCGGGGGATCGGGGATCGGGAATCGATCGACGGAGTGAAGAGAGGCGGCATTACGGCGGCGAATGCTGGTGAGAGGGGTGGCGACCTCGGGGCGGGTGGACAGGCGGAGGTTCCTGGGGAGGTAGACGAGGGCGAGCCGGAACGCGACCGACGCGACGACCCATGTCCAGAACCCCGAGCGCGCGCGCTTCTGCTTCTTCGTGTCCCTCTTCTGCTTCGTCGTTTCTCTCTCCTCCATTTTCGCCGTCGTCGTTCGACGCGTTGGTGTCGGGCGCGTAGGCGGAGGTGGAGGAGACGGGGGCGACGGACTCCGACGCCGACGGAGGCAACCGGCGGAGGGGCGTCGGCGTCGGGGTTTGCTGGAAGAGAGGCGCGACTTCGAGGACGAAAAAGAGAGAGAGAGCGGACACTAGAGGTCGCGAGAGGGAGGCAGAGGCTGCGTCGGCGTCGGCGTCGGCGTCGGAGTCGAGGGCGACGGAGGCAACCAGCGGAGGCGGAGGTGGAGGGCCGTCGGCGTCACGTTTCGCTGGAAGAGGCACGACTTCGCGGAGGGGCGAGAGAGAGAGCAGAGTGGACGTCGCGAGAGGAAGGAGGAGGAGCGTCGTCGGCGTTGGCGTCATCATCGGCGTCGGCGTCGGGGTGGGGGCGATGGAAGCAACCAGCGGAGGCGGAGGGGAGAGAGAGGAGAACGCAGGTCTCGATCGAGAGAAAGTGAGAGAGAGAGAGAAAATCGCAGAAAATTCAACTGAGGAAAAAGAAATCTTTTGGGCGGGAGTCGTGATCTGTCTTTGCTTCTGCAGTGAGCCGAGCCGAGCGAAGCTCGCCCCCTATTTTCTCGAGAGAGGAGAGAGACAGAAGCGCAGAAGACGGGTTGAAATGGAGAAGTGGACGATGTGGACTGACACCTGTCCAGGTGTCACGCTCTGAATGATTTAGAGCACCGATTGCGTGGCACTTTGAGGGTACCCAATAATTTCTCCTCACTCCCCTGTGAGTGATGTACGGCAAAGTAGTCTCGAGGATGTCTCAGCATTTTTCATGCGGCCCGCAGTTACAATCCACACGGATTATCATCATCATTGATATGAGGAGTCATAGTTTGGAAATTAACCAATTATTGAAATTAATTGTAATGCGCGGTGGGTTGTATAAAATTTTACGCACATTGTTCATAAAATGTAATTTTAAATTCCTGTCCTTCAATTCAGGGATATTAGCTATCACTATAAGTGGAGACAATATGACTTGTATCAGATGTTTTAAAACTATGGGCAAGTTTTGGATATATCCGCATTGTGTAAACTCACTCCATCTTAGTCATTCAATATATTGGGTTCTACATCAGTTCAATATAATATAATGATTGAACTTGAGTGGGCTCATATGAACTGAGCACGTGTCAAAACTATTCTTAATTTTTCAATTTTGGGTTATTCCCAATTTTTAAAAGCAATGGATCTAGTAGCAATTGTACATTCATCGAGTTTGCAAAAATATCCTTTTCAAGAGTGGATTTTTGTTTAAGTCAAATATTTGGTCAGGGAGTTTTTCAGAAGTTGATTTATTAATTAATGTGTATATATTGTTGTTAATTGTTAAAGAAGCATTCGATCAATACATAAGGTGGTTCGCTCTTTTGACAGACTCCTAAAGTTCTTTCCTATTTCTTAATTTAAATATATTTGTTAATTGTTATAGTCACATGTCAACCTTGTATGCCCATCGTATCGGCCATAACTCAATATACTTGCGGTCACATCAACGATCTAACAATATACTACTTAATAGTAAAGATACAAAAAGTGAAATTCATGAGGATAAAGATGTCATAAGTGCATCCACAAAGATACATATATTGTATACTTAGCATTTTGGCCTCAAATAGAAAAATAAAGCTAAAAATTAAATTGCTAAAATATAGGTACTTTTTGTTTTACGGAAAGTGAATAATTTAAAAAACATTTTGTAAAAATGATTGTTTATATCTTTTGAAATAAGTAGTAAATAAAAATATTTTCATTATCATCACCAATTAATGTCTAAAGATTATAAATCATTTATTATTCCAATAAATCATTATAAAATCTATGGAATAATAAATGTGGAATTCTTTTTTCAATGAAACAAAGAGAAAGTAAAAAATTCAGCAAAACATAATAACTATATATATTACAAACGGTAATTACGTTGCCCCATTTTGAATCAATAAAGTATGGTTTAATTTTTAACTCCAAAAAAATAAATATAGCATTGATATTTTGCATGATATTTATAAAGTCAAAAATATACAAACAAGACAGAGAGATGTACGATTGATACGAAGTTCGACCCTAACTTCAAAAAAAGGAATTGGTTTAGGCAATCTCTCAAGGAGTATATCAAATTATGGTTAACATCTTTTATTCAGGCAAGAGATAGGTAGCAATAGGGGTAATTGGTTCTCGATCCGATCTCTTCCACTCATGAACCGAGAATCGGACCGAATGAACTGGTTCTCAATTTCTAGACTTGGCGACCAAAGTTTGGTCCAGTTAAGCTCCTAGGCAATCTAGTGGAGTCACTAATTTCATATACTTCAATTTACAGTGAAATTTCAGGCCTGAAGTAAACAGACCTATCCAAAACATAACTACCATTTTCTCATCTCATTTTGAACACTTTGAAATGTTATAAAATAAAATCTCACGTTGTCCAAATAGATTTCCCTCATAAATATGTATCTTGCCTCTATCACTTTTATGTAAACTACATTCTAATTAATAAACTTACTCTAGTTGAATCCATAATTTGGTCAAGTGTGGCCAAATGTGAGTTCAGCGAAAGAGGAGGGGTGAGCGTTGTGGGTGAATTCGGAAAGACTAAAGAAGGAGAGCGAGAGGAAGCGTGCATGAAAGATTTTAGATTATTAGGTTTACATTTATTAAATAAATAAATACAAATAATGTATTCAAGCAGTTCGAATTCGTTTAATACCCCCCTTAGAATTGGGAACCCAACAGTTCATCAGTTCCACTTTTAGGAACAAGGAACTAGACCGGCGCCCTTGGGAACTAAACTGAACTGGCTAGTTTAGTCCAGTCAAGGCAGTTCTGGTTCAGTCGATTCGTCTTGCTCACCCCTAAGGAGCATAGGAAATCGGGTTTACATCTTCCCTCTATTTGGTACTATGTTTTAGTTGCCGATCATAACATAAACTAAAGTGTCCTTGCATTTTTTGGACATTGCTTCAATTAATTGACTTTATTTCACATTATAATGCAATGACCATTAATGAAATGAGTGTTTTTTTTTTTCAACATAAATGATACGAGAGATAAATATTCTCAAAAATTCCATTTCATTGCACCCATCAAATTAATCTTAGGTTGAAATTTGCCTCTTTTGATTGGGAAAATTATCCTATTAGTCATAAACATATTGTATAGACATCAATTCAGTCTTAAATTTATTGTACAAATGTCAATAAGTCCAAATTTTTTTTCGATTTTATAATTTAATCATAAATCTTTGCCCGAAATTCGGATGTAGTTTTTCTAGTCAATGTTTATCGGAAAGTGTTGACATTATGGTGCAATCATTGCCAGTTATCCTAAGTGGTAAAACACTATGTCAGTGATTTTTTGCAAAACTTGAGTAGAATGACTATATTGGCATTTTGTACAAAGATTTAAGACTAAATTGGCATTTATACAATAAGTTTAGAATTGATTGAATAATTTCCTCACTTGTGATAAATAAGTGGTCCAACCCCGGTCATAACCACTAGGGGTTCGCCCCAGTGGCCACCCTTCCAACTTGGAAGGGGAAGGTAGGGGGTTCAAATCCCCACCTTCTCAGGGGGGATTGGGGTGGGGACGATTTCAGTTCCGGAGTGGGTTTCGACTCTCACGCCTTGCAAGGAGGTAAGGCAAAAGTCTGAGAGTGAGTGTTAGAATAGGATTAGAGTAGAACCGATCAAAAAAAAAAAAACTCCGGTCATTACTTAGATACCTAATTAGAAAGCAATTTGCATTCTTAACATGAAATCATCTTGAGATCGCAAAATGAATGGATACATCAACAAATCGATAGCCAATATCATTTTGTTGAGTCTTCTATGAAATTCCGTCATAAATGTGACGCCCCAACATGTTATGACTAACACAGTTAATATATGCTTTCACTTTTTATACATGCAGAAGCGTGTGTGGCCAAAGAACAACCCAAGATAAGTATAATTCAAGGAACACACGTGGAAATATAAACTAAGCAATTTCACTTTTTCTTTTTAATATACTTAGGTGAGTTAAGTCAAGGTACACTAGGGGAAACAGTAAAAGGTACTACTACTACAGACCCACCAAAAACTCCAACAGTTGCGCCATCTTGACGTAGTTCCACACGTATGTACACCATCACCTAGTCCACAGTACATCCAAAATCATGGCCTAGTTTTCCCAAAATGCCACTTCATTACCTTCTGAGCCCCACTGTTGCCGTCATCAGCACTGTCATCTCCCGAAAGAGGGAGGCCCACCGGTCACCCTCCAATGTGAGCTTTACACTGTTACGAAACCCAAGAGCACTGGACCCTTTGGGGATCCTATGTCTATGGTCAGAATTGATATACACTTAACAAAGGTAATATTAAAAAAATTGGGATTCACAAACTCGGTCATGTGCCATGAGAAGTCAACAGGGACACCATAACTAGTCGAGGGGGAAGTAGGTAGGATCAACATGGCTACTAATTTCAGAGGGAATAGTTAACAACTAGTGAGTCTAACCTCAACAAGCAGAATGTCTACTAGTCTATAGTATATAAATCTATCACTACACATGCGAGGACACTCCAAATATCAAATATGTGAAATTGTTTTAAAATCAATTAGCCTGAAAACTTTTTTCAAAATCGAAATAGCTATTCAGAAAAGCAATTTTGCTAAAATTAGTAAACCAATAACTCAAATAGAACGTGAAAACATCAATAACCATATTTGCTTTAAAAACTCAACTAGCATAATCTTTCAAGAAAACCCGGTTACCCCCTCAGGCATCTTGCACCAACATGGCATCGCGAGAACATTTGAGAGAACTGTGTTACACCCCCCTAGGCATCCAAAGGAACCCAGTTACCCCTCTAGGTATCTCGCACTCCTTTCATCATTGTGAGGACATCTAGGGACCCCTATTACCCCAGGCATCTGGAGGAACTTAGTTACTTCTATAGGCATCCTTACTATAGCCCAAGACATCGTCGTTGTGGGGACCAACGGCATTCACTACACTCATACCATAATGCGACAATTCAATAATTTAATTTAAAAATGTCATTCACTGTCTTCACTGATGCACAGGAAACAACCAACCTTCATCCACTTATAAATCATAGAAATTGTATAAAACAGTTAATCGGCAATACCAGTCTAAAAAGGAAATTTATCTAAAATCCCAAAATTGTCCCCTAAGGGCAGTTTACATGCTTTTGGAAATTGCTAACATTTCCCAAGTAAATCAACTTAAAAAATTATGAAACTTTAACATGACGTGGAAGAGACCAGAGGAACATTTCTCATGAAGACCTCAAAACCCAGGTACAACCCTCAGCAATTCGAGTAAACCAAGCCAACAACAAAGTGCGGATTTCAAAACTAGAACCGACACAAAAATGGGTGTTTCACAGGTTTATTGAGGTCTAAAAATCATACAAAAAACAACCATGTAAAGGTCACTACCAGTTTTGAAAAATTGACTTAAGAATCCGTATGTTTTTCAAACATAATTTAGCATATGAAGTCTGAAAAATGTGGAATTAAAATCTGTTATAGAACAAGGTATAAGGTCACTACCAGTTTTGAAAAATTGACTTAAGAATCCGTATGTTTTTCAAACATAATTTAGCATATGAAGTTTGAAAAATGTGGAATTAAAATATGTTATAGAACAAGGTATAAGGTGCGACTTTCATGAGAAGGCCTCAAGAGATTTGCATTACATAAATCGGTATAA
Source organism: Eucalyptus guilfoylei (assembly GCA_016097605.1). Taxonomy (NCBI): domain Eukaryota; kingdom Viridiplantae; phylum Streptophyta; class Magnoliopsida; order Myrtales; family Myrtaceae; genus Eucalyptus; species Eucalyptus guilfoylei. The sequence goes on along the minus strand of CM027870.1, from coordinate 19,842,191 downwards.
AATTTACAAAATCGTGGATCTACCATGACCTGAACCTACAAGCGGCAATGTTCCAGGATTTTCATCCACTATTTGGATCACTCAACCTCAAACACGCATAAATTTCAACAACTAGCACCTCAACAACACATTCGAGAATCCAACAAACCACAAACTCAACAATGCTAGCTATGTATGTCTTCCAAAATTGCCGATTAACAATAACATATACAAAATCGACAAATACAGGGAAAATCGGAAGAAATCGACCTCACTGAGCAACAACCAACCTACATAGCATAGGACGGAGAACAATCTACTTGTCTCAAGTCCGACGTGTGTCGTTGCAGCTTGACGGGGTCGGAAAGTCCTCAGTTTGCGCCCAGTTCTCTGACGGCCCAAGACGAGTTGAGGCGATGACGCGGGATGACTAGGGTGGCGCAAGTACTTGAATGGCTGAGGTGCGTTGGCGAGGCTATCGTTGAGGCTACGGTGTTTCTGTCGTGAAATAGAGAGAGAGGACGGTGTCACACGAAGGGAAAATGAGCAGAACGGAGATATGAAGAGAAGAAGCGGCTGCCGTTTTCCTTTTATAATTCTGGTTGTGCCTCCCTCCTTGCGGTCGCGGTGTTCACTCGGCAGCAGAAGTTTACGCCAGCTGGAGAATATGTGTCGTGCATTGGTGAAGCTAGGTGGTGACGATATTGAGATGGCGTGGCGACGGTGATGAGGTGGCAGCGAGGTGTCGCAGCGAGGAGGCTAGGTGGCAAGACACAGTGATGGTGGTGCGGATGGCGTGGTCCGATGACGAACTTGATGGCGCGGTCATGACTGCTAGGTACTCGAGGCTCACGATTTTGTTGAGCAATGACCCTGATGTCACAATAAAACAAACTAAATTGAACCAAATCAGATTGGTAAATTTAATTTTGCGAGTAAAGTGCACATTCTTAATTTTTTTTTTTTTTTTATCTCTTTTCGCTCTGCTCGTTTTTCCTCTTCCGTGCGTGATACCGTCGTTGTGCCTCCATTCGGACTCTGAAATTATTAACATGTTTGATATTCGCTAATAATACTGACTTTTGGTAAAACTCCATTTGAGCATTTGCAAGAGTTATCGGTAAAATATCCAGGCAAATTCTTTCTCGAATCTTGAGAACCTCGATTTGCTTCGATTATTTATATCCCTGTGCCATTAAATAAGTGGGATAATCGGCCCTGTAGTTTGGATTTCGGATCCGGGGTTAGACTCAACAGTTGAGCGGGATGATTTCAACTTTGGATTTTTTTGGGTTTGGATTGTATTAGTGTATGGCTATGCTTGAGGATGGATTTTAGGGAAAATGATACAAATTGTCCTTGAACTTGGCTCAATGTGCAATGTAGTTTTTAAACTTTTAATTTGACTAATGTGGTTCTTGAATTTTAGCCCCACGTGTAATATTGTCCCCAAACTTTTAATCTTCAAAATATATGAAAATTTTCAATGTTTTTCCTGAACTTGAATGAATGGAAAGACAACATTGAACATTTCTATATAATTTAGGGACTACAGTGAACATGTATCAAAAGTTCGAGCCACATTGAACAAATTAAAAGTTCATATCAAAAGTCTAAGAAACACATTAAACAAAGTTCATATAACATTATATATTGAGTCAAAGTTCATGAACTATTTATGTAATTATCCCTAGGTTTTACTTTTTCTTTCCTATGTTCGCTATTTCCAAATCAAGTCATATTTAAACTTACGCTGCGCTTGACAATCAGGATAAAATTCAAGATATGATAAAAATTATCCTATCCTGCATTTGGTGCCTACTCAAGATAGGATAAAGTCAGATATAAAGGAGATATAAACCAAATAAAATTATCTCATGAGGAGGTGGGGCAAAGATGAATATAATTTCTAACATGCATAATAGGATTTCTTTTTTCGAATAACAAACTTCTTAAATTAATAAAATTAAAAATTATATTTCAATATAAATAATATTTGAATTCTAATATAAATAATTCAAAATAACATATGATAACAATTTACTTATTTTAATTTATCTTATATTAATTTATATATTCTAATTGAATTCTATTTATAATATAATTTCAATATTTAAGTATAAATATATATTTATATTTATTACATATTTTAGGTATTTTAGTATTATAGGTATATCAATATTATTTACTATTTAATAAAATTTTATTAGAGAATGATGGAAGGGGAAGAAAGAAATAAAAAAGAAATTAATTAAAAAAGAAAGGAAAATAAATGAAAAATAAAATAAAAATAAAATAGACAAAATTGTCGCAAGAGATTTTTATCATATCCGTTGTAAAATTTTTGGTTCATTTATACTAATATGTCGTTTATACTAAATAATGCATATGATATGATATGAATATATCTGATTTTATTATTGTAATATCAAACAGTGAATGGGATATAACAAAATCTCTAGATTTCATATTTTATCTTATCTTGTCATATCCTAGTTAAAAATCCGGATGACCAAACACATAACATTTAATCAAGTTTCTCTAATACAAAATCTAATTAAATAGCTGTGGTGGTTGTTGAAGCGTGATCTGGACAGAATGTTGCCTATGTAGAAACCTACCGTGAAATGTGGATGCTAAGGCGATTGAATTGTTTTAATTTGTCTCTTAATGCTCCTCACCAATTCACTATACACAATTGGTGTCCTTGTAGTACTCAATATCAAAACTGCGTGGTAATTTGATAGCTAGATTCATCAGATTTTGATGAGGATCTATAAACTCTCATCTTCTTGGAATATCAAGAAGTAGAGAAATGACATCACTCAAACAAAACAACATTAAAGTTCATACAACTGGTACTATCCACATATGAACAAAGAAATGAGTTGACCATAAAATTTTCTGGCGATGCTATTATTGGGCGGGGGATCCTGACCTTGCTTCATTGGCACGAGGAGACATGGGGCTTGAAAATAACCAGAAATTTACCTCTCCTGATATAAAAGTCACCATCGCGTACCTACACACAAGTGAGATTATTCTCTGGCCAGTGGCCAGCATGTCTACGCGCAGTGCATGGACCTGGTTATCATCACGGGCTTGACCAACGAGAAGACGCTGATTAGTAATAACTAAACACCATCGCAAGCGCCAATCTCAATTCGAACAATTATTCAAGTGAAAGAAATAAAAGAAATCTGCATTGGGGCAATAAACAATTGAACTCCTCGCTGTGGACTGTCGGACTGAGATCGACCCCCCTTTAAAAACAATGTTTTAATCCTGTTTAGTTGTAAGTAGGGCAGACAAAATGATCGACTGTTCCATCGATTGCCGCTAAAAGCGCATTTAGAAACTACCTTTATTGATTAAATTATTCTGTTCTCATGACTGATCATGAAGGATGAGAGGTGGATGTTGTTGTCTTAATGCCTCCAGCTTCCATGACGAATTGACCTTAGTATCAAAACTCATGATGTTTTAAGTTAAATAATTAACAAAAAAAAAAAATTGCATGCATATATATATATATGAATGCAAATATTCGAACCTGTTATGAGCACTTCAAAAGATTCCACCACTGCATCATTTGCAAGACCATTCCTCACCCATCTTATAGAAGTCCCTAGGGTTTGTTTTCACAACAATCCTCCAAGGTGGATTCCCATAAAAAACTTGTTGCGCTTGAGATGCTAATACGTAAGGTTCATCACGCAACTGATTGCCTGTACCTTGGCGAATATCCGCCCAATCAAATTTAAGAAGACAAATTTCAAATGACCAAAGTAATCTGACTCAATTATTTTTGTCGAAATTCCGTAGTAAAAAATATCTCCCAATTAAATCACGACAACCGCATTATTTTTTAGTTCTTTTTCCAATATGCGGTCTACCATATGAAACCGAAAGCATTTGTACAGTATCCTGTGGATTGTTTAGTTTGGATCTATTTCAACCATTATAAAGCTTACATTTTCTAACTAACAGGCTGTTGAAACCCTTTGCGAAACATTTTGCATTGAATTCCACCGATTACAGCTTGTGGTGGTCGACTTGGACGAATCGTCTCTTTATAAGAGTGGCACGTTCACTATAAGAAATATGAAAAAGGGTGCTAGATTTTAAACAGTATAAAGTAGTAAACTCTTGTTAACATAAGATAATAGCTAAGATGAGTAGGGAAATGGACCGGCAAAACGGGGCCACCGAAGCAGAATTATATTAGCATACACCGTAAGCTTGCGTTAGTGACTTGTCATCTATGCTGCAGAAGTCTTAACTTCCTGAATGTAGCCCATCTCTGCAGAATTCCCCCCCGGACATTTCACTATCGTTCCCCGATATATTGGCGGGTGAAGCCAAATATTTTTAAGGACTTCTCCTTTTCTTTTTCATTAATTTTGCTTTTAGGTTAAAAGCTATGCTTTATATTAGTTATAGTAAGACGATAGCTATCAAGGCCCTGAAAAAGAAAATAGAGAGATAAGAAAAAGAGAGTTTTTCTTGTGAGAGTTCTCAATTTCTTTGTACCCTAATCTTGATAGAATAATATCATTGTGTTCCTACTTTCTTTAAGGTCTAGTGGTTTCGTAGAGTGCCTTTATGTGGAGATGTAGTCTAGTTTTTGTTGAACTTGATAACAAATTTTTTTAGTGTGTCCTTCCGATTATGTTCTTTCACTATTATGTTATGCCTGGCGACGTGTGCACTTGGATCATACAATTCATCATAGGGTAATTTTTCTCTTGTCAACAAATAAATTTTCTTTGTATCATTTCTAAGGAAGTTAACAACTTGGGGGGGGGGGGGGGGGGCGCTGAAAATTTGCGTTTGTGGATGGAATGCCTCCTAGAAGGGTTTACAATGACAACTCGGCCCAAGAATTCGCTGGTCCACCATGAAATGATATAACCCATTTGTTCTTCATAAAGAGTTGTGTTATTTTTCTGGAGTTGATATACAATTCCTAGCAATTGGTATTAGAACCTAGCTTGGCTAATCGAGAGCTATACAATAACCCATAGGTTACTGCATAAGCATTTGGCACTATTCAAGCACAAGGGTGCAATTCATGTAGGACCTTTCCAGAGGCCATCCATGGGCATAGGGCCCATTGGGTCCTCATTCGTGGTTGGTTTCCACATTTGCAAATTTTTTGTGTTCTACCTCAAAGTGGCCTTCTCAACATTTTCGTGATCTACCGATCCTCATTGTAATCCCACTTCGAGTATTGGCCATAGTTTGAATCCCTTTCCAAAAATTGAGGTCAACTCGAGGATGTTGCAACTCTTCCCCTTGAAAGAAATTTTGTCCTCAAAATTTGTAGGATTGATCATTCCTTCAAATAAATGAGAATATTGACGTCTCATTATGCCCTCACTTTCTCAAGTCGCTCTCTCAGCGCCATGATGTTACTAGACGACTTTGACTAAGTAAATGACTTTATTGCGCAATACTCGTTCCTTTCTATCCACGGCTCGCACTGGTTGCTCAATATATGTCACCCCATCATCCACCTTGATCACCTCATAACTAAGCATGTGCATACGCGGGCTGATTTATGAGTATGTGATTTGTTAGAAGAATTGCTTATGTGCTTATATTGATGGTTTTCGGGAAATGAGAAAACTATTTATGTTAATAGTTAAGGCAAAGCAATGGCTTTGCTATTGATCATTGATTTTTAACTTGCACATTTAGGCCAATTCAGAGGTCAATTACCTCCCTGCGTGAGGATTGGAAAGCTTACTCATTGAGTTTCATCTCATTATTGTTTATTTAAATGTTTATAGGGCCAAAGAATGTCTGAGCCTCATCACCTCGTCAGGTTCGGGCTCTTCATTGAGCAAAGCCAAGAAGTTATTGAGTATCCGATTAAGGGGACCAATGCACATAATGAGTGCTACGTTACTACTATTTGGGTAGACAAGGGACTTCTGAACTCAGTGGCTCATCGCTTCTCAACTTGGTTTTTTTGGGTTGGGGATGATCTTTATTGTCCCATTTGTAGTTTTGATGGACCTTCGGGTGCAAGACCCAGAATACGAGCTAGAACAACATGGATTTGGATGTGCCTAATGAGGCTGTGTCTGATCCTAAGCTCGACCCTAACATGATCATCGAACTAGAGCCTTGTTCATGGAGCCCATCAGGAGCTAGGCTTACCTCGAGACCCTTTTGGAGATGGTTGTAGGTGCGCTTTTGGATTATGCATGAAGTGGCGTAGTGAGTGATGCCTAAGCTGACGTGTTTTGAGCTTTTATGTAAATGGCTCGTATAGTGTGTTGGCTATATGTATGCATATATATATATATATATATATATATATGTGTGTGTGTGTGTGTGTGTGTGTATGTGTGTGTTTAAAACTATTCCTAGCTGTTGGTTAGGCGATATGTTTATTGATGACACGAATGGGTCGGTGACGCCTCTTAGTATGTTGAAATCAAATGACCAAAGTGACTTGAGGGATGCCTTGCACCCCGGAGAGGGTTGACAAGTGAAACTTGTGGTTGCCCCCTTTATGGCCATTTCCAACTTCGCCCCAATTGTGTTTAGTTCGAAGAGAGGGCACAAGGGTCGTTGCAATAAGATTTTGGACTATTCATGCACATGGGTGCGGTAAATGGTAGATTTTGCAAGAGCTAAAGTAGGCTTGGCCGCCCCTCTCTTGGGCTAACGTGGATCTTCATCCACAGCACATTTCCACTTTTCCAAACTTCCGGAATCCACCGATGAAAATCGAGTACTCATTCCCAAAATAGTTTTTTGGCATTTTCGTGGTCTGTTGATTCTCATTGCTTTCTTGCTTCGAAGACTTGCTGCCTTTATAATCCCGTTTTGAAAATTTGGGATTGGATCAAGGGTGTCACATGGGCAAGTGGGTCCAACGGGCACCATGCCAATGTCAAACGGCCTAAAGACCTCATACCCATGGGACTCAAGGGGCAATGGGCCCTCCAAAATCTAGCATTTAATGCACTCGTGCTTGCAGAGTGCCAAATCTTCATGCAAAAACCCAATTACCCTTTATTTAAGCTAGGGACAAAAGGGCAACTTAATTTCCCACGTATGCATATCCAAGCCATTAATGGCTTTCGGTTGCTCCTTCATGTGTCAATCCATTGCATGGTTGAGAGGATTTCATGGGATTGGAGAGTACAAGCTTTAATTAGCAAGATCTCTCTCTCTCTCTCTCTTTCCTTTCCTCCCCTGGAATTCACGGCACTTTCTTTGTGACATCCTCAATCTGACCCCAATTTTCAAAAGGGAATTATATTGGTAGCCAATCATCGGACGAGGTTACCATGGGGATTAGTAGACCACAAAAATGTTGAAAATGCCACTTTGGGATAAAAACTCAATTTTTCATTGACGTGATGTAAAAATTCAAAAAAGTGAAACAAGCCACGGACGAAGACCAAATGAGCTTAAACCCACAAGGGATGGCCAAAATGGGCCCAAACCCATGAAGGACAGCCCAAATGGGTGCAAACCAATGAAGGGCAAACCCAAATAGGCCCAAACCCATGTTGGGTGCCCCAAGGGCCGCACGCCCAGGGAAGGCCAGCCCAAAGGAGATAGGCCACCCAAGCTTTTTTTTTGTCATTTCAAATCCCCTATTAAATGATCCATGTGCGTGAATAGTGCATGAACTGTACCCAAACCTAGTGACGTTACCATTCTGCCCTTCTAACCTAATAAAACAAAAGCCTCTTGCATGAAGAAAGCGTGGGGCTTTCAAAGGGCTAGAGGAGAGAGAAAGTGACATCATCCTAGCCTAGTCTACCCTATTTCTAGCTTAGGCATGATGGTGGCAATAATTGGGACTTGGGGAAGAAGTAAAGTAAGAAGCAATCTAGGCCATCCATCCTTGTCTTGGGCAGCGAGGACTTATCTTAGCCATCCATTGGCCTAAACTTGAGCTGTCCTCTCCCCCTCTCTTTCTCCCAACTTATTCCCCCCCCCCCCCCCCCTTCTCTCTCTCTCTCTCCCCCTTGAATGAATTTCCCTCATTCTCTGCCATTTTCCCTTGTTGGCTGAACCCTCATCTACCCCATCCCTCTCCTCACGAACCTATGTCTCTCCTTTCCTCCTTATTGGAGATGCCATAAACCTTCGGAAGCCATATGCCCCTTTGCTGTCACCATTCGCCATCCTTGTAGCCATTTAGCTCATTACCGACATCAATCACTACTGTCCCTTGGCTATTTTGGCCTTCCCATGGGCTGTTGATATGTGATCAGCCATTGCCGATGCTCGTCCTACCCCAGCCGCCTCTCCACTGTCGCTTACCGAACTTGAAATCAGGAGTGAGTGGCTTTCTAGCCCTCAAATAGGATTGTTATTGTAGTTAGAAGTTAGTTTAGGACTAAAATAAGGTTAAATGGCATTTTGACAATGCGATAAGCTAAGAAGCACCGACACTCTTCGGAAGCCTTTGTGTCGTATCCGACACTCCGACACGCTCTGACACGTTTCGACACGCGGTCAACGAGTGTCGGGAAATCTGACACGTGGTCAACTCTTTTCAACACGCTTCGACATGCGAGTCCGAAATTCCGACACGCGATTCCGACACGCACATGGTCAATTTTAAAAATTTTCAATACTTGAGGGGTCAAAATATAAATATATTTAAAAATAATGAAAATAACAAAAATAAAGGGGAAAGAAGAAAATTTTCACTCTCAAGTTTCTCACTTATAAGTTTTGACATTCTCGTGAGTGACGATAGAACGCCTCTTTTCTCGCCAGCGTCGCTCCGTCGCTCCCGCAGACTTAAAGATGTGATTTTTATTTTATTTTTGCTTTTTTCCGCCTCTCGCAGGCGTCGCCTGTGAGTTATCTCTTTTGGTGTATGTCATTAAGTTGTGAGTTATCTCCTACATTTTCCATGACGAATTTAGTTATTTCCTTTTCTTTTGGTCGAACTTCGAGAATTCTTGTCCTAGATTTTCATTTTTACTCAAACCTTGTTTTGTAGAGGAGCTCCAAGCCAATCTATATCATAAACTCCAAATTCTGTTTGGAATTGTAAGAAATCTCACTAATTTCCGACAAGTGTAAGAAAACATGATATGTTCCTTCAAATTTACTCTTTTGTGTTTGCAATTTTTGAATTTCTTATTCAATCTCTATCAAATTAAAATAATGAATGATATTAACAAATGTCGAATTAATATTTTTAGTATAAATTAATTCTATGCTCTTTTTATTATTTATTTTTGCATTTATATAATATATAATGTGTCGGAATTCTCTATTTTTTGAGAAATAACGTGTCGGTGTGTCGTGTCGTGTCATGTGTCGCGTGTCCGTGTCGGTGCTACATAGGCGATAAGTGGGTTTTATATGATAAGTTATCATAGGATTCCGATACGTTGTCGCCATAAGTTATCAAGATTGGCGGATAGGTTATCATGTTTTCTTAATAAGTTGTCAAGATTCACCGATAGGTTATTAGGATAGGTTATTGAACTTTTCCGTTAAGTTATCATGTTTAAGTTATCATGTTTATTTGATAAGTTATAATTATGTGATAAGTAGTTATGTGGTAAGTTATTAGGATATGATAAGTTGTTATGATAGGCTAAAATGAAGTGATGAATTATTACATGATGATTTGTAATGTGTGATTTATTACGGTGATACGAGATATGTTTTATTAATGGGAGACGGATTATTGGATAGGTTTTGATTGCATGTGATAGGTTATTCTAGTAACTTATGTTCAATTGCAATGACTTATCTTATTTTGATGAGTGAACTATATGTCATAAGCTTGTAAATGGTTTGGTGCATTCGTACGATATAGTACGAGACACAAGTATGACATGATGACTTATAGCAAAGGTTGTTGCAGAATGCATGAGCACCACACATTGATTAGTGAGAAAGATATGAAATGAGTTATGCGATGGTATGCTTGCGTGATCACCTAAAGGCTTTAATGCGTTTTACGTGGAATAGCGAACCTGTCCTGATGCATTTTGTGCGGGACGATGCTTGATTAAGTCCGAATGCCCCCAAGTCAACAGAGTGCTGTTCACAGATGAATTTTGGAACGAAACTCCTTACAAGAATGCTGTCCGATGCATTTTACGCAGGACGTCGCCTTGCTCGATGAGGCAAGATGATGCCTAGTTATGCCGAATGACCGTCAACATTTCGGTTGATCGTGGCCTCGTGCAATCGTAATAATTTGAACATATATGTATGAAAAGTGCATGAGATGAATATGCAATTATGTTTGGATTATTGCATGCCATTAGTATGACTATACTATGCTACACGTTCTTGTATTCGACCCAAGGTATGGAAAGTGTCTAAGAATTGTTTGTGTGCTTATGTTATGATGGCTTGAGAAAGTGAGGTGCCCGTTCCTGTATATAGATAAGGCATAGCATGAGTTGCTTTGCAATTGATCTACTATCGATAGATAACTTGCATGTTTAGGCCGTTCTCAAGGTGAAAGACTCCCCTACGCAAGTTATAGAAAGTTCACTCATTGAGTTTATCTTAGTATTATTTGTTGAATGTTTATTGGCCCTAAGAATGTCTAAGCCTTTCCGCCATATCCAATTCGGACTCCCATTAGAGAATAACCAAGAGGTGACCGGTTATCCAAAAGGGAAGACCGATGCACGTTACACACGCTATGTCACAGCTATCTGCGTTGACAAGGGACTCCCTAATCTAGTGGCTCATCATTCCGTGGCTTGGTACTAGGGTAGAGGATGAGAACCACAGACCCATTCATGGTTTCAATGGTCCATCGGTGCCAAAGGATTAGGGAGAGGTGTCATCTGGGATGCCATGGACGTGAACGTTCCCGATGGGGAGGTGTCCGACCTTGAACTTGATCTCAAACCAAGTTATCACTTCAATAAAGTCATAAGATTACACTTGTAGAGATCCAGCAAAGGCATTCCCAAGGAAGAAACATGGGCTAATACTCACTCCAACCTGACGACCCAGAGCACGACCAATAAGATAGTATGTTCCCCCTCCCTAGAAGCAAGAGAGACTGCACTGAGAAAGCTTTTTACACTTACACAAGTAAAAACGTAAAATAGCTAGTGATGAAGTTATTGGGAAGTGTTATTGTACAGAGAACAGATCAAACGAAAATCACAGAAACTGCTGCAAATGAGCAATCTTGTTGACCCACCTATAAGCAGCAAATGTCTACATGTGGACAGTGGACTGCAAATGCATGATCACAATCAGCATCAGTTCCCTCATCGGAATTCTCCCAGCAGCAAGAGAAATCCTCATGTGTATATGAAACCGCTAAAGAGCCAAAAATCTTAAATCCAAAAGGCCAAATATTTGGTCTTCTGCTAAATCTCTACAAGCAAATTGATGTAACAGAACAAGAAGGACAATGGTAGGCAGAAAATGCAAATAAGAAAGCAAAGAACAATTAGTGAATAAGATTGTATCTTCATTGCACCATTTGAAGCAATAGCACTTGGTGATATTGAAGACGAGCATACACAAGCCACAGAAGAATACGACCAAGGACTCAGCTATGCCCCCATACTGACAATCCTGCAACAAATATCAAAACGATTGTTGGTAAAAAATTACTGACATGGTAAAACAAATGCAAACCGTCCAAGATATATGAGGGAGAAAGAAAAAATTTGGAAAAAGTGCCTCCACAATAGATTCAAATTACAAAAATAGGCAACATTTTCGAGAGGAATGAACAAAATTATGGTCAAGATTTACCATAAAGGTCACAACTCCATAACTCAAATAGGGAAAGATCTAAAACTCATGTTCTACAGCAAAAGCATCCTCACTTGTCAACATATACAAGAAAAAGAGTTGGAAAATTCGAAAAGTAGTAGATTCTATATAACTTCTAACAATATGAAGGGTCTCCAAGTTGTTCAATTCAATACAGTCTACAAAATATCTCTAGTCGGACTACAAAAAAACTGAGAAAGACTTGAATAATTAAAAAATGAGAGAGAGATAGAGATCAAATCTGAGTAAGATGAAATGATGTTTGAAATATCAAATAATATGAGAAAAATTCCAGAAAAATACCATCCACTTTTTTAATAATCTACAATTTTTAAAGTTGATAAAATGAGACCTATGACAATGACAGCCAGTCTCACATCATGAAACTCAAAAGTCAGACGCAGCATCATTATTGAGTTCGGCAAATGATCAGTAGCAAACTTTGGATTCATTGTAGTAATATGCCTGAGAATGTCCAAAGAATCCAAACACAACTAATGTAGGTGAAATCTAATTACTGCCCAATCACGCCTATTAACCACAAACAATTTCGCCTTGAACGAGGACGGCAAAACTCTTTAAAAGAGAAGCTAGTTGAAGTAGCTATTAGAGCCTCTTCGCAAATTTCCCCTGTTATTAATGCATGATAAATCCATCCGCAAGAGCACATTGACAAAGGCACTGAGCACACATTGGTTGAAACAAACAAAATTCACAGAAATCCAAATTGAAAGTCACAAAAGAATTACCAAGAAAAACATATATAATTAATAATTCCAAGAATATTCTGCACGCACAGGACAAATACACCCATCATTGTACGCAGTTTGAGGTCTGAAGTCTGCATGATAAATGCACAGAGAAAGAAAAAGAGAAGGCATCAGAATCAGCAAAGTAGTTCTGCAATTAAGGTCAAATAACAAAAGTGATAGTTTTAGTCCAAATCAGATATAAGAAATGAGCAGTTACCATTAAGAATAGATGCCAGTACTTAATCCACCATGATAATTCACTTGAATTATCTATGACAAATTCTAGACATAAAGGCTAGCATTGAACTTGGAAAAAGACCATTGACATTACACAATACACGATCAATGAATTCCAAAACATATTTTACGTGTTGTATAATCTGTATCCATAAAGGAAAGAGAAAAGAAATATACTCCAAGCATGCAAACACAAAAACGTTCTTCATGACAATTGATCATGTGCTCAATTTAAAATTCGAAAGTACAATAATGTTAGTTGCTTGAAACTACTTAATATTTGATTCTTGATTCCTACGTCACAAGGACCACAGGATTGTGTAATGGAACGATGTAATTGAGAGTATTGACCTTTTCGTGACCAAGAGTGATGGAAAAATCTTAACCATCTCTAGAACTAGTAGGTGCTTGAATTCGCTACCATGTCACACTGATGTCGCAAATCAAATTTAAAAACCATCTACAGATCAATACGACTCAATATTATAAAGGATTCAACTTGATTAACTTATAAACAAAAGAATGAACAAAAGCAGTAAACTGATTGGAATTGCCCCAATTGCAAACTTTCTACCAAAGAGGCTGGACTAAGACGACAACATTAGAAAATAAAAGACAGAAAACACAATTGCTGGTGTTGCATCTATTGTTACGATCCCAACTCCATCTCCAGGGTCTCGAGCAGCAAGGGTTATTTTTGTGACATCTCAGGCGCATTACCGTCCCGTTTCTTTTTATCTTTTCATTAAGCACATGTGGAAACGTACATACAACATATAGACAACAAGAAGCAGCCATGAAACCAATTATTTGCATGCAAACAATTATATTAGTTATATTTACAAGTCATTCTATCACGGGTTATTATAATTACAACCACTATTGTTTTATGCTCAAAAAGGTCGGGATAAACCTTAGCTCCTCTAGCGAGACTATAACTTATCCATGCCTACAATTCTGAAAAAACAACCGGATGAATTATGGACTCAATAAGTAAAACCCTTAATTCTCTACTAGGATGACATCTCATTATCAAAATCCAGCAAGTACCACACTCGTAATACAATGTCGATAACAGATCAATAACAAACTTATTACTATCCTCCACTACATGCAAATGTTCGTCACAACATGCTTCAATGCATGCTTACCTTTGGCTTATCAACAAACATATCGACCTATTTATATTTATGTATAATCAGCACTCATGCAAATTCATTTACTGTTGTCTTGGCTCGACTAGGCTCTCCCGGCTTGACTTGGGCTTCTAGCTTCTTGTTGGACTTTCTGACTGAACGAGGGGCATCGCAGCTCAACCGAGGTATTTTGGCGCTAGCTCATCAAGGCATCCGGGTTCAACCCAGGCATCTTGGCTCAACCAAGGCATCCCGGGGCTAGCTCACCATTGGTATCTAGCCTCAAACTCGTTCAATGAACGAGGCATCGCTACCAACGCTATGTGGTGACGGACACTTTTTCCTCTTTAAGTGCATCATAAAAGTACATTACACAAGCCAGTTCTTACTTTTCTTCTTAGTCCATTCATACATGGCCCGAAGGCATGCTCATTCAAGTGAGTGTGCCATGACTCTTACCATCATACTATATAATATGCTAGGCACGACTCTTGATTTGTGGCTTAAGCCGCACACCTAGGTCGATGTCTGTACCAAGCAAGACTTGGAACCGACACACTTCAATACTGATCTAAGACCTTGCGGCTTAGGCCATCATGACTTTGACGTCGATTCTAAGCCGAGCGAACCTCGACCTCATCTCGGGATGTGAACACATTCAAGCATACAAACATGGCAAACCATATAAAAAAACATTACAAAATACACACAGTTTACACGAGCGAGCACACCACTAAATTCGACGACATAGGTTATCGCCTAGTCAAGAGTTAGAGAATATATTTACCTTCAATAAATCTGGATAAACTATAGGTGATTTTATCGTATTGTGAGGGGTGGGGGAGCAAGGAAACAAGAGGGAGAGGGGACAATGGTGAGAGGGCGTGAGAGAAAAAATGAGAGCAAGTGAGGGAGAAGAGATGGGGTCATGTGTGGTGTCAAATTGAGAAGGGGGAAATGTCTATTTATAAGCAAACCCCTTATCATTACCCTTCCAAATTGACCAATAGGATTTCTTTGGGTGGTAAGCCTAGATTGATAAGGTGGTAAGGCTAAAAAGATGAATGGCAAATCTAGTTCCTAGAGGAGGACACTTGCTCCTTCTCTTATTGAGCCATTTGGGGTTGAGTCATCTTTGTAATGATGAATAGTAATAATGACTATTAATTATGGGACACCTAACCCTTACGACTCAACTTAGCATTAATGCACTAAGGTCCAAAAGTATTTAATGCATTCTTATCTTCAAGCCAAGAAGTCTTTACATTGGCTTACTCCCCAAGTTGGGCATGTAGCCCCCTTTCTTTCCAAGTTGGGCGTGTGACCCTTTTATCTTGAGGTGAAAAACAGTTTCAAGCAATTCGCACCATTACCTTATCAAACGGGCCCAGAAAATTATAAAATTTAAATATGTTATAGAAAAGATCTTAAACAACAATTTTCATTAAGGAAGCCTAGCCAAATTCATTGTGGAAAGAGCAAAAATCACTAAGCACAACCAAAAAATTTGTCCGTCGAGCAAGTTAATGGTCAAAGATAAAGATCTATTTTGAAATCCAAACTTTCACAAAACTCTTTAAAAATTTTATATGTTCTGGATATAAATGCCCTTTAAAAATTTTATGAAGGAAATATGCCCAAATTCGAAATGCAAAATTTTATAAAAACTCAAGAAGACAATGAGGTCACCATTTTTATTGCATGGACAGGGTTTAAATGGTAAGTAATTAGACTTTTGTACCAACCATTTTGCCTTAGAAAAATATGAAATTAAAATATGTTATAGACCAAAATTTTTTGAACAGCTTTCATGAAGAAAGTTTATCCAAATTCAAACCACAAAGATCTCTATAAAATTGGAAAGCAGAAAAGGTCCAATGGTTTCGAAAAACTAGAAAGTCAAAATCTATGAAACTCAAGGTGGCAGGTCTATGGAGGAGAAGTGGCGCTCTACTAGGCTTGCAAGATCACTTGCCATCATTCTTTTAGGCCATGAGTCACCCCCATTTTATCAATTACTTGAAACACCTAAGCCTCCATACTCATTACTCTTATTCAATGAATTTGACTCTTGTTCTTCAAGAAGATTGCCTATCTAGCTTAGCCTTCTATAGCTTAGCCTTCTAGTTATGACCAAAAGAAGAGTTGAAATCGAGGATGTTACAACTCCTCTCCCCTAGAATAAATATGTACTTAGTCATCCAAAAAGATGCAGGTATTGGCGCTTCATAACTTCTTCACTTTCCCAAGTTGCCTCTTCCATGCCATAGTGTCACCATAGGCCCTTAACTACAAGAATGACTTTATTGTGCAAGACCCGCTCTTCTTGATCCACGATCCGCATCGGCTCCTCAACATACGACACTTGCTTGTTTACTTCGATCTCTTCAAAGTTCAGCACATGAGCCGAATCGGGCTCATATCATCGATACATGGAACACATCATGTATATGAGCAAATATAGACGGTAAAGTCAGCCGATAGGTTAAATTCTCTATTCTTTCAAGAATTTCAAAAGATCCTACGTAATCTCCTGCACACTGTGATTATTATTCTTCTTACTATGATGACAAAATGGTAAATAGCCAACACGACTATATTTATTGTTTCCTCTTGTAATCTCCTGATCCTAGGTACTCATGTGAGTCACCTATAGAACAACCATAGGAGTCCTAAGTGAACTTTTCTACCCCACAATATGAAGCAAGTAGGCATGAATTACTATCAGAAAAATCAATCAAGCAATCACATGCACGAGGTGTTTTTTTCTAGCTAACTATCCCATAACTCTCTGCGCACTTTGTCACTTTAGGTAAAAACCCTGCTCTAATACCAAAACTATCACAACCCCAACTCTATCTCCAGGGTCTCGAGTAGCAATGGTTGTTTTCGCGACGTCCCAAGCGTGTGCCGTCCCATTTCTTTTTATCTTTTCATTAAGCACATGCGGAATATACATATAACATCTAGACAACAAGCAGCAATCAGGAAAATAATCATTTGCACGCAAACAATTACATTAGTTACATTTATAAACCGTTCTATCACGAGCTATTATAATTACAACCACTACATGTTCTATGCTAAAAAAGGTGGAGGTAAACCTTAACTCCTCTAGCGAGATTATAACTCTTCCATGCCTAAAATTCTTAAAAAAACAATCGGGTAAGTCATGGACTCAGTAAGTAAAACCCATAATTCTTTACAAGGAGGATCTCATCATCAAAATCTAACAAGTACAACATTCGCAATACAATGTCGATAACAGATCAATAACAAACTTATTACCATCCTCGACTATATGTAGATGTCTGTCACAACATGCTTCAATGCATACTTACCTTTGGCTTATCAAGAAACGTATCAACTTATCATACTTATGCATAACCAGCACTCATGCAAATTCATTTACCGTCGTCCTGGCTTGATCAGGCCCTTCCGACTTGACCAGGGTTTCCAACTTCTTGCAGGGCTTCCGGTTCAATCAAGGCATCCCGGCTCAACCGAGACATCTTAGCGCTAGCTCACCAAAGCATCCGAGCTCAACCTAGGGATCTCGAGACTAGCTTACCCTTAGCATCTAGCCTCAAACCTAGACATCCAAGCTTAACCAGAGTATTCATTCAATGAACGAAGCATCGCCACTAAAGCTATGTGGCGATGGGTACTTTTTCTCTTTACATGCATCATAAAAGTACATCACATCAGCAGTTCGTACTTTTCTTCTTAGTCTACTCATACATGGCCCGAAGGCATGCTCATTCAAGTGACTATGCCATGACTCTCTAACATCATATTATGATGATAGGCACAAGTTTTTTTTCGTGGTTTGAGCCACACGCCTAGGCCGATGTCTACACCAAATAAGACTTGGAACTAGCATGCTTCATGCCGATCTAAGACCTTGCGGCTTAGGCCATCGCGACTTGACGTCGATTCTAAGCCGAGCAAAGCTCAATCTCATCTTGAGGTGTGAACACATTCAAGCATATAAATATGAGCAAACCATATAAAAGAATATTATAAAATACACACGATTTACACGAGTGAGCATATCACTAAATTTGATAACGTAAGCTATCACCCTAATTAAGACTTAAAGATTCTACTAATCTTCGTTAAAGCTCGATAAACTATAGGTGATTTTATCAATAGAGGGTCGTCTTGTGAGGCGATGGGGGAGCAAGGCCACGAGAGGGGGAGGGGGCGACAGCGAGAGGGTGAGAGAAAAAAAAAAAGAGCCAGTGAGGGAGAAGAGGTAGGATGGTGTGCGTGGTGTCAAATTGAGGGGGGAAAATGCCTCTATTTATAGGTAAACCCCTCATCATTACCCTTCCAAATTGACCAATAAGATTTCTTTGGATGGCAAGGCTAAAGAGATGAATGGCAAGTCTAGTTCCTAGAGGAGGACATTTGCTTCTTCTCTTATTGAGTCATTTAGGATTGAGCCATCTTTATAATGATGAATAGTAATGATGATTACATTAATTAGGGGACACCTAAGCCTTATGACTCAATAAAGCATTAATGCACTAAGCTCCAAGAGCATTCAATGCATTCTTATCTTCAAACTAAGAAGTCTCTAAATTGACTTGCTCCTCAAGGTGGGCGTGCAACCACTTCCCTTCCAAGTTGGGCATGTAACCCTCTTATCTTGGGGTGAAAAATAATTTCAAGCAATTCCCGTAATCGATACCGTTACCTTATTAAACGGGCTCGAAAAATTTTAAAATTTTAATATGTTGTAGAGAAGATTTTAAACATTTTTTATGAATGAAGCCTAACCAAATTTGTTTTGTGAAAAGAGCAGCAAATCACTGAACATAACTCAAAAATTCGTCCGTTGAGCAGGTTCAATGGTCGGACAGAAAGATCCATTTCGAAATTTAAACTTTCACAAAACTCTTCGAGATTTTTATATATTTTAGACATAGATGCATTTTAAAAATTTAATGAAGGAAGTATGCCCAAATTCAAAAGGCAAAATTTTTAAAAAAATCAAGAAGACAACGAGGTCACCATTTTTACTACATGGACAGTGTTAACATGGTAAGTGGGCTTTTTTACCAATCATTTCGCCTCAGAAAAAATATGAAATTAAAGTATGTTATAGGTCAAAATGTTTTGAAAAAATTTCATGAATGAAGTTTTTCCAAATTCAAACCACAAAGATCTCTATTAAATTAGAAAGCAGGAAGGGTCTAATAGTTTCGAAAAACTGAAAAGTCAAAACTTATGAAACTCAAGTGGCAAATCTATGGAGGAGAGGTGGCGCCCTACTAGGCTTGCAAGATCACTTGCCATCATTTTTTTAGGCCATGAGTTACCCCCTTTCATTAATTATTTGAGACATCTAAGCCTCTATACTCATTACTCTCATTCAATGCATTTGACTCTCATTCTTCAAGAAAATTGGCCTATCTAACTTAACATTCTAGTTAGGACCAACAGAAGGGTCGAAATCAAGGATGCTACATCTATAGATCAATACGATTCGATATTATAAAGGATTTGGCTTGATTAACTTATAAACAAAAGAATGGACAAAAGCAATAAACTGATTGGAACTGCCCCAATTGCAAACTTTCTAGCAAAGAGCGTTCATAAGAACACATAAACCAAACAAACAGACCAATAATATTCACAAGGGAATCAAAAACAAACGATTCCAACATGGATTCATTCGAGGAGCCATTAACATATGCATGCCTTGAAGATGACCCTTCTTCCTTTGCATCTGGACCCATATTTGCTTGTTGGCCAACTTTGACATTCCTATGATGACAGTGAATCATGAACATGAATTAAGACACCCATGACTGCAGATGTAATTGCTAGGATTCATCAAATCCTGCCACATTAAGGGAAAATATACCGTATCTACTATTATAGAGAAACATATTGCCATTTGACATCTCTCCCAATGCAAAACAACAAACGTGGCATTGCTTTGACACTGAATACCAAATGCAAGATGAGATGCCTAACTTGATGATCTACATATAGATTCTTCCCAGCAAATTTAGCACCATATTTTTCCCAAATCTTAAAACTGAAGTTTGAAAGTTTGCATCAAGATGCAAAGTTTTCTCGGAAGTTATGCTAGCATCCATCAACTCAGATACAACAGTGCAAAAGGTCATTCACCAGCCCATCTGCTGGGCCACATTTTAGTTTCATTCACTCAGACCATCATAACAACAAGACCTTCCTGGACGTGGATTCTGAGAATGGAAAAACCATAGACTATCAGGCCGTAAACCACAACGCTACTAAAAAGTTCAAACACCTCCACATTGCCCAAGAGCAATTGTAGTATATCCACTCCTTTCTCTCTCCCAGCAGAAAAATGCACTAAAAATCTACTCCAAAATCATAATCTTATAAAGATAGCATCAGCTTCTGTACTAATGCTACCCTCTAGATATAGAATAAATGCACAACAACTCTGTCCTCTCAAAGCAACTGAGCCATACTAAGTGAAGCTTCACAAACAAAATTAGTTTATCAAGTACATGGATATGTTCTTTCGATGCACACCAAGTGAAAAAGTAATAAATGTGCGTGATTCTCTTTCAAGTAACCTCTGTATGCCTACTCTGAAGTGATTCTGGATTTAATCCACATGTCCAAGAATATACATCAGACAAATGGTCGGCTTTGACCATGCAACAACTTTTGTGCACAATATACTTCCCTTCTAATATTGCATACTGGCAAGGCCTATTTCCCCACAAAAGACTAAATTCACCCCTCTTTAGAATAAACATGGTGCAGGAATGAAACTCAGACAACAAGAACATAGGAAACTGTGCCCAGCATTGAACCCCAAATTCGCAAATGTAAGTTTCTAACACACCAATTTGCAAATGAAGATTCTAACAAACAAAGACCACAAAGACCAAGCAGTCTCCAATTCCTACTAGATCATCTACTTTTATCTAGCTACAATGGCTCACACAACCAAAAATACTCAGGAAGCCATTGTTCCAACTATTTTCACCACTCAGTCTCCATTCTGTACTAATGCTATCCTCTAGATATAGAATAAACGCACAACAACTCTGTCCTCTCAAAGCAACTGAGCCATACTAAGTGAAGCTTCACAAACAAAATTAGTTTATCAAGTACATGGATATGTTCTTTCGATGCACACCAAGTGAAAAAGTAATAAATGTGCGTGATTCTCTTTCAAGTAACCTCTGTATGCCTACTCTGAAGTGATTCTGGATTTGATCCACATGTCCAAGTATATACATCAGAGAAATGGTCGGCTTTGACCATACAACAACTTTTGTGCACAATATACTTCCCTTCTAATATTGCATACTGGCAAGGCCTATTCCCCCACAAAAGACTAAATTCACCCTTCTTTAGAATAAATATGGTGCAGGAGTGAAACTCAGACAACAAGAACATGAGAAACTGTGCCCAGCATTGAACCCCAAATTCGCAAATGTAAGTTTCTAACACACCAATTTGCAAATGAAGATTCTAACAAACAAAGACCACAAAGACCAAGCAGTCTCCAATTCCTACTGGATCATCTACTTTTATCTAGCTACAATGGCTCACACAACCAAAAATACTCGGGAAGCCATCGTTCCAACTATTTTCACCACTCAGCCAAAAGGAATCCGATCCCAGTCACACAACCCCCCAACAGCCGAACCAGAGCCCTACGGTTTCGCGAGGATGCAGCCAAAAGGAATCCGATCCCAATCACGGCGGTCAAAAAGCACTCGATCACCCCACGGTCATGCCAAACCCTAAAACCCTAACATCAGCAACCAGAAAACCAACACGACGACAAGAAATAGAAAACCACCAACATACATGAACGCAGAAACACACCAACGCCCCCTCACGGGGGCACGTTCGATTCACCGCACAAGCCTCCCGGAGAAGGAGGAAGGGAAGAATCATCGAGAAAAAGCTTGGAATCGGACGAGGAACGAGCCGGAATCGGAGCTCACCTGGAGGTTTTAAGCGAATTCGCGACGGGGAAGAGACCCAGAACAGAGAACCTGAGAGGCACGTTGCGATGGGGAAGAGAAGAGGAAGATCCATGATGCATGGACGACATCTCGAGTACCGCCCCTTCGCGAGCCACTACGGGCGGTGGCTCGACTGGGGGAACTCGTCCTCGACGCTGCACTGGACGTCGCCATTATCCATCTCGCCCGGATCAAAACCCCGCCGGATCTCGAGAACTCCCCTCCCGGAGCTTTGATTCCAAGGGACGAAGATCCGAAATCGAGTGCGCTGGAGATCATCTAATCGAATCGACGCCAGCGGAGGAGGATTCACAAGAGAGCGCACCCGCGCAACGTGAAATCGATGGAAATGACGAGCAAGGGATACACCAGCGCAGGATGATATGACCCTTGGAAACCTTGAACCTCGTCCTTTGAAACGTTTGTAGTCCTAAAACCTCGATATATATCCATGTGTAGAATAGTTAGTAGCATCATAAAATGGAAAAGGTATTATAATTTTCTTAAATTATCTTCCCATTGTTGATCTCTAGGACAATTATCTGAGTTTTTACTCATCGATATAGAATCGTCTACATTTATTTTGCTTGTATTGTACATTAAAATTCAATAGAAGTTTATCTTGATTTTAATAATTAATAGGAAAATATTTAAGAAATTCACATGGTTATTGATTGTATGTTACATCTACTCAAAGGTAGTAAGTAGTGAAATTACCTCGAAGAATGAAAATGTAATTAAATCTATAATTTCACATAAAATTGACTTTGTTTTGCATAATGTATGATGGGGTGCATGAACTAGAAAAATCTATTCATTTGACTTGACTTTTTGCAATATATTACACCGAAAAAGTGCAGTTACTTTTTTCACATCCAATACAACATGCATAATGATATTATATTAGAGTTAATGTCACTTAAAATTTAATAATTACTCAAAACAATCATTAAACGATCAAGTCAAATTAAAATAATGTCATTTATATTTTATTACCAAATATACTTTTTTCAAAGTTCGTTTTGTTGAATAGGGGCAAAAAAAAAGAAAAAGAGAAATAAGGATAGTGAGAGGAAAGCGCCATGAGGCGAAAAAGCAAATGTTGCATAAAAGCAAAGACAATTATCGGAGAAAAGAGAGAAGAGCCACTGTATAAAAAGGCAAATATCACGTAAAGCCTTATCATGGCCGACTAAAAGTGTATGCTGAACAAAATCCACTCTCACGCAATGAAAATTGGACACTTCACATCATTGTCATACTATTCCGATATCTATTGTCTTATCATGTTGCATGCGATTTTCATATTATTCTATCATCATATTTGCCACTTCTCATCTTTTGTAATTTTTGAAAAAGTTTCATATGCAAAAGTGGCATTGATTTTTGAAAGATTGATTTATGATTTCTTCTAGAAAAAAGAAGTGACTTATATTTTGAGAAATTTGTACACAAAATGTGATTTGCATTAGTCCCAAAATGTGAGAATGAGAGAATTTGATTAAAAATGCAATTTCAATTTTCGTGCCACAATATATAATCGCAACTTGAAAGTTTTTTTTTTTTCAAAATGCGATTTTGAGCCCATAACTAGAGATTTAAACAAAACTATGTGTTCAACAAAGCCAAATCAAAGTATTTAGAACTTGTATTCAATATTCATTGATCAAGAATGATTGACAATTTTTTCAATTATAAGCCTACACCACCGAGGGCATTCGATTGATTTCCGCAAATTTCAAGATCAAAATTAAATTAAAAAAAACGAATAAAAATAAAAATGATACTTACAATGAGGGGTGACTTTTCTCTCTATTTTTTTTTTTTAAATTACATGCACATGAGATGTGGTTCGATTTCTACTCTATACGGCTCAAAATGGAGCCATAGGATCACCAGACCAATCCAACAGGATCGCGTCTAGGTCGTGTTACCCATGACTCCGGCTTCGTCGAATAACTGACTCGTGTCGCATGGTTGAAGACCCGGGTGGGGACCTTTGACATCAGGAATGACATTTCGCGGTTGAGATAGGCGACTCGTACTACATAGTTGTAGTCGGAGTGGTATTCACCTCAACACCATCCTAGGTGATCCTATGCGCACCAGGTCCGGCGACAGGTAGTGTGTGCCATGGTGTAGTGCAATGGAGTAAACTCAAGCATGACAATTTATAGGCAAGCAGCACTTCATAAATTCAAAACATAAACATCCATTCCCAACTCCACACCTGCAATACAAAGGGTTAAGAATCACTCCTCCCCTTATAACTCCCAACTGCAAAAACATTTAACACTAACTTTAGCGACGTATCTAATACCCTCACTGCCAAACAAAACTTATTTTTTGAACAAGATAGATTTAGGCCTAAGTCCTCTAAGGTCTAAAACCAAGTCCCCAGCAGAGTCGCCAAGCTGTCTCAACCTATCCCTCAGGGGAAGGAAACATGTTTAGGGGTATTGTCTAAAGGATGGACCTAAGGCTCATGATTAGGCGTGAGCTCTCCCAAGCCTATACCTCGCATGACATTGGCGTGTTTTTTTAAGAATTTTGCGAAAATGAGTCGCCATTAGCCTATTGGGGTCGATTAGAAACCAAGTGAGGTATGGAAGTGTACCTCACTTCCTACACAACTAGAGAATCTAGGGTTGGAGACTTGATTACACCAATTGACCAATTAGTGCCCTTTTGGTTCCTAATCTTGTTCATTTAAAAAAAAAAGATTTTTGTCAAGCAGTTTGGATAGATTTTATACCTATCCACTAACATGTGAGGTGATCATGCGGGTGTGCAATCATTAAAGTATCAACCATAGCTACCAAGATCCTAATTGCAATAAAATTGAGCCCGTGCAATTAAACATAATTAAATATGCAAATTAAGCACGCGATATAATCAATATACGAGCAAATAAAGGCCGAATTACACTGAGAATGCAAGACATAGCCATTCCTAACCAAACCCTACATTTTTTAATTTTGAAATTTTTATTTTTTTTAAATTATTATTTTATTATTTTATATTTTTTTAAAATATTATTTTAATATTATAAAATTATAATTTATTAAAAACGACTCGAGTGGGATCCTCGGGTTGGGTCCGACCCGGTTCGTTGAAAAGACGGCCCAAACTCGGACCGGATCGGGCTAGATGGGCCGAGCCCGGACCGAGCTGGGCCGCGTGACCCAAACCGACAGAAACCTAGCCAGTCTAGGCCTGATGTGCAGGCCTAGTCTGGTCTAATTTTTTAAATAAAGCCAACATGCAAAAACAGCCCAAACCTGGCCCGAATTGTTCAAAACCCTACCTGGTTCGCAACTCGCGCCCGACTCGCTTTAAAGACCAAACCCTACCCGGTTTGGAGGCTTCGCCCGACCCGGTTCTTCCTCTTCTCTCCCCTGCTCCTTCGTGGCACTAACGAGGGATGGTCGAGACGTCACTGGGTGGACAGGTGACGACAGCGATGACGGGCTTGACGGCGACGACGTTGACTTAGCGACAGTGGGACACAATGGGTGACGACACGGGCGGCGAGTCACTGACGGTGGGGACGCGACGGGTGAGGGCAGACGCGGCGGAGAGTAAATCGACACAGGATGGGCGGAGCTTCAGCTGCTGGCACGGCGGTGCTCATGGTTGCAGGTGCTGCAAGGGTGTCGAGACGGATGGGCGAAGCTTCGATTGCTAGCACGGCGGTGCTCGCGGCTCCAGATGCTGGCACGGCGGTGCTCGCAGTTGCAGGTGCTATAGCGGCGTCGGGTTGAGGCGGTGAGCTCGGGATAGCAAATCTCGCAGTTG
This sequence comes from Eucalyptus guilfoylei, assembly GCA_016097605.1. Taxonomy (NCBI): domain Eukaryota; kingdom Viridiplantae; phylum Streptophyta; class Magnoliopsida; order Myrtales; family Myrtaceae; genus Eucalyptus; species Eucalyptus guilfoylei. Next base: position 19,816,529 of record CM027870.1, on the reverse strand, counting down.
GGGGTGCTCGACATGGCTCGGCGAGGTTCAGTAAGTAGTGTGTCAGGACGGAAGGCGGAGGCGGCTCAAACGACATCGGGGCAGGAGGGCAGCTCGGATGGCGTCGGGGCTGGAGGGTGGCTCAGACTGCTAGGTCTAGCAGTATAAATGAGATATATGGAAAATTGACTACCAAAAGAATCCCAAGAAATTAACTTAACAAATGCAAGGTAGGTATAATATGGACCACAAAGAAATTTTGTTCGTACTATCTTTGTCAATAAAATTGGGCAAACAAAGAGCATTGTCTTAATTTAAGTAAGATACAATAATCATGTCTTATGCAATTTAGTCGTGACATTGTATTGAAATTGTTAGTCAAGGTTGTAACTGAAAATGAATTGTTTATGTTTTGTAGAAATACATGTCAATTAGGTTTGTGCATATGATCTAATTGGTGGCTTGATAAACAATTACATGGTAGCCAAAACTTACAGGTTCGGGCATGACATATTACCAGATGTCGCTTATAGTTTGTAGGACTTAAAGATTGACTCAGACAATTAGTTCTCTTGGGTGTAATATGAAAGTGCTAGTATGAACACCTAGAGGGGGGGTGAATAGGTGTAAGAACAAATTCTTCTTTTCTTAAAGACTTAATTCAGAACAAAGATACGAAATAGTATAAATGAATAGACAATACCACGAATTAAGTAAAGAGATAAGGAAAGAGAATCGAAACACAGAGTTTATAGTGGTTCGACTTAGACCAAACCTACGTTCACTCTCCCATGCTAACAGCCCACCGGCTGGATTTCACTATGAATCAAAAGAGATGTTACAATCTCACGTCCTCAATTCCACAGTGCAGAGACTTTACTACACTTCCTCGAGGTCTCACAAAATTCTCTCTTTTGAGTACAGATGTATGCTCAACAAATGAATTAGCAAAGAGTAAGGAGCTTCAGACTTTGGAATTTTTCTATTTCGCACACCTTCGAACAACTAGAGCGTCTTCCTTTTATACTCCCCCATGCCTACATAAACGTTGGCACCTTCCAAAGGAGTTCGTCCAATCTACCCGTTGGACCGAATCAATTAGGGAGATCTCGCGTTATTTAAGAAATATGAAGATAGCCCACTAATCATGTTCGCCCATACAATCAGGATCTAGTTTTCCATAAGTAGAACCTTCCAAGTATACTTCGCTAATCCACAGATCTGTCTTACTCGATTTACTTGTCACACGAATAATAGATCTTTATTCTTTAGACTTTGATAGATGAGTCTGGAAGTCTTTAGACTAGGAAATGTTTTGTCAGCTTCAAAATACCGAAGGAAGATTTCACCAGCAATCTCCCCCTTTTTGATGGTGACAAAATTTTCCTGCAGATTTAGACACTCTGACCTGCAACACTTAAGCAAACCAAGATTTTCTTGTACAAATATTATTAAAGATTAGAAAAAGATAGTAGCGAATCTGCAATCACAGAAAACATGTTAGTCCTCCAATCACAACTATCTTTAGCATAATCAATAATAGCTTAAGTTACTTAGCAAGTCTCAGTAGTTCAAATCAGTCCAAAACAGAAAAACACACCAAACAAGATAAAGTCCAAAACAAACAAACATAACACCAAATAAAAAACACACCAAATCTGCATAAACATCTCCCCCTTTTTGTCAACAGCAAAAAGTGGAGACCGAACAAAAAAAGAGATAGATTGAAAAGATCAAGAGTTAAGGCTGCTTGGGTAAGCGAACAAGCTCGTATTCTCCAATTGAGTGCACTGTCTTTTTCAAGCTTGTCAAAACTTTGCTTAAGCGCCTGAAATTCTTCACCCTGCACGTTAGACTGAACTTGATTCTTCATGGTATTTAACTGTTCATGAAGAGACATTGAAGTGGTCTTAACAGCGTTCTTGAGATCCAGCATCTCAAAACTCATAACATATTGCTAATTTCGCACATCCAAAAGAATTTCCAGCAGTCTTGAAAAGTCTGCTGTTTGAGCAGTTGTATCACTTGGACCAGTAGAATGAAACTCAGGGAAATTGAGAAATGATGGAGTCTTAGTGGAAGGTCTATCTTCTTGATAATGTGAGGCATACACTTCTTCTGGATCTGCTGCAGAACGACTCACATCACTAGCAAGAAGGGGTGAAGAAGTACCTTTTTGTCCATTAGCTCCCCCTGTTTTGATGCCCTCAGGTGGAGAAGGTAAAGCTTCCTCAGCCTTGCGCTCCAGCAGATTCTTCTCTTCTTATCTCAGAATGACTAGACAGAGAGATAGCCAATGTTGGCTCAAAGGAGTCTGCTGCACCCTGATCTCCCTTTCTTTCTGCTTCTTCTTCCTTTCTTCCACTTCTTCTTCTTCTTCCTCTTCCTCTTCTTCTTCCTCTTCCTCCTCTGCTTCTGCTTCTGCTTCTTCTTCTCTTCTTTCCTCTGTTTCCCTCTGTTCTTCTTCTTTCTCCAATTCTTCTCTCTCTCTTCCTTCCTCTGACTCTTCTCCTCTCTCACGAAAGCTAACAAAGGTCTTTAGATTTTTCAAGGCAGATATAGTAAGCTCATCCTTATCTTCTTCATCTTCTAGAATGAGAGCTCTTTTCTTCTTTACAGGAGCAACCATGGACTCCTTGCCTTTTCTTTTAGCCGTAGCAGAGTCTTGCTTTGCCTTGAGAGGAGATTTCTCCTTCATCCACTCCAGCACTTTGTTCAACTCCTTTAAGCGCATCTTTGTCACCATTTTGAAACCAATTACCATCGGAGTGATGGCTTTCAGACTCAATGGTGCAGAGATATTAATTTTGAAATGCCTAAAGAGTCGTGTGATAAGAGCTGAATAAGAAAGCTATCCCTTATCTTTCGTCACAGTTCGATACATGTGGAACAGAATGGTGTGAGGCAAAGAGAACTTAAAACCAGTATTAATTGCACACATCAATTTGGCTTCAGATCGAGAAACATCTGTCTTGGATGTCGATTTAGGACGAATGCAATTAATCACAATTTTGTATAGCAGAATGTTCGAGACACTCATCCTTGAATAAGAAAGTTTTCCTTCAACATCCCTGTCTCTTACCAAAGACAGAATAGCATGAGCAATGGACACACTAATCGGCTGGAAACTCGTTCTTTCCACCCCGATTATGTCAGCCAAAATGTCTGTGGTCACCAAAAATTCCATGTCCTTCACAGTGAAGATAAAGCTTTGTGCATCCATGAAAGATAGATTCGAATAAAAGTAAGCATTAAGCTCTGGGAATGCAGGAGAGGATTCAGAACAGAACTGTTCCAATTGCAATAAAGCAAACTTTTCCCTCAAATTAACTTTTATCGAATCTAGGAAATCGAAATCAATAGTTCTAGGGTTCATCACCCCTCTCTTTAAAAGATCTGCATAAACATTTTTATGATTTTTTGATCTAAAAAGGTTCGAACCATCAGTGATGTTTGCAGCCACCCCGGATCTAGGTTGAAAGTGAGAAAACAACCTTTCATCATCATCCAAAGATTGCGGTTGATTCGCAGTGCCATATTGTGGGTCACTTGGAATATTCTTGAATGCTTTCTCGGCCGATCCTTTCTCCACAACTCCTAGCCTCTCCAATTCTCTCAAAAACAACATTTCATTCTTGAATCCTCTATCTTTTAAGAACTCATCAATTAAAAACAATGGCGTTCCTCCACCACCGCCTGAGGTGGCTCAGTTGGATAAGGCTCTGCTGATCCTTTGCGAGGAGGTGAGGAGTTCGAATCCCGCTGGACGCACGGGGTTTTAAGCGCGACGTCGGGGTGGTGGGTCTTTTGCTAGCGTCGCTCCAGGGTTTGCCCGCCGGCTACCGGCTGTACGAGGTTCCCTGGGTAACAAAAAAAAAAAAAACAATGGCGTTCCTCCTTTCTTCAAATTTGAGTAAAGTTTGAAAGCATTATTTGGAGTTAAAGTTCTTACAGGTTCAACCTCTTCTATAACTTCATCGCCCGGTTGATTCGAGGAAGGTTGACGCTGTTGAGAAGGTTGATGCTGACTTGGACGCATAGGAGAATCTTCTTCTTCGGTTAAGTCAAAGTGGGTAGGACCCTCAGGCATGCGACGTGGTCCCCTATTTGCAATCCTCGAAGACTTTCTTGAAGACATTGACACTCCAATAGAGAGAATAACCAACTTGTTCGAAAAGATGAAAACTTTCGAACGAATCGAGAGTGAAAGTGAAGAGAATATGAATTTTGCATTCTAGGGTTTCGGAGTAAAAGTGAAAAAGACGGAACACAGTGGTATATAAAGTAAGTGAAGCGGGGTAAACGAAGCGTCATAAAAGGAAATAAAAAAGATGTCTTTTCAAAAATAATAACTTCCCTTTATGAATTTAACTAAATTCCTTAAAAATCGGTAATCGCCTTTTTGAAATAAGGAGTAATTTAAGAAAGATAAATCAATCAACCAACAGCCAATAGATAATCGTATCTATTCAAATTAAAATTAGAAACAACTTACAGTCGAGGCTTGAATTCTTCTGAGTCTGAGTATTAAAAACTTCTAACTTTGAGTCTTGAGAGTATCCAGACTTTGCTAAGTAAGAGATATGATATTAAGTTTGGTACGAATGGATTCAAATAGATTTTTCTCCAGAGGTTTTGTAAATATGTCTACCAGTTGATTCTTAGAGTCAATGAACTACATCATTACTTCTCCATTCTGAACGTGATTTCTAATAAAATGATGTCGAATCTCTATATGCTTTGCTCTTGAATGAATAATAGGATTCTTGGTAAGATTAATAGCGCTGGTGTTGTCACATTTGATCTCTGTGCAAGAATCTTTAACTCCAAAGTCTCTCGGTTGTTGTTTTATCCATAAGATTTGTGAACAGCAACTTCCAAGAGCCACATATTCTGCTTCTGCTGTTGAAAGGGTTACTGTATTTTGCTTCCTTGAAAACCAATATACTGTCTTATTACCGAGCAATTGACAAGTACCGGAAGTACTCTTCCTTTCAACTCTGCAACCTGCTAGATCTACGTCTGAATATCCAAGGAGGGTAAAGTCTCATTCTTTGGGATACCATAGACCTATCTTTGAAGATGTTGCAACGTATTTGATGATGCGTTTTGCAGCACTTAAATGAGATTCTTTTGGATTTGATTGAAATTTGGCACACATGCAAATACTAAACAAAATGTCAGGTCTAGAAGCAGTAAGATAAAGAAGTGAACCAATAATACTCCTGTAAAGTTTCTAGTCAACTTTCTTTCCTCCTTCATCTTTATCCAGCTTTAAAGAACTAGACATTGGAATTTCAACCTTTTTTGCAATTTTCTAAACCAAACTTTTTAACAAGTTCTTTAGCATATTTTTCTTGGTGAATGAAAATCCCTTCATTCAATTGCTTTACTTGTACCGAGAAAGAAGGATAATTCACCCATCATGCTCATTTCAAATTCATCATGCATAGTTTTAGAGAATTTCTTACAAAGACTTTCGTTAGGAGAGCCAAAAATTATATCATCAACATAAATTTGAGCAAGCAAAATTTTTTTACCTTCTCTTTTGATAAACAGAGTTGTATCCACTTTACCTTTGGCAAAACCATTTTGAGTTAGAAAATTACTTAACTTGTCGTACCAAGCTCGAGGTGCTTGCTTTAAACCATATAGAGCCTTTTTTAGTCTGAATACTGAATCTGGCTTCTTTGAGTCTTCAAAACCGGAAGGTTGTTCCACATAGACTTCTTGGATAAATCCATTCAGGAATACGCTTTTAACGTCCATTTGGAATAACCTGAAATTCTTATAACAAGCAAAAGCAAGTAATAATCTAATTGTTTCTAACCTTACTACTGGTGCGTGAGTCTCATCATAGTCTATCCATTCTTCTTGCGTATATCCTTTGACCATGAGTCTTGCTTTGTTCCTTATAACTTTTCATTTTTCGTCCATCTTGTTCCTAAAAACCCATTTTGCTCCAATAACAGATTTTCCTTTCGGTTTAGGAGTTAATTCCCAAACCTCGTTAACACTAAACTGTCTGAGCTCTTCTTGCATAGCTTCAATCCAGCTTTCAGCAGATAAAGCTTCTTCTATGCTTTTGGGTTCTATTTCAAAAATAAGAGCCACAGCGCTAGACTCTTCATGTCTTTTGGATCTTGTACAAATTCCTTCATCAATGTTACCAATAATGAGTTCTTTGGGATGACTTGACTTGTGCTTCCAGTTGCTGGTTGGTTTGACAGATTATTGATCTTCCTCTTTATTTGATTCTTCAGCATTTGAATGATGTTGTCCTTCTATAGTCTGAGCTGCTTAAGGGAAAGTAGACTTTGTAGAGTTTGGAGCAAGTTCAGATTCTTCAAGTTGAGTCTGGACTTGTCGATTTTGTAATGAATCTTGAAATTTGACATTCATTGATTCTTCCACAGATTGAGTCTTCTTGTTGTATACTCTGTATGCTTTGCTGTAAGTTGAATATCCAAGGAAGATTCCTTTGTCTGACTTTTCTTCAAACTTACCAATTCGATCATTTGCATTTTTCAAGATAAAACATTTGCAACCAAACACATGAAAGTAAGAAACAATTGGCTTCTTTCCTTTGAATAACTCATAAGGAGTTTTCTCCAGAATTGGCCTTAAGACAACTCTGTTAATAATATAACAAGCTGTAGAAACAGCTTCAGCTCAAAAACGAGAAGAAATATTACTTTCAATTAAAAAAGTTCTATCCATTTCTTGCAAAGATCTATTATTCCTTTCCACAACTCCATTTTGTTCAGGAGTGTAAGGAGAAGAGAACATATGCTGAAAACCAGATTCTTCACAAAATATGGTAAAGTCTTGATTTTCAAACTCACCACCATAGTTTGTCCGAATGCTTGAAATAGCATACCCTTTCTCATTGAATTTTCTTGGCAAACTTTGAAAAGTAGGAGAAGGTTTCAGATTTACTTGCCAAGAAGTAAACCCAAGTAAATCGTGAATAATCATCAACTATTACTAGGCAATATTTCTTTCCACCAATGCTTTGAGTTCTCGTTGGTCCAAATAAATCCATATGCAGGAGCTGCAGTACACGATTAGTGGAAACTTGATTTATTGGTTTAAAGGAATTTCTCACCTGTTTTCCCAATACACAAGGTGTGCATAAGTCAGATTTTTGATATTTCAGGTTAGGAAGTCCACGAACAAGCTTCTTTGAAGAGATCTTGGCAATTTGCTTCATGCTGATATGACCAAGCTTTCGATGCCAGACATTTGCTTCATCTTGGATTGAGATTAAACATTGAAATCTTTTTGGATTGATATCCAAAAGATAGATATTTCCATGTCTTCGCCTAGTGAAGGATTGTGAAAGATCTTTATTAGATATTTCAATTGGCTGATGCTGAGCAAGTTGTAGTTAAGTCCTTCCACTAAAGAGACGTTGTTGATTATGAGACTTCCAATTTTTACAGTTCCACTTCCAATAATTCTTCCTTTGCTGTTTCCGCCAAAAGAAACTTTTCCACCTGTTACTTGTGTAAGCTTGATAAAACAATTTGAATCTCCAGTCATATGTCTTGAGCAGCCACTATCCAAATACCATTTTACCTTTTTCTTGATAGTGACCTGCAATTAAAAAGGAAACTCAAGCTTTCTTTGGTACCCACACTTTCTTGGGTCCAGTAGAGTTAGTGCTATAAACAGTCTTTGTCCAATCTTCTTAACAGGCTTCCAAACCATAGGACATTCTTTCTCAAAGTGTTCTGAGCTACTACACTTAGAACATTTAAGAGCACTTCGGCCAACAGGTTTTACAAAGATTTTTTGAAAATGATTCTTGTAAAAGGTTTTTGTTGGTCTTTGTTTGATTCTTTCCTTTACTTTTGGAAAATCAATTAAAGGAATGGTTTCAGAGATCATTCACAATCCTGATTTATTAAAGTAAGGTCTTTGTACTGAAAGAATCTTTTCCAATTTCTCAGATCCCATAGAAAACCTTTTTGAAATGCTTGAAATGTCATTTTTTAGAAGTGTGTTTTCTTTTGAAAGAGAATCTGCATTTTCTTTTAGAGTAATGAAACTTCTATCCATATTTTCAAACTTTTCTTTCCATAAAGTTTCCTGTTGCTTCAGTGTAATATTTTCCCTTTTCAATTCGGAAATCCTCTTAAGAGAGACTTTGAGACTAAGACATAGTTCATTAATGTACTTTGAGACTTTAACAGGGATTTTTGAATTATTTATCTCGATTTCACTGTCTGAATCTGAGTTTGTATCAATTTCAGAGTCTAAGTCTGATTCTGATTTTGCCATTAAACAAATATTAGCATAATCATCATCACTCTATTCGCATTCAGTATCACTCTAAGTTTCTGCTTTCAGTGCCTTTCTGTATTTCTCATCTTTTCCTCTCTTTTCTTCAGTAAGGGACAGTTGGTCTGATGTGTCCCTTTTTCTTGCATTAGAAACAAATCACATATTTTTTTGAATCATCATCCTTGTCTGGTTTGTTTTGAAATCTTTGAGAGCTTTGTTTCTTCCAATTGAATCTTCTTCCCTTTTTATTCAGTTTCCTGAATCTTCTTATCATGAGAGTAAGTTCTTCATCGTCCATATCATCTTCAGAATCTGTATCATCAGAATCTTCGTTAGATTTTAAAGCAATAGACTTCTTACCTTTGTGCTCTTCTTCTTCATTGATTTGCTCTACTTCATAGGACTGAAGTGTTCCAACCAATTCATCAACGGAAAGTGGTATGATCCTTTGTGTTTCCCTTATTAAAGTCTTTATGTGATTCCACTCTTTAGAGAGTCCACGCAGCAATTTGTTAACCTTCATGGGTCCTGAAATTGGTTGACCTTGATATTCAAGACCATTCACAATTTCTATAAAACAGCTAAACATATCAGTAATAGATTCTGCTGGCTTCATTTTAAAGGCTTTATATTGACCGAGCAAACTATTGATTCTGGTTTCTTTTACTCGATCTGTTCCTTCATAAGTAATATGCAGTCTATCCCAAACTTCTTTAGCTGTTTCACAGGAAGATATTCTGTTATATTCAGTAGGAGATAAAGCACAATATAAGGAGTAAATTGCTTTTGCATCAAGAGTTTGTCTCTTGGTTATCTCTTCTTGAGTCATGTCGCTAGCCTCTGCAACCTCTTTCCCTCTTTCTGAAATTGTAGCTTTAGGAATGATTCCTTTATCTACCACATCCCATTCCAGAGGATCTTTCGATCTTAGGAATGCCTTCATCTTGTTTTTCCATATGTTGTATTCCTTTCCATCGAAATAAGGCAGTCTTGTGTTGCTTTGGCCTTCAACCAATCCTGGAGCCAACATACTAGCCATGGATCTTTAACTCTGAAGTAAAAACACTTCAAATGAATGAGTACACGAGCTCTGATACCAATTGAAAGTGCTAGTATGAACACCTAGAGGGGAGTGAATAGGTGTAAGAACAAATTCTTCTTCTCTTAAAGACTTAATTCAGAACAAAGATACGAAATAGTATAAACGAATAGACAATACCACGAATTAAGTAAAGAGATAAGGAAAGAGAATCAAAACACAGAGTTTATAGTGGTTCGGCTTAGACCAAGCCTACGTCCACTCTCCCACGCTAACAGCCCACCGGCTGGATTTCATTATGAATCAAAAGAGATGTTACAATCTCACGTCCTCGATTCCACAGTGCAGAGACTCTACTACACTTCCTCGAGGTCTCACAAAATTCTCTCTTTTGAGTACAGATGTATGCTCAACAAATGAATTAGCAAAGAGTAAGGAGCTTCAGACTTTGGAATTTTTCTATCTCGCACACCTTCAAACAACTAGAGCGTCTTCCTTTTATACTCCCCCATGCCTACATAACCGTTAGCACCTTCCAAAGGAGTTCGTCCAATCTACCCGTTGGACCGAATCAATTAGGGAGATCTCGCGTTATTTAAGGAATATGAAGATAGCCCACCAATCCTGTTCGCCCATACAATCAGGATCTAGGTTTCCATAAGTAGAACCTTCCAAGTATACTTCGCCAATCCACAGATCTATCTTACTCGATTTACTTGTCACATGAATAATAGATCTTTATATGCCTTCTCCAACTGTGAGATAATCTTCGACCAATCGAATCAAATCCTTAAAGATAACCTCGTATCTGGATAAGACTTCTTCGACGATCTAGAAACTGTCAACGAGGGCAGACTTTAAATTTTGAGTCTGGCGATCTTCAGTCTGGAAGTCTTCAGACTTTGATAGATGAGTCTGGAAGTCTTTAGACTAGGAAACGTTTTGTCAGCTTCAAAATACCGAAGGAAGATTTCACCAACATAATAATGTGTTAGTATAAATCCTACTGCTAGCTTAGTGATGAGCCTAGAAATGTCATAGACTATAACCAATTCATAATGACATTCAAACGGGAGCGATAATGTTGCAAATGTGTTTGCAATTGCAATAATCAAATTAAGTCAAAGGCTAAAGATTAATGTTCTAAAACGAGAATTAATGGTTAAATCAATTATTTGAAACGAGTTTAGAATTAATAGCTAGGTTTAATGAAACAATTTTAGAATCAGTGAACAGATAAATATTCTAAAATGGGTTCAAAATCAATAATTAGATTATTGATCTAAAACAGGCTAAGAATCAATAGCCAGATTAATGATTTGTAATGATTATAGAATCACCAATCAAATTAATGATCTAATGGTTGAATCAATGCTTTGTAATAGTTAGAGAATTAAAGCACAAAATACTGTTTTGTAACGGTTACATAATTAATGCTCAAAATACTGCTCTATAATGGTTGTAGAGTTAATATCTGAATTAATGATACGAAATCGTTTTAGAATCAATGTCTAAATTCAAACTCTAAAATAGGTTCAAACTCAATGATTGAATGAATGCTCCAAAATTGTTTTATAGTTAATGGCCGAATTGATTCAAATAAAGTGTATTTGAGACTAATGATGTGAGAGGATTGAAATCAATTAGATTAGTCACACACAAGAACTATTGCTAGCACAATTGAAGTGGTGAACTCTCTCAAATTTCTCTCTACCATTCGATGCTTGATGGGTGGCATGTCTCGACTAGAGGTTCAACATTTGTGGTGCCGGAATTGAAGAACATCATTACTGAAGACATGCTACGAAAAGATCAAACGTTTGTGTATGGAACTAAAGAACATCAAAACCGAATTTGCTTTTATGTATGGTACAAGGGTAATGCGATTAGCCCTCCTTTTCATTTTTATGTGCTTCTTATTAAAATGCACGAACAAGAGATACATGCATGGTTTTTGCTTTTGCTGTAAATTTTATTTTGTTTAAATTTTACCTATGCATCTTTTGTAAAAAAAAAAAAAAAAAGGCCAACAATCACTACCTTGGTGACGCTTCAAGGATATACAGCATGGTCACTCATGAGTCCCAGATCGACCAAAAGCAACGGAGACACATTACTTGTGGTAAAGAGAAAAGGTTAAATTTGCCAATATCATATCTCAACCAATCACTATGAATTTACCAAAGGTTAAATTTGAGACGATGAGACACATCATATGTGATAGAGATCACAAGGACTTAACTTGCGAAACCAAACTTGGGAACTGCAGTAAAATTTCGTACCGAAAGCAAGGCGCACCTGCTATTCCACCTTATAAATATATGATATATTGCGCCTATGTGAAAGTCATCGCCCTTATATCCCAGTTATATGTTTAAAAGCTCACAACCGTAGAAACTATAAACCCAGCAATCAGTAGGGCATGAGGCGAGGAAAGATTTGAACCTGACCTTTTGCTTATTGATGTGTGACGTAGTCATTGAAAACTAATCTTACATTCCCATTCCAAGCCTTAATTCCACAGTTGATCGTTTCTTGGCTATATGACTAGCATTTTCAAGTATCTATCCGCATATATGACAATAATTAACTGATCGTGGAACAGTTTGGATACTCTGCTTCTGCGTGAAGACACGAGTCTTTAAAATAAAATGCTTAAATTTATCTAACACGTGATCAAGAATTTGGTCATCCATGAAGGGCGCTCATGCTCAGGAAGCAAGTGTTTTACAAACATTAGAACTCAAGAAGGTTCTTTGTATGATTGTTTGATTCGTGTTACTATTAATATGGTTGACATAACCAATCACAACGTTAAGAGATGGGGTCCATCTATTGTATGTGGAGCATACTATTGACCATACATAACCTGCAAATATGATTGGCTTGGTCTAGTAAGATGAAAGTAGTATGATATGGTCCCCAACAGTACACGGTCGAAATGGAAAACCAATGTGAGTAGCTAAAGGTCTACAAGTAGTGACTCATGACCAGCGGTAATTTGAATCTCCAAAGGAATAAACATATCCAAATTCAGTATGTTGATGAATAAAAGCTGTTGCAGATGGTGGCCGCGTGGTCAATGGCTAACTGGAACTTCGATTAGTCAACAAATGGCCACTTTGCGTTGCTCGCTATATAAACTTCGCCTTGTGTGTCCGTAAGTTCTTAGTTCAATTTCAAATTCTTCACCGGGAATTCAACTCTTGTTGAATATACCACTTGAAGAAGCACCGGATGAATAATTGCAGCTGAGAGTTTCTAGACTTCGCCCATCAAGCCAACCCGGGAACACAGCATTGAGTTTCATAGGGCATATGAATCATGCGTGCATGAAGACGACGGATTTCTAAACTATTATCAACCCATGAGCCCTTTCTACTCTCATTACAGTGAAAATCCGGCCTCGACCATGCCGTGTCAGGACCACGGTAACTCGTGGCGAGTGCCATCATATTTTTTCCTCGCAGAATGGCCACTCTCGTAATTAGCATGGTCATCTTTGTTAAGACTACAGTAAATAGCAGCAGCTCAGCCACTAATAATACCATCAAGAACAAGAGGAGAAAAGCATATGAGGAAGAAGTAGAATATATAAATGTTGCCGAGAAGTGTACAGGAAGAAGAACCACTGTTAAAAACAGAGAAAGAAAAGAAGATAAAGATAAGGGTGATGCTACGGATTGTATTGTTGCATATGAATAATCTGTGAAGCTTGTAAAGCCAAGAGCTCTCTCTCTATCTCTGAGCTTGAGCTCTCTGTTTAGCACTCTGTTCTTGTATTCTGTTTCTTCTTTGTTTTTCCGGTAATCAGTTAGTTTTTCTCTTCAGTTAGGTAGTTGTAACTTCTTTAACTGTTCAATACTTGTAGAACATATTCTTGAGAGAGAACTAATGTAGATATAAAAGGAAAACTCTCATGATGTAGATTTCATAAAGTTGAAATAACAGAAGAAGCATTTTCATCTCTGTTTTCTCTCATTTTCTCTCCATCACTTCCTGCTCATAAACTTCTTCATGGTATCAGAGCCACACATCCTGAAGAAATCATCTCGATGCTGCATAAAAATGGCTGAATCTACAGCAGATTGAAGTCAGATTCAAAGCTTCATTGATCTATAAGACATCTATATCTTCCAACAGATCTGTGAGTTGGTATTTCTCATCTACATCTAAATCTTCATCATCAGAAATATACTCGTAGCAACATACTGCAAAACTAGTAGAGTTTGTGTTTGCAACTAAAGTTGTTCGAAGATCTAGAAGAGTAGAATGGCAGCAAGAAGTTTGAGATATCCATTTCCCATTCATGTCAATATCTCGAATTTTGTTACCATCAAATTAGCCGAGGATAATTTCCTCCGTGGTAAGCCCAATTTCATAGGTTCTTAAGAAGTCAAGACCTATTTGGTTTTGTTAATGGAGAAGTTCCACCACCGCTAAAACATTGCGGGTCGAAGAAGGAGGTCAAACTACCGAGGTTTCTAATCCCGATTATAATGATTGGATCAAGACGGATCAGCTTGTATCCTCTTGGATTAGTGGTCTTTGTTTCGAGAACATACTCAGTTTGATAATTGGCTTAAACACTGCATATGAAGTTTGGCAGACTTTGCTCAATCAGTTTACACAAAAATCTGTGGCAAAGGAGTTTGAGTTAAAGGGAAAACTGCAGGCTTGTCAGAAGCGTGATAGAACATTATCAACATATCTCAAAGAGTATAAATCGATATGTGATCAATTGAATGCAATAGGGAAACCAGTGGATGAAATAACAAAACTGTTTGGTGTTTTGGAAGGTCTGGGGTCTGAGTATGAGAGCTTTAAAACAACAATTTATTGTTTAAAGCCTCAACCAGAATATGACGAAGTAATCTCACATTTTGAGAGATTTGAAACAAGGCTACAAAACTATTCTTTGAATCAATTCAGTCCAAATCTAGCCTACTATGGCCAGAGGAAGACTAAAGCTATACACAAAGAGGAGTTTAATAGAGATTTTGTACAACAGAATAATAGTCTTGGAAGTTCAAGAGGGAATAGTCGTGGAGGAAGAAATTATGGAAGAGGAAGGTCATTCAATAATAGATATAGAAACTTTGGATATCCTGGAAGAAGTATGAGTTACGTAAATAATACTTCAAACTATGAACAGTGGAAGTCAAGCTAGCTTAAGCGAGTTTAATACCTCTTCGCTTTGGGTTCGGTCGGGATTCGAGACCATATAATGGCTCAAAGACAAAGGTATTCGGATACCAAGACCTACCCATCTTCAAATTTAACTCTTCATAAAAATATGCAGGTGGAGAAAACAACAGAAAACACTCGACTGGAGTGTCAAATCTGCAGAAGACCTGGTCATGATGCATTACACCGTTGGTATCGATTTGATAATTCCTACCAAGCTGAGGAGATACCAACAACTTTATCAGCACTACATATCGAGGAAGCAAATGGTAATGAATGGTATCCAGACACTGGAGCAACAGCTCACATTACTGCTAATGTTGGTATTCTTCATAACTTTTCTAAGAATGCTGGTACCGATACAGTCATGATTGGCAATGGTTCATGCTTACCTGTTAAATACATTGGTAATGCATTGATGAATACTGCTACTGATGTCTTACCTCTAAATGATGTGTTGATTGTTCCGTAAATTAAGAAAACCTTCTTTCGGTTTCTAAACTAACAGATGATTATCCCTGTTCATTTGTCTTTGACAAACCGAGGTGTACATAAAGGACAAAGCATCACCAACACAACCAAGATGCTAGGAAGGAAGGTTAAAGGACTTTACGAGTAGATCCTTATCTTTGCAGAGGTCTTCTTCACTCAAAGACAAAGGAATCTTTGGAGAGAATGTCCGGCATCAACGTCTAGCTCATACAAATCGAATATCCGAAGCATATGAAGAATCAAAAGTTAATTCAGTGCCATATAGAACCACAATTTGTATGTAGAAGTTGTCAACTAGCTAAGAGTACTGCTCTACCTTTCCTATTGTTGAATTCTACAACTACTAAACCCCTAGAACAAATTCATTGTGATATCTAGGGACCTTCCCCAGTTAACTCTTTTCAGAATTTCAAGTACTATGTCATTTTTGTTGACAACTTCTCTCGGTTCAGTTGGATCTATCCATTGAAGCTAAAATCAGACTTCTATGATATTTTTCTCATGTTTCAGAGACTAGTAGAAACCCAACTCAACTGTAAGATCAAGATTTTTCCAATGTGATGGTGGAAGAGAGTTTATCAGTCACAAGTTCAGAACTCACTTACAGAATTGTGGCATTCAACAGCATGTCTCCTGTCCATATACACCTGAACAGAATGGAATATTTGAAAGAAAACATCGTCATATAGTTGAACTTGGTCTGGCTATGCTGTATCATGCAAAACTCCCATTAAAATTCTGGGTTGATGCATTTGTGACAGCCAATTATATTGTCAATATTCTTCCCACTCCAAAGTTAAAGATGCAGTCTCCCTTTAGCAAGTTATATTAGCATCAGCCAAGATATGATCATCTCAGAATTTTTGGGTGTGCTTGCTATCCCCGCTTCGACCCTATGCACAAAGCACAAGCTTGATCCACGATCTCTTACCCGTGTTTTTCTAGGATACAAGTACTCACCATAAGGGATATCGATGCCTTGTTCCTACCACTTGGTCATGTGTACATCGATCGACATGTGGTATTTGATGAGACATTCTTTCCTTTCTCTCATAAATTAGCAACAACTTATTCAACTTACACACATTTGTATAAGCTATGGACGGAAGAAGAGAAATTTTTACAACCTTCCAAGACAAATTACATAAACACTTCATTATCTCATCATACAGGTTATGTACAAGAACCAGCTGAACAAATAATCTCTACTAGTTCTACAGAACCAGCAGTTTCTGTTTCTACAACTGAATTACCTATGGATCAAGCTTCTTCTACTTCTCAGAATATTTCACAACAAGTAGAAATACCTGGTTCCACAACAGACAATATTGAACCGAGATATGGAACAAGTTGTTTCTAATATTCGAGATGACCTTACAAGGTACACTATCTACTCATCTTATGCAAATTAGATCTAAATTTGGCATCATCAAAGTAAATCCTCGATATGCATGCCTTGTGAATATCGAGTTCCCTAGAACCAAAGTCAATAAAATCTGCTCTAGCAGATCCAGGATGGCATCAAGCAATGCAAGAGGAAATGGATGCTTTACATCAAAATCAAACTTGGTTATTAGTTCCCCATACCAATGACATGAATGTTATAGGTGTAAATGGGTGTTCAAGACTAAACTTACATCGATGGCGCCTTGATCGATTGAAGGCTCGACTAGTAGCCAAGGGTTTCATCGGGAAGAAGGAATAGATTTCACAGAAACCTTTAGTCCTGTTATTAAACATGCCACTATTCGAATTATACTCTCTGTGGCAATGACAAAACACTGGTCTATACATCAACTTGATGTCAAGAATGCCTTTTTGCATGGCACCTTAAATGAAATAGTGTACATGGAGCAACCTCCCGGCTTTGTACATCCACAAGTACTCTCGCATGTATGTCTTCTTCAAAAATCACTTTATGGATTGCGTCAAGCACCGCGTGCTTGGTATGACAAGTTCGGCAATTCTTTGCTTGAAGCTGGTTTTTTCTACAGCTCAACCGATCCTTCTTTGTTCATACTTCATAAAGGTCAAGAGACAGTTGTCACGCCCCGATCCTCGGGCACGCACACATCCTTCTACTTGGTCGATTTTATAATGCGATATCTCAGGACTAAGTATCGTCGACCCTTTCGTTTATTAAGCACATGCGGAAGCAGTTATACATCCCCAGACAATAACACAATGGGATAGAAAAGCAAGGCCATATTTTTCATATTGAAATCCACAAGCAAACCTTTATACATGGCATAACTCAAAGTCTATTCACAAGACTATTCATAACTTTCTAGTCTCACACTATTCATGTTTAGACAGGATTCACAAAAGAGGATGGGATCTCAATCCTCATTCAAGTCGTACTCAAGATCATCCTGATCCCCTTCTAACTCTTCTTCACTAAGCTCATTTCCTTCAAGCTCTTCATCTTTTCTCGCTCATCGTCCTCTTCTCGGTTCCTTCTTCATAGGCTCATCTACGGGCCGAAATGTTGTCCCACAATGGGATGAGACTACGTCTCAAAGCAAGTTCTACCCCCACTAAGACTCGATTAGAAAACCAATACGCTAATCGGGCTGCTTATACACGCACGGGTTAGAAGACTTACCTTGGCCTCAAAGTCCACCGCATATTAGCACAATTCAATAGGCACCCTAGTAATCACATCACAGATCGATATCTCAATCAATCGACCTAGTCGATTACATGTCAATCGGACCATTCAAGGTCACTTCCACTCAATCAATCAATTCACGACAACTGATCAAATCATTGATCAATCGACCTAATCGATTACATGTCAATCGGACCATTTCGGTCAAATCACTTCTCAATATAAAACCTCCCATTTGCACTCTCGATCCACGAGCTACTGAGTAATGCTCTCAAGGCGTCGTTTTCGCCAAGGTGACGTATGTACTAGAGCAAGACTCGTGCGTTCTTTAAGCGCCGTTTTCACCAAGGTGATATTCTTAATCATCGAACCACATATGTCCATAATAATGCATGCGAGAGACAACACTCGTATGCGTTCTTTAAGGCGCCTTTTTCACTAGTGATTTCCTTATCACCTAACCACGTATGTCTATATTGATGCGGGTAATAGACAAGACTATGCGTTCTTTAAGACCGTTTTCACCGGTGATTTCCTTATCACCTAACCACGATGTCTATACTCTCATTACTTGATCGATCTCACCAAGATTATTCTCGATTCAAACCTCACGATTTTCTCTACTTTACAACTCATCAAAGCATTGTCAATGCTAAATAACCACACTCGCCATCTACCAATCAATCATTCAATTTCAGTCAATTTCAATCAATTTAGGAATAATTCCTCAAATTGCATAATTAATTCGATTCAAAGACAACGTAGAGCTCAAATAAATAAACGGATCGCACCACGACAATCAAGACGAAATTTCAGTCGTCATTATCATTGCCTAATTTCCGAAAAATAAATAATTAAATAATTAATTTCGAAAATTAATAAATAAATACTAAAAATCCAATTTAGGCCCGTAATGCCCAATTGAAGTTCGATAATGGTCGGGAAAAATCCGAGATGCATTCAATAAATAGCATAGGTAATTCTCTAGTTAGGTACACTAACCACCTAACTAATATGCAATGCAATTAACTAATAATCACTAATCCATACTAATCTAACCACCTAATTGTACTTAATTAAATCTGATCAACCCTAAGATCATTAGTTTACTAAGCAAGGATTAGTGAGATTACTTACTTGGTTAAAAGCGGAGACCGAAAGTCATCATGATTTGCTGGGCGCGACATGCCGAACTTAGGCTCATGATGACACCCACGAGCTGGATCGAGAAACCTTGCAAGCCCATAACAAATGCTGGGCTTAGATTGAACGAGCTTCAAGACTGGGCTGAACAACGCTGAACTTAGGCTGTGATGTGGACTGCAATTGGGCTGCCGAATCAGGTTTTGCTGGGCCCAAAAGACATGCTGGATTAACTGAAACTTGCGGCAGAATTCATGGATTGGGTTGCAGATTTGGGCCGAAGGAAGAAACACGTGGGCTGCTCCTTGGCCTGTTGACGCAAGCGAGAGGAGCAGCAGGTCCACGAGCCGAAGAAGAGCGACCACGCGGACAGGAGCTGCTTCGGGCGAGGGAATGGCAGACGGCGTGAAGAGAAGAACCGGTGGCTTCGACTTCGCTGGTAGCTTGAAGAAGTCCACATTGGGGACGCCTGGCAGCAGCAACGCTTCGTGGACGATGCTGGGTCAACGAGAAAGCAAAGCGGAGACGCACGGCAGCTGGGTGAAGAAATCAACGAAGATGTGGGCGCTGGATTGGTCGATCGAAGGTTGACGGTGGGGATTTCTTCGGTGGAGGAGCACGCGGTCTAGGAGTGGTCAACACTTGGCTTCGATGGAGGATGAGGTGTTGACCGTGTGGCTTCAACTGAAGACTTTGGTGGAGCACAGGATGCGCGTGAGTGGGGCTGTGGGTGTGCGTGAGTGGAGATGGAGGGTTGCTTCAACGAGGGAAAATGAAAGAGCAAAAGCATAACGGACCGAGAGAAATCGGTGAAGAGAGAAGTTAACGCGAATAAAATTCCAAGTGTGAGGGTTTCAATGGAACTGCCGCAAAGAGAGAGACGCACGGGGGATAAGGGGCGACGGTCTTGGCTTGCCGAAGAAGCTGCCGACGGAGGAGCCCACAAATTCTATCATTTCCATTAATTGCTTGTCGCCCTTAAACCCCTCAAACTTATCCAAGTTGTCCCATAATACTTTCTAGGTTGGATAATGCCACAATTTCTCCAAATTGACACCAAAATATAGCCCTTAGTCCAAGCTCCGAATTGTACTGATTAAACTTAAATTTCTTCACTCAATTTTCTAAATTGAGGTCCAATTTCGTCAAGAAAAATTTCACACATCTCCACAAATTCCCATCATCCAGTAGCTTAGAAATCAAAATTCCCTTCAAATGATTTAAACCGAATTTTCGTTGATTTTATGCGACGAAGTGCTTTTCCGTAAAAATCGAACTTCGATGGAATTTCTTGAAAGATAAGGCGATGTCTGTAAATGAATCGTGACATGCTCAAACGTTTGATTTCAAAACCAATTCAATTTCGTGGTTAAAATCGATCAACGCGATTTTAGTCTGATCCAACCTATCGGGTAGCTTTTAGGGATTTTACCGCGGTTACATCCCTTAACGGCTTCACCCAATAGATTGGTTAACTCGTGAGTGATTAGCGAGAGATAAAGGACCATAGGCGTCGTTTGAAATGCCCATTTCATATATTCGGGACGGGGTCGAAATTCGGGATGTCACAACAAGATTTCTATTGCTATATGTTGACGATATAATCCTGACTGGTAGCTCAGATAAGTTGCTGCAGACACTTATTCACTCCCTTAGTATGCAATTTCATATGAAAGACCTTGGCTACCTCCATTATTTTCTTGGAATTGAAGCTACACGAACATCTACTGAGTTATTTTTGTGTCAAACCAAATATGCTCTTGACTTACTCTCTCGTGCACATATGTCTGACTGCAAACCTATTGCCACACCTCTTTCTCTTAAACCAGTCACACTGAAAACAAATGCTGATCTTCTTCCAAATCCCATAGCCTACAGAAGCTTAGTCGGTGGCTTACAATATCTCACTATCACTCGTCCTGATCTTGCATTTGCAACAAATATCTTGTGTCAAAAAATGCAACAACCCACTGTTGGTGACTTCCTTAAACTAAAGAGAGTACTTCGTTATGTCAAAGGTGATAGGGCTAGTATAAGCACCTAGAGGGGGGTGAATAGGTGTAAAAACAATATTTTCGAGATAAGTGTGCAGCATTCAATAATAGATAAAGAGATGAGAGTTTTTCTCTTAACAAGATACGATCAAAGTAAAAGAGAGTAGGGAAGAGAATATGAACACAAAGATTATAGTGGTTCGGCTTATTCCAAGCCTACGTCCACTCTTCCGCACTAACAGCTCACTGGCTGGATTTCACTATGAACAAAAGAGATGTTACAGTAGCTCTTCCTTGATTCCACAAAGTAGAGACTCTACTACCCTTCCTCAAGGTCTCTCAAAGATATAGACTCTCTTTTGTGTACAAGATTTCGCTCAACAGTTTAACTGACTAAAAACAAGGAGCTTCAGACTTTGGAATTCTTCTATCGCGCACACCTTCAAACGACTAGAACGTCTTCCTTATATACTCCTTTATGCCATCATACCCGTTGGCACTTACCAAAGGAATTCTTCCAATCTACCCGTTGGACAGAATCAATTAGGAAGATCTTCGAGCTATTTAAGGAACATGACGATAGCCCATCAATCCTGCTCGCCCATACAATCAGGATCTTGGTTTCCATAAGCAAAACCTTCCAAGAATACTTCGTCAATCATCGGATCCAATCATCCCTTAATCAATCTTGATTTGAGTAAAGGATTCCGACATGCTATATCCAGCCAAGAGATTTAATCCTGTCGATAAGGTCAAATCTTTAACGAAACATCCAGTTCTGGATAAGCCTTCTTCGACGGTCTAGAGACTGTCAATGGGATAGACTTTGAGTCTTGAGTCTGGTGGTCCGGAGGTCTTCAGACTTTGATGGAAAAGTCTACAAGTCTTTAGACTAGACTGATAGAAACGTTTTGTCAGCTTCAAAATATTTCAAGGACGATTTCTCCAACAATCTCCCCCTTTTTGATGGTGACAAAACTTTCCTGCAGATTTGGATATCTTTGACCTGCAAAACAATACTTAGGCAAATATGGATATCTCATAAAGATAAGAGGCTTAAAAATAACACTAAAGTCTACATCCACAGAAGATAGGTTAGTCCTGTAAATGAACAAAGCCATGAGATAACAATATTACTTAAGACAACCAATTGTTCAAGCAGTCAAAGTCAAATCCAAAAACAGTCCAGAACCAAACAACCAAACACAAAGACAAGTCAAACAATAAAAGTAAAGTTCAAAACAAATCTGCACCACATCTCTCCCCTTTTTTGTCACTATTAAAAAGGTAGAGACGAAAAGAGAATAAAAGCTTAAGATTGCTTGGGGACACGAACAAGCTGGAAATCTCCCATCGACTAAACAATCCCTTCCAGCTTTTTCAAGTCTTCCTTCGGTTGCTCAACATCTTCACCCTTAGCGGTTGATTGAACTTGACGAGCAAGGGCCCGAATTTGATCATGCAACGAGACGAAGAGGTTTGCCCCGCATTCGCAAGTTACGTACTTCGCATCCCGAGCATAAATTTGACCTCGCATTTCCAAAAGAACATCAAGAATTCTGCGAAAGTCCGCGAATTATCGCCCGAGTACCGGCTTTTGCACGATCGGATGGAGTATGTGAGATGATGGCGGATCGAAGCCACGCAGATTGGGCGATGAAATTTCATGTTCCTCCTCAAGAAATTGAGAAGCATAGATGTCCTCTCGGATCGGCCGGAGAACGACTTATTCCCTCACCGGTGATAGGGAATGAGGACGTTCCTATTTTCTCGGATCTCCCCCCCGTTTCCAAGCCTTCGGTGCAGAAAAGTATTCCTCCCGCTCCGCTTCCTCTCTCGCTTTCTCTTTTTCTTCTTGAATTCTCATCTCCTCTGCATCTCTCTCCTCTTCTTCTTTCTCCTCTGCTTCTCTCTCTTCTGCTTCTTTCTCCTCTGCTTCTCTTTCTTCTGCTTCTCTCTGTTCTGTCTCAACAGTCTCTTTTTCTTGTTGCTCAGTGAAACTTCGAACAAAACGACTCAAATTCTTCAAAGCCAAAGCAGAAATAGTGATATCATCCTCAATGATGAGGGCTCTTCTTTTCTTTGGAGGAGCAACCATGGTCTCCTTCCCTTTTCTCTTTGCAGTCGAAGATAAGAGATGGGATTTGACAGGCGTTTTCTCCTTGAATTTCTCCAACGCCTTGTTGAGTTCCTTCGATGCATCTTAGTGACCATTCTCGGCCCCACCACCATGTGATCGCACGTTCTAACACGAGAAAATCCTTTGAGGCTGAACATTCAAATGTCTGAATAATTTGGTCACAAGAGCTGCATACGGAAGTTGACCCTTGTCTTTTACCACTCGCTTCCGTACATGTGGAACATGATAGTGTGTGGAAGAGAGAATTTTTACCAGCATTGATGGCATACATCAATTTTGCCTCCGAGTTTGAAACATCTTGTCTTTGAAGTTGACTTTGGTCTAAGACAGTTGATCACAATCTTGTAAAGCAAAATGTTGAACGCATTCATTCTCGAATAAGAGATTTTTTCTTCCGTCTTTCTATCCTTGACAAGCTCCAACGTTGCACGAGCAATAGACACATTGATGGGTTGATATCTTCCTCTTTCCACTCCAATCACATCAGCCAGTGCATTCATGTCAACCACATAATCCGGTCTCGAACACTAAAAGAAAATCTAGTCGCAGTCAAAAACCGAGATTCGAATAGAAATAAGCGAGTAAGTTCAGCATGACCCTCGTGGTGTCGAACGGTAACCGTTCGAGTTGAAGAAGATTGAATTTTTCCCTTGAGATTGATATTTACGGAGTCAAGAAAATCGAAGTCCACACTTCTAAGGTTTATCACCCCACGCTTCAGCAACTTAGAGTATAGTTGCTTGTGTTCATCCGATCGAAACAAGTCCGTCCTTTTCGCTCGGATTTTTGCTGCAATGCCCATTCTCGGTTTAAACTCACCGTACATCCCGTCATCATCATTTCCATCCGTCGACTCAGCCCTCCAACACGTGGATCAATCGGAATATTTGCCAATGCCTCATCTCGCCGAACCAAATAGGGCAATTCCCAATCGTTCCATTGTGCGTAAAAAGAATGTTTCATTTCTAAACCCTCTTTCCTTCATAAACTCATCAATATAATTCAACGGAGTACCACTCCTCTTTAAAGCACGATAAAGTTTATAGGTGAAAGCGGGCTTGAGAGTTCTTACAGGATCTGCGTCTTCGATAATTTCTTCCTCCTCTTGATGTACAACATTCTGAGGACTAGAAGGAGGAGATTGACGCTGCTGAGAATGTTGTGGGCTCACGCTATCTCGGAGATTCTTCTTCCTCGGTGAGATCAAAATGCGTAGGCCCTCTTGCATTTTTGTGGTCCCCGTTCGCGATTCTTGAGGACTTTCTTTGGGACGACATATTTTACTGTCTTTGAGAGATTCCAAGCTTGTTTTTTTTTTTCAGAAAGATGACAACTTTTCGGAAAAAAAACAAGGGAAGAAGATAGAAATGGAAGATCGATGCTTTCTTAGGGTTTTTGTGAGAGAAACGAAAAGAAACCACCAAGTATATAAAGCAATCGAAACGAAGCATACGAAACGTCGTAAAAAGAAAATGTAAAGATGCCTTTTTTTTAAAAATAACGCCTTTTCAAAAAATTAGATAATCGTAAACGAAAACCCTTTTTCAAAAAGGAAAAAAAAATGAAATAATCGCGGAATTAGAACCAATCAAATTTGGATAGAAGATTTTACCTTTTCAAGATTTGATATGAGAAATAGTAACAAAACTTACGAGACATGAATCTTGATCATCCGAGTCCGAGCGCTTTTAGACTTTTAGACCGTGGTCCGAACCTCTTCGACTTTAAGATATTGAGTCCGGAACGAATAGCTTCAAATTGATTTTTCTCCAAAGGCTTTGTAAAGATATCCGCCGGTTGATTCTTTGAGTCAATAAACTGAATATATACTTCTCCACTTTGAACATGATCTCTAATGAAATGATGCCGAATCTTTATATGTTTTGCTCTTGAGTGAAGAATCGGATTTTTGGTGAGATTTATTGCGCTGGTGTTGTCACATTTGATTTCGGTGCAAGAATCTTCAATTCCAAAGTCTCTTAGCGTTGTTTGATCCACAGAATTTGTGAGCAACAACTTCCAAGAGCTACATATCGCTTCGTCTGTAGAAAGAGCTATCGTACTTTGCTTCCTTGAAAACCAAGACACCGTCCCGTTTCCAAGTAGTTGACAAGTGCCCGAGGTACTCTTTCTATCAACTTTGCATCCGGCTAGGTCTGCGTCGAGTATCCCGGAAGAGTAAAGTCTCCTCCTTTAGGATACCAGACCTATTTTTGAAGTTGAAGCAATGTATTTGATAATACGCTTTGCAGCAAAGACTAAGATGAGATTCTTTAGGTCTCGATTGAAATCGGCACAAATGCAAACACTAAACAAAATGTCGTGTCTAGAAGCGGTAAGATAAAGAAGTGATCCAATTATACTCCCGTATAGCTTCGATCAACTTTCTTCCCTTCTTCATCTTTGTCTATCTTCAAGGAACTTGACATTGGTGTGTCGGTCTTTTGCAATTCTCCTGTCCAAACTTTTTGACAAGTTCATTGGCATATTTTTCTTGATGAACAAAAGTTCCTTCCTTCGGTTGTTTCACTTGAAGTCCGAGAAAGAAGGTTAGTTCACCCATCATGCTCATTTCAAATTCATCCCGCATAGACTTAGAGAATTTCTTGCATAGACTTTCATTAGAAGACCCAAAAATAATATCATCAACATAAATTTGAACAAGTAAGAAGTTTTTGCTTTCTCTTTTGATAAACAGAGTAGTATCTACTTTACCTTTGACAAACCCATTTTGAATTAAAAACTTACTTAGTCTACGTCGTACCAAGCTCGAGGAGCTTGTTTTAAACCATATAAAGCCTTTTTCGTGCGAATACGTAGTCCGGTTTTCTTGGGTTCTCAAAACCAGGTGGTTGTTTCACATAGACTTCCTCTTGGATGAATCCATTCAGAAGGCACTTTTGACGTCCATTTGGAATAACCTGAAATTCTTATAACAAGCAAAAGCAAGTAATAATCTAATTGCTTCTAACCTTGCTACTGGAGCGTAAGTCTCATCATAGTCTATCCCTTCTTCTTGCGTATATCCCTTGGCTACAAGTCTTGCTTTGTTTCTTATGACTTTTCCTTCTTCATTCATCTTGTTCCGAAAACCCATTTAGCTCCAATGATAGTCTTACCTTTTGGTTTAGGAGTCAATTCGAGACATCATTGATGTTGAATTGTCTCGAGTTCTTCTTGCATAGCTTCAATCCAGCTTTCATCTGTTAAAGCTTCTTCTATGCTTTTGGGTTCTATTTCAGAAATAAGAGCCACAAAGACTAGACTCTTCGCGCCTTTTGGATCTTGTGCGAATTCCTTCATTAATATCGCCAATAATGAGATCTTTGGGATGACTGGATTTATGCTTCCGATTCTTTGTTAGATCTGTCAGATCGTTGATCTTTTTCTTCATTTGAATTTTCTTCGATCAATTGTTGCTTTGGTCTTTTGAAGTTTGAGCTACTTCTAGAGATTTAGACTTTGTAGAGTCCGGGAGCGGATCGAATCTTCAAGATGAGTCTCGAATTGATTCAATTTGCGTAGAGTCTTGAAATTTGACATTCATAGATTCCTCCACGATTAAGTCTTCTTGTTATATACTACGTAAGCTTTGCTTGTAATAGAATATCCAAGGAAAATACCTTCATCCGATTTTTCTTCAAACTTACCAACTCGATCATTTGCATTTTTCAATATGAAACATTTACATCCAAACACATGAAAATATGAAACAATGGGCTTTTTTTCTTTGAATAACTCATAGGGAGTCTTCTCCGAATAGGCCTTAAAAAGACTCTATTAATAATATAACAAGCAGAGAAACAGATTCAGCCCAAAAGTGTGAAGATATGTTACTTTCAATTAAAAGGGTTCTAGCCATTTCTGAAGCGACCTATTCTTTCTTTCCACGACTCCATTTTGCTCTAGAGTGTATGGAGAAGAAAAAACATGCTGAAAACCAGATTCATCACAGAATTTTGTAAAGTCTTGATTTTCAAATTCACCTCCATGATCTGTTCGAATATTCGAAATAACATATCCTTTCTCATTTTGAACCTTTTTGGCAAACTTTACGAAATGAGAAAAGGTTTCACTTACTTGCTAGGAAATAAACCCAAGTGAATTGTGAATAATCATCCACAATTACTAAACAATACTTCTTACCTCCAATGCTCGAGTTCACGGTAGGTCCAAAGAGATCCATATGCAAAAGCAACGAGAACACGATTAGTGGAAACTTGATTTATTGGTTTGAATGAGTTTCTTACCTGTTTTCCCAACACACATGGTGTGCATAGATCAGACTTTTTATATGACAGTTTGGGTAGTCCTCGAACAAGCTTCTTTGCTGAAATTTTGGCTATTTGCTTCATGTTAATGTGCCCAAGCTTTCTGTGCCACAGATTTGCTTCTTCTTGAATCGAGATTAGACATTGGGTTTCATCTCGGTTTGACATCCGAGAAGATAGATATTTCCATGTCTTCGACCCACAAAAGACTCGAGAGGAATCCTTACCGGTTCCCCGAACAAATTCCTTCTTGAAAATTGATTTTGAAACCAATTGTCGCATAGCCGATCGATACTTAGCAAATTATAGTTGAGTCCTTCCACTAAGGAAACATTGCTAATCATGAGGCTTCCAATCTTTACTGATCGAATCCTACAATTTTTCCTTTGCTGTTTCCTCCAAATGAAACTTTTCCACCATTAACTTGAACAAGCTTTAAGAAGTAGCTTGAATCTCGTCATATGCCTCGAGCAACCACTATCCAAGTACCATTTAATCTTTTTCTTGATAGTGACCTGCATTTAGAAGAGAGACTCAAACTTTCTTTGGTACCCATACTTTCTTGGGTCCATTGTTGTTAGTACTATATATAGTCTTTGCCCAAACCTTCTTAATGGGTTTCCAAACCATTTGACATTCTTTCTCAAGATGATCCGAACCGTAACACTTAGAACATTTAAGAGCACTTTGCGACCTATCGATTTTACAAAAACTTTTTGGAAATGATTTTTGTAAGCATCTCTTGTAGGTCTTTGCTTGATTCTTTCCTTTACTTTAGGAAAATCAATTAGAGGAATAGTTTCAGAGACATTCCTAAACAGATTTGTTGAAATAAGGTCTTTGAACTGAAAGAATTTTTTCAAGTTTCTCGGACCCTATTGAAAATTTTTTAGAAATATTTGAGATGTCATTTTTCAAGAAAGCATTTTCTTTTGAGAGGTTATATTCATTTTCTTTAAAAGTAGTAACATTTTCATCTAAACTTTTGACCTTTTCTTTCCAAACATTTTCATGTTGTCTTAGAGCAGAATTTTCTCTCTTAAGTTCAGAAATTCTTTTAAGAGAGGTTTTGAGACTAAGACATAGTTCATCAATGTATCTAGAAACTTTAGTAGGGATTTTTAAGTTTCTTACCTTGATTTCACTTTGTCTCGAATCGAGTCCGTTTGAGTGCGAGTCGAGTCTGATTGTGCCATGAGACAAATGTTGGCATAATCATCATCACTTTCTTCACATTCTGTTTCACTCCAAGTTTCTACTTTGAATGCCTTTCGAGATTTCTCAGCTTTTCCTTTCTTCTTCTTCGAAGGGGACGGTTAGATCGATATGTCTCTTTTTCTTACATTCAAAACAGACTACATCTCTATTGGATTCTTCATCCTCGCCGACTTACTCTGTTGCTTTTGGAAGCTCTGTTTCTTTGGATTGAATCTTCTTCCTTTTCTCGTTTAGCTTTCAATCTTCTTATCATGAGAGCAAGCTCTTCATCATCCATGTCGTTTTTCAGAATACGTGACATCGAATCATCATTAGACTTTAATACAATGGATTTCTTACCTTTAGGATCTTCATCTTCATTGATTCGCTCCACTTCATAAGACTGAAGAACCCCAACCAATTCATCGACGGAAAGTGGCATAATTCTTTGTGTCTCTCTTATTGAGGTTTTTATGTGATTCCAATCCTTGGAGAGTCCACGCAGCTTGTTTACTTTCATGGGATCTGAAATTGGTTGACCTTGATTTTCAAGACCATTCACGATATCTGTAAAACAACTAAACATGTCAGTGATAGATTCTCCTGATTTCATTTTGAATGCTTCGTATTGACCGAGCAGAATGTTGATTCTGGTTTCTTTCACTCGATCAGTTCCTTCATAAGTGATGTGTAATCTATCCCGAGACTTCTTTAGCTGTAACACAAGAAGATATTCTGTTATATTCGTAGGTGATAATGCACAATATAAAGAATAAATAGCTTTTGCATCAAGAGCTTGTCTTTTGGTCATCTCTTCTTGGGTCATTTCGCTAGACTCAACAGCCTTCTTTTCCTCTTTCTAAGACGGGTGCAGCTTTAGGAATAATTCCTTTGTCTACTACATCCCATTCCGAGAGGATCCTTTGATCTTAAGAAAGCCTTCATCTTGTTTTTCCATATGTTGTAATCATTCCCATCAAAATAAGGTGGTTTGGTATTGCTTTGCCCTTCAACCAATCCCGGAGCCAACATACTAGCCATGGATCTTTAACTCAAGTAAAACACTTCAATTTAAATGAGTACTGTGCTCGATACCAATTGATAGGGCTAGTATAAGCACCTAGAGGGGGTGAATAGGTGTAAAAACAATATTTTCGAAATAAGTGTGCAGCATTCAATAATAGATAAAGAGATGAGAGTTTTTCTCTTAACAAGATACGATCAAAGTAAAAGAGAGTAGGGAAGAGAATATGAACACAGAGATTATAGTGGTTCGCTTATTCCAAGCTTACGTCCACTCTTCCGCACTGATAGCCCACTGGCTGGATTTCACTATGAACAAAAGAGATGTTACAGTAGCTCTTCCTTGATTCCACAAAGTAGAGACTCTACTACCCTTCCTCAAGGTCTCTCAAAGATATAGACTCTCTTTTGTGTACAAGATTTCGCTCAATGCTTTAATTGACTAAAAACAAGGAGCTTTAGACTTTGGAATTCTTCTATCGCGCACACCTTCAAACGACTAGAACGTCTTCCTTATATAGTCCTTTATGCCATCATACCCGTTGGCACTTATCAAAGGAATTCTTACAATCTACCCGTTGGACGAGAATCAATTAGGAAGATCTTCGAGCTATTTAAGGAACATGACGATAGCCCATCAATCCCGCCGCCCATACAATCGGATCTTGGTTTCCATAAGCGTAACCTTCCAAGAATACTTTCCAATCATCGAATCCAATCATCCCCGAATCAATCTTGATTTGAGTAAAGGATTCCAACATGCTATATCCGGCCAAGAGATTTAATCCGTCAATAAGGTCAAATCTTTAACGAAACATCTAGTTCTGGATAAGCCTTCTTCGACGGTCTAGAGATTGTCAATGGGATAGACTTTGAGTCTTGAGTTTGGTGGTCCGGAGGTCTTCAGACTTTGATGGAAGAGTTTACAAGCCTTCAGACTAGACTGATGGAAACGTTTTGTCAGCTTCAAAATATTTCAAGGACGATTTCTCCAACAAAAGGAACAATTCACCTTGGCATCTATCTTCACTCTCGAAGTTCTCTCAATTTATATGGTTTTTCTGATGCAGATTGGGCTGATTGTGTTCAAACCAGACGATCCACCACAGGTTTCTGTACTTATCTCGACTCTAATCTCATTTCATGGGCAGCCAAGAAACAAACAACTGTTTCTCGTTCTTCCACTAAAGCAGAATATAGAGCACTTGCTTTGGCAACAGCTGATCTTACTTGGATCACTTTTGTTCTAAGAGATATTGGCCTTCCTCTACACTCTCCAACCTTACTATTCTATGATAATCAATCTGCAATATCCCTCACAGCTAATCCTATACTTCATGCTCGAACAAAACATATTGAGGTTGATTTTCACTTCGTTCGAGAAAAAGTTGCCTCCGGATCCTTGTGTGTTAGATATATTCCCAGCAACAATCAAATTGCTGATATTTTTACAAAGTCTTTATCCAGACTAACACATTCTTTCTTCGTCTCAAATTGGGCATTGGTTGTTCACCCCCGCCCAATTTGCGGGGATGTTAAGACTACAAGTAAATAGCGGCTGCTCAGCCACTAATAACACCATCAAGAACAAGAGGAGAAAAGCATATGAGGAAGAAGCAAAATATATAAATGTTGCCGAGAAGTGTACAGGAAGAAGAACCACTGTTAAAAACAGAGAAAGAAAAGAAGATAAAGATAAGGGTGATGCTACGGATTGTATTGTTGCATATGAATAATCTACGAAGCTTGTAAAGCCAAGAGCTCTCTCTATCTCTAAGCTTGAGCTCTCTGTTTAGCACTCTGTTCTTGTATTCCGTTTCTTTGTTTTTCCGGTAATCAATTAGTTTTTCTCTTCAGTTAGGTAGTTGTAACTTCTTTAACTGTTCAATACCTGTAGAACAAATTCTTGAGAGAGAGCTAATGTAGATATAAAAGGAAAACTCTCATGATGTAGATTTCGTAAAGTTGAAATAACAGAAGAAGCATTTTCATCTCTGTTTTCTCTCATTTTCTCTCCATCACTTCCTGCTCATAAACTTCTTCAATCTCCAAGACATTTCCTCGACGATACCAATGGCCTTACATGGAAGAGATCACAAAGTGGTTGATTAGTCGTTGACCAGCGTCTCCCAGATGTCCAATCCAAGAGGCCGGTTGAATTTGGGAAGAAGAATGGATGGTCCAACCACCATGCATAGAAGGCGTTTGAACGTTAGCTCTGCAACCACTTCTCGTGGCATTGAAGGGGGCCCAGCAGAGTTAGCGCAGAGGCTTGAGCGTTTCAAAGTTCGGGCAGTAGACTTGGGAGGGTTTGACAAGGTTGAAGATGCAAGATAATTGTCAATGGGACCACAGAATCTGAAGAGTGGATATTCTTTTTGTCGTTTTAATTTCCTGTAAATCTGACTCTTTGATTCATTAAGCAATTATTTTATTCACGTTCTCTATATTTCGTGCCACAATTTTTTCCAATAATTCTATCAAGTAATGCATGGGATATCTTACTAAAACTTATTTGCAAAATAATGTGGTAAGATCACATACGATTTTTCAATAAAGCGGGGACAAGTGGACCTGTCCTTGCCTCTTAACCCATCTCCCATACCATTCAATGTATCACTTAATATACAGCAAGCGTCAACTACCATTGCAGGTACATGTCTCTCCTCAAATCGACCTCAATCGAGGTCGAGAATACCCGACCTACTATTCAGGTCTTTGAAGCTTGTTCGGAGGTCCGTTGTCTTATCAGAGGTTGAAGCCAACGTAAAGAGAGAACGCGGGATGTGATGGTCACAACAGCAACTGGTGGCAAGAGGCCGAGAGATAGAAAAAAAGGTTGTGACTGGCACCTTGAAATGTTAATCTATGCATTGTTCAGATTGTTAGTTTAATCGTGCACATTGCTTGGCTGTGAACAATTTCAGCGAAACATAACTGTTAATATCCTCTTTAAAGGCCGCAAAAATTAACATCGATAGATAAATCACTTGTCAGCAGTGGAGCTCATTTTGTAACTCTCTTTTTCCCCCTCCTTTAACCTTTGTCCTTTCTTTCTTTCGTCAATTTCATACACAATTTAGACGCGGTTACGTCAACTTTAGTTAAGGATGTTTACTCTATTACCATCTACACAAATGGAAGTAAAGTAGCGTTTGTGTTGACTTATGACAAGCCAAAAGTGGTCAAAAATAGCGACGAAAGCCAACAAATAGATTTGTGATGTCTTCCAAGTGAAACACGATAGAACGAAATTTGTGACATACTCATTCTGATCCAATTTTTCAAAACGGAATTATTCCGGCAAATGATCGTCGAACGATAGTGTCTTGAAAATCGATAGGCCACAAGAACAATGGGAAAGGCCATTTAGGGCCCAAAAACTCGGTTTTCATTGGCAAGGGCATACAAGTTCGGAGAAGTGGAAGCAAGCCGCGAGCAAGGACCAAGTGGGCCCAAGCCCACGTTGGGCGGGCCAACGTGCCCAAGCCCACGTTGGGCGGGCCATAAGTGCCCAAGCCCATGAGTGGGCGGCCCAAAGGGGTAGTCCATAGGCTTCCCTAGCCTTTAGGACCATCATGGCTATGTGGATTAGTGGTTAAACATGATATTTGGATGATGTGCTATGTGGATTAGTGATTATCTGTGTCATTGGGATGACGTGCTATGTGGATTAGAAATAATCTATGTCGTTTGGATGATGTGCCATGTGTTTTTGTTGTTGAACATGTTATTTGGAATATGTGCCATGTGAATTAGTAGTTATACATGATATGTGGATTATATGTCATGGGTTTGAGAAGAGAATGGTGCATATGTGTGTGATATAAGTGATGTACGTGTATGGAATGATGGCATTTGACAAGTGAAGTTGCATATCGCATGAACATTACTTGGGCTGAATGAGAAAGATAAGAAATGGAGTATATGATGGTATGCCCGTGTGATCACCTAAGACTCTAATGCGTTTTATTCGGGCGTGAACCCATCTTGAGGCATTTTACATGACGATGCCTAATTAAGTTCGGATGCCCCCAAGTCAACGGGATGCCGTTCGCGGGATGGATTTCGGAAACAAAGCTCCTTATAGGAATGCCCCCAAGTCAACGAGATGTCGTGCTTGATGAGGCGAGACGATGCCTGGTTACATCGAATTATTTTGCGAATCTTTGGGTTGGCTTTGAGTCTTGAGTGGCCATAATAGTTTGGACAAATGTGTATAGGAAGTGCATGAGATTCATATGTGATCAGGTTTGGATTATTACTTGGCATGAACGCATGACTTAGATCATAATGTGTATCCCTATGTTTGGCTCGAGAACATGAAGTTTATGTTATGAAATTGCCTATGCACCTACATTGATGGTCTTGTATGGTTGACGAGTTGTTATGAGATTGACGAGAGTAAAGCAAGAATTGTGTTGCCATGTTTCATCATGGATAGATATTTGCATGTTTAGGCGCTTCCGAGGTGAACAACTTTCATACACGAGGTCTAGGAAATTCACACATTGAGTTTCTTTCATATTTGTTTATTGAAATGTTTTCAAAGTGCCCTAAGAATGGCTAAATCATTCCCACATATTCGTTTTGGCCTTCCCGTCAAGCATAGTCGGGGAGATGACGGAGTACCCGGTAGTGGGAGTGGGCGATGTGCACTATAAGAGATATGTCACGACCATTTGGGTCGATGAGGGTTTACGTAACCTCGTGCCACATCGATTCATGGCATAGTACTTTAGGGTAAACGGCGAGAACCACGGTCCCAACCACAGCTTCACGGCCCGCCGGGTGCCGGAGGATCTAGGGGTGACATAAGCTAAGATGCCAAGGATGGGGACGTTTCCAATGGGGAGGTGTCCGACTCGAGATCGACCCGCGTTGGTGGTCACCGGGTGGGAGGCCTAGACCTCGAAAGCCATTGGGGCTTAGGTAGACAAGGGTGTTAGCACTTTTTGAACCACCTCGTAGTATTAGAGGTGTAGGTATACCCTTGGGCCCTTTTTGAAGGAGGTCGTGGCAAAGCGATTAGATGTGTCGGAGGTGAATAAGCTAGTTGATTAACCTTGAACTCATGTTGTATGAGACGTTGACTCATAACGCTTTTCTATATGTATATGAATATATTTTTAACTATCCCTGATGTTTGATGATTGGAGATTCGCTCACATTTCCACTTGTGCGTTTTAATGTTATTATGATTTGGGTCGGTGATGCCTCCTAGGACGTTCCCAGCCTTTGTTTGTATCAAAGCGTGGTTATTACTTGGAGTGATAAGGCGCATTGAGACTTGGGACTAGGGGTGTCAACGGTTCGGTTCGATTCGGTTTTTTTGAAAAACCGAACCGAACCAAATCGTTAGAAAAAAATTCTGAACCGAACCGAATAAGACCCGAACCGAAATTTCAGTTTGGTTCTTGTTCGGGTTTTTCGGTTTTTGGTTTTTAGTTTTTTGTATTTCTTTTATTTCCTCTTTCCTTTCTCGCGTAGTCTTCCTAGACGCTAGCATCATCAAAAACCCCCAAAAAGATCAACGACTCGAGAGAAAAAAACCATCACCGACCCTTCTCAACCGCCACCGGAATCTCCTTGGATGCCGCCGCGCCGTCCTCCCCGTCCCCGTCCCCGTCCCCGTCCTCGTCGCCGCCGCCGCGGTCATCACGCCGAGATGGAGGAGACAGCGTCGCAGGGTCGGGGTAGGGGAGGTTGCGGGGAGATGAGGTTGAGGGCACACATCGCCGACTTCGTCTTCCTCCTTTCTCTCTCCTCCGTCTTCTACGATAAGTCCCACTCTCTTTATTCAAAATGCTCTCTTGCAATTCGCTCCATCTCTCGCATCCATCTTCGCCTGCTTCTTCTTCGATCTCCAGCACTGCTGCCTCCTACCCAACTCCTCTCCCGCCCTCCACGTCGCCCTCCTCGTCGACGCTTGGGTCGGGCAAACCATCACCGTCCCGCCGCACCGTCGCCGCCGCGGCAGCCGCTCGTCGCGCTAGGGGCGGGGGCTCGGGGCTCTCGAGCTGGGCCACCATGGAGGGAGGCGTGTGAAATCGAGCCAGAGGAGACAGGAGTTGGGAGAGAATAAAATCGAATTTTTAATGGTTTATCGATTTGTGGTTCGATTCGGTTCGGTTAACTAATAAAAATCGAACCAATAAAAAAAAATATCAGTTTTTATGCCAACCGAATAAAATCAACCGAACCGAAAAATCGAATTTTTCGGTTTGGTTCGGTTCGGTTCATGACACCCTACTTGGGACAGCTTAGATAGAACGCTTTACGAGATGCATGTGATTACCGATTGTCTTGCTAATTTGTAATTCTGAATTCCTAACCGTATTGTTGGGGATTGTGCACCGCCCGTATGGAGTTTCACCCAAAATTGAGGATGTAGTGAGGAAGGGCAGCTCTTGGGCCACCTAATGGCCAAGGCGCGCCTACGTGAGGACTGTCGATTTAATGGGATTCTTCAACTCCTAGAGACCATAAGGAACTTGATGGGGGCAGCACGCTACCATTACCGTTGCTCACCATGAGGACCTACTAGTTGGAAATGGGAACCAAAGGTAGGTGGAGCAGATCCTAAAGCTAAAGCCACCTCAGTTCACGGGGAAGGGTGATCCCGAGGTTGCTACTTTGTGGATTAAGAAGGAGAAGACCTTCGCCTTGCTAAGGTGCACAGAGGAGGAAATGGTGACCCTAGTAGTCTACCAGCTATAAGACAAAGCTAACGATTGGTGGGAGGCCACTGGAGAAGAGTCTTTCCTAAAGGTACCATGTGGGGGTGTTCATGGAAGCATTTGACTGAAAATACATTTTTTAGTGCGCTCGAGAGTAAAAGATATCGAAGTTCCGCAACTTTTCCATAATTACCTATCCGTGGACTAGTACAAGGCTAAGTTCGCGGAGTTATCAAAGTATGCTCCAAGGATGATTAAGGATCCTATGGATCAAGCTAGGAGGTTCCGAGATGGATTGAAGCTAGAAATCCGTAGCTAGTTGGTGCCTCCGAACCGAAGAACTATGATGAGCTTTATGTGAGAGCTCGGCCGATTAAGAGGGATATGGTCGAGCGAGTAGCCGCATCGATCGCAGCTTTGGTACCAACAAGGATGACCGTCGTTTGGGAAGAAGCCGATGGAAGGAGTAAACCATCCTATCACTCCCAATAAGAAGAACGACGTTGGAAAGCCGACACTCCACTTGAGCCAAAGTTGCCGATTCTGCAGCAAGTTTTATGGATCTACACCGTGCCACACCCAGTGATGGGCGTGTTCTTTGGATGTGGCCAACTGGGCCACCATGTCGAAACCGCCTACGACAATGGGCGTGGAGAGCAACCGCAACCCCCGTTTCACAGGAAGGATCGGAGCCACTTCATAGGATAATTTGAACCGACCCCTAGCCCAATTAAGGTGTACGTGGTGACTAGAGAGGAAGCCAAGGATTCCGGGTGACACATATGTTTGTAACTAATCAGTTCATTAAGTAAGTTAGTTGGGTTAGAATTGAAATTGTTGGAAACGTTCCTTAATATCTCCACCCTATGAATGATAAGGTGTTATCCATTTTTGGTTGCCAAAGGTGTGAGATAGTAATTAATGGGCGAAAGGAATTGATAAATCTAGCTGTCTTAGCTATGTGTGATTTTGATGTTATAATTGGAATGGATTAGCTTGATAAGCAATGAGTCACGGTTGACTATTTTAGTAAAACTATACAGTTCAATCTGGTTGGTAGCTTTAGTTATGAGTTTGTAGGACATAAGGGTGGATCGTCTACACCCTTGATTTCTTCGCTTGAGGTAGAACGGTTGCTTAAGGAAGGTAATGTGGCAACAGTTGAGGATTTGATGATGGATGAGCCAAAGTTGGAGGACATCATTGTGGTACGAGAATTTGTGGATGTCTTTCCAAAAGAGTTGTCAAGATTGCCTCCGTAGCGGTAGATTGAATTTGTCATCGAGTTGGCCCCTAGGACAGAATCGATTTCCAAGGCATCATATTGGATGTGACTATCCGAGTTGAAGGAGTGAAGGTACAAATGCGGGAATTGTCGGGTAGGGATTTATTCGCCCTAGCATTGCGCCATGGGGAGCACTTGGTCTGTTCGTAGACAAAAAGGATGGATCATTGCGACTATGCATCGATTACGGACAGCTTAATCAAGTGACGATCAAGAACAAGTATCCGTTGCCAAGGATAGACGACCTATTTGGCCAACTTCAAGGAGTTACGCATCTTCAAAAATAGACCCGAGGATGTGTCATCGCGCTGAGGATCAAGAAGGAAGATATCCCAAAGACCACGTTTCAGATGCACATCACCACTATGAGTTTGCCAATGATGCCGTTCGGGGTTAACCAACGTCCAAAGAACTTTCATGAACTTAATGAACAGGTGTTCAAGGTGTATTTGGACTAGTTCGTCATAGTCTTCATCAATGATATAGTGGTACTCGAGGAACCCGGAAGAGCATGAGCAACATCTAAGGATGGGACGTCATAGTCTTCATCGACCTATCACGTTTCCACTTGTACGTTTTAATATTATTATGATTTGGCCGACGACGCCTCCCGAGACGTCGCAATTGAATGATCAAAGAATAAGTAAAGGTTTGATGGGCACAGTTGTCACGTGCGAAAGCGCTTGGGGTGTGACAAAATTACCGAGAAATCAATGGGAAAACAATAAAACACATAGAACTTACGTCAATCAAGTTATGGCTGAATTAATTCTAAAACAATTTCAGAGTTAATGAGCCACTTAAAAGTGATCTGCACTAGCTATAAAAGGTAATATAGAGAGCAAGACGCAGGATGATCGACAATCGATAATGAGCCAATTTAAAAGTGATCTGCACTAGCTATAAAAGTGATCGGCGCTTTCAAAGTGTTGATAGTGGCCAACTAAATCATTCACATGAGAGCAATTGCTAGCACAATTGTAGTTGTGAAATCTCTCAAATTTTCTTTCTATTCAACATGAAAATTGGTGGTGCGTTCGACTCAGAGGCCCAACATTTGTTGGGCTAAATTTGAAGAACGTCAAAGTCAAGTACACGGGAAGGCGTGAGACGTTTGTTGTCAAGAGTTCAAGAATGTCAAAACTGGAGTTATTAGAAGGCTTCGATGTTCATGGTCAGGGTCTAAAGAAAGTCAGAACCACTGCTACGAGAACATTAGACG
Organism: Eucalyptus guilfoylei; assembly: GCA_016097605.1. Lineage (NCBI taxonomy): Eukaryota > Viridiplantae > Streptophyta > Magnoliopsida > Myrtales > Myrtaceae > Eucalyptus > Eucalyptus guilfoylei. The sequence goes on along the minus strand of CM027870.1, from coordinate 19,777,977 downwards.
TTTGTACTTAGAACTTGAAGAGCGTTAGAAGCAAATTTGGAGTGTGCACAAGGTTAATATGATTAGCCCTTTATCTCTTGTATTTGCTTTTATTAAAATGCACGAAACCGCTTTGGAAACACGTGTATAAGCTTTTACTTCACACTACGATCAAACTTTGATCTTAATATACTTATGCACATATGCTAATTTTGGCCGGATATTGTTGGATGCGTGAATGCTAACCTACTTATGTGGCATCGTCGCGTAATGTGGACAAATTTTTATTAATATTTTACTATTTTCTTATTTTTGATTTTTTTTCTTATTTTTTTTTTTTTCTTTCATCTTATTCTTCTTCAATTTGCTGATGACCACCACGTAAAAAGTGATGGCCGTCACCGGCCACGATTAGGGGTGGGCTGGCCTCGCCACCCATGGTGAGTCCAAGCCGCAGGGAGGGCTGACCTCGCTAGATCTAGCCCGAGCGATGCCAACCCTTGCCTAGGCAATGTCCATGGTGTGATCCATTGGAAAGAAGTTCGCAATTGTCCTAATACGCTCTTTTCAGAACAATACTAGTAGATCTAAAAGATCAACAATTGGACGATATTTGTCTCCTAACATGCATAGATCGGGTCAATGATACTATGACAATCACATAGATTTGATAATGTTCATTAGGTCATTAAAGTAGCTGTTGGTCTAGAATTCGCATAACGGTAGAACCCAGTAGCTAGGTCATCTCGACATAACTGTTAAAGACTGCAACAAGAAGATAGCAGTAGTTGCTATTTCTAGGTTGTTTGCAAAAGTTCAAGTAAAAAAGCTATATGGGCAATTCCATCCATAGACAGAGTTTTAATAACTCCAATGGCTATCTGCTTCTCCAATCCACCTTCAATTGATAGATTTAGGATGACTATAAAAGCGAATACCTCATAAGCTATATGTAAGAGTGCACAACTTAAAAAGATCAAGAAGCTTACTTCTTGTTGTTTTCTTAAGTATACTCTCTCATCGTACTATTTCAACATTCGTATGTTTAGTAATTGTGCTAACGATTAAATGTACAAAAGACTTGCAATTGAGTCATGATAGTGATAGCTATCTTAAAAGGAAAGTACTAACCATTTGCAACTTCCCAAGCAAATTACTAGCGAAATGCAGCCCATCTTGCAGCTGTTAATCTGAATAGTGGACACAGCTTGTGGATAAAGTTGAACCATTATATTCATCTATTTTGCACACGACTGCTTACGGCTTTTCTAAACATCACATTCATCTTATCTTTGCTTAGCGATTACCTAACTTTCACAAAAGATTGTCAAAGTTTTTAAAACAACCTACTCAACCCCTTCTAGGTTATATTGATTAACTTCGAAGTCTAGAAAAAATCAATCCCAGCATTACCGTAGTAATCCGAGAGCAGACAAAAGGTTCATCGATATTAGAATTATGCTTCTTCCCGTTCATTAGAGGATATACCATGGAGTAAGCAATTGGCATGGTTACACTTTGATAAAGAACAAATTGCCTAGCATAGTATTGCTAAGAATAAGTTTAAAATCCATGGTAGAAACCTTCCCTTGGTACGTAGTTATATTATTGGAAGATCACAAAGATAAGTACACACAACCAAAAGGCATCGAATTCACCCACAACCAGTTTTTATCATAGAAAAGGCAATAGAACTCGTGAATATCATAAGGAAAGAGATCCACACAAGCCTAGTCAAAGTTTAATATCTCCTAAAGGAAATAAACAAAAACGAGGAAGTGCCATCAAGAACCTTCCTAGGTGATAAGATAAGCGCTGACAATTCGGACTTTAAATTTTTTGGCTATTTGGATTTCGATGATGGACCGAATGGAAGTGCACAAAGAATTTTCAAAAACAAAAAAGGAAAATAAAGGGCCATACACGTTTGTAAAATCCGAAATGGCGACAGAACCCCAGCTTTTTTTGATGACATCAAAAGCGCACCATGGGCAAGGCTTCTATATAGAACAACCATAATGAGTGGACCAAGAGCTACTTTCTTTTCCTTTCACAAGGTTGGCAGCGAGTCTAAAGAAATCTTTGAAGACTTTAAGAGCTAGATTTAAGAATACATATTTTGACAGCTAATAAAGCAATAAAGTAGTTTGCTCTTTAAAAATGAACAGGACTCGAGATTTTATGATATTCATCGAGAAAGGTACCATAAGTTAGATTTTAGTGGGATATGGATGTGCTCTAGGGCTTCGATGGTGTTCATTTGTAAAGTGCCATCTAAGACAAATCCAGAAATGATGAATATGTCTAAAAGGCTCATAGATATGGGTCCCCAGGGGAAAAAGAAGTAATTGATTAGTGGGGACCAAAAATAGACAGCAAAACCTAATTACCCTCTATTTAAATCATGTACTAGCATGTTAACCTCTAGTGCCATTTCAATACCCGCGTTCTTCCATGTTAAACGGGTAGGCAAATCATCCTATAATCATAGATATCAAAGATGGAAATTCTCCTCAAATAAAAGGAAACTTTGGAACTTCGTGGGGACAAAACGCCTAGATATCTTTTATGGAGGAATTTTGTATCGTAGACTTCTCGCTCCTTCTAGTAGGAAAGCATGGCTTAAGAGGCTGTGGGAACGTGATTGTAATCCAAGAAGATAGAACCAAAAGCAATGCTTTCCTTATTCTCTTCTACAACACTCAACAGTTGAAATCACAATAGTTGGCTTGTTCTCGCATGGGAAAAGTGGTTGAAGTTCAAGATGAAGGATTCGTGTTCGAATTTAGGAGCTTTGTCGGTTGATGGAAGACTTATGAATAGTATGACATCCACAATCCGACCCCGATTTTCAAAACAAAATTACATGGGCATTCAATCTATGAACGGATTACAATAAGGATTGGTAAACCCCAAAAACGCCGAAAATGCCACCTTGAGATGAAAACTTGATTTTTCATCGCCGGATGCAAAAAGTTCAAAAAAGTGGAAACTGGGCCATGGGTGAGGGCTTAAGTGGGCCCAAGCCCGTGTTGGGGCAACCCAATGGGCTCAAGCCCACAACCAGACAACCCATGGGCGTAAGCCCATCATGGACGGCCCAAATGAGCCTAAGCTCTGGGTGGCCTAAGGCCCGTACGCCTAAGAGGTGGGCTGCCATGGTGGGGGCCGCGAGTCCTCCAAGTCCATCAAGCCATCAATGCAAGATCTTGACTTTAATGCACCCCATGCGTTAACAGTACCTAATTTTGGCAAAATGACCAAATTACCCTCTCATTCAACTAAGGTTAAAAGGGCAAGATGGGGAAAGTGAGCTAAGAAGTGGGCACCCATGTGTCAAGATTAGGGAGGTGATGTCATCCCCTAGTTTAGTTTAAGCCTACCTATCCTATCTCTAGCCTAGCCATGAGTGGTTCATTAAATGGCATTAATGAGACTTGGACAATAAGTAAAGTGAGAAGTGATCCAAGCCCTTGATCTTGGATGGAACATGGCATGATGTAATTCGTATATCCAATAGCCCAAGCATGGGCCGTTCTTCCTCTCTCCCCAAATTCATCCATACCTCTCCTCACTCATTTTTTCACTTTGCTCTCAAGTTCATCTTTCTCTCCTCCTTGCCATAGCTAAACCACCCTGTCCATTTCGCATCTCATTTTCAAGCCATCATCTTCATTTTT